>CAMZMU010000052.1:157984235-158288651 GCA_947311845.1 Poa pratensis
TCCAAGGATAAAGGTAGATGAACAGCCATTTGATCCCCATCAAAGTCCGCATTGAAACCTTTACACACTAATGGGTGTAAAGAAATAGTACGCCCCTCTACTAAAGTGGGTTGAAAGGCCTGTATGCCTAATCTATGCAGGGTAGGTGCTCTATTTAACAGTACAGGATGTCCCCGCATAACTTCTTGAAGTATTTCCCATACAATGGGTTCCTTTTCCCAAATTTTCCTTTTAGCAATCCTGACATTAGAAGTAGCGCGTTTCGTGATTAAATCGCGAATTACAAATAGCTGAAAAAGCTTTATTGCTATCTCTAGAGGTAATCCACATTGATGTAATGAAAGCGAAGGACCCACAACAATGACAGAACGCCCCGAGTAATCAACCCGTTTCCCAAGCAGAGTCTCGCGAAACCTTCCTTCTTTACCTTCAATTACATCTGAAAGTGATTTGTATACTTTATTGTGACCATCCCTCATCGGTTGCCCGCGGGACCCGCTATCAAGAAGTGTATCCACGGCTTCTTGTACCAATTTTTCCTGGCACATTACTAAATCTGCTGGCGCTAATTCACTTCTTTTTAATAGATAGGCAAGGTTGTTGTTCCGACGAATAACTCTCTTATAAAGTTCATTAATGTCCGAAGTCACTACTTTATCTCCAGACCTATAAACAATGGGTCTCAATTCGGGAGGAAGAACTGGTAATAAGCACAAAACCATCCATTCTGGTTCTACATTTGTTTGAATAAAATGTTTCGCCAATTGCATGCGTCTAATCAAAAAAACTTTTCTTATTCGTCTTTTTCTATCTTCCCATTCATCTCCACTATACCCCTCGTCTTCTAATTCCTTCCATTCGACCAAGGAATTCTCTATAATAATTCGCAAATCCAAATCTGCTAATTGTTCTCTAATAGCACCTGCTCCTGTCGCAATTTCCCGATTTCGAAATGTTGCAAAGCCTGGGGTAGAAAAAAAGGGAGAAATGCTGTGGTTACAGG
The DNA here is from genome assembly GCA_947311845.1 of Poa pratensis. Classification (NCBI taxonomy): domain Eukaryota; kingdom Viridiplantae; phylum Streptophyta; class Magnoliopsida; order Poales; family Poaceae; genus Poa; species Poa pratensis. The sequence continues at coordinate 157,985,239 of CAMZMU010000052.1, forward strand.
ATGCAATTTCTTCTTCGAATAAACCTCGTAATCGTAAAAAAGTAGGTTTTTTAGTGCTGGGCCTAGCAAAAGAAAAATCGCCGTATACTAGGCCCTCCAATTTCTTAAGAGGTTTATCTAAAAGATTCGCGATATAACTAGGAAGACCTTTCAAATACCACACATGAGTCACGGGACATGCGAGTTTGATGTATCCCATTTGATATCTTCGTATCCGAGAATCCACAAATTCTACCCCGCATTTTTGGCAAAATCTTTCGTCTTCGTTTTCAGCTCCGCTCGCTCGAGAATTGCCACAAGCGCAAATTCCGCTTTTTATGGGTCCAAAGATTCTTTCGCAAAACAATCCATCTTTTTCTGGTTTATCGGTTTTATAATGAAAAGTAGAGGGCCTTGTGACTTCACCAACGACTTCTCCATTAGGTAGGTTTTTGTTAGCCCAAGCCTTTATTTGTTGAGGGGAAACGAGTCCAATTTGAAGTTGTTGATGTTTATATTGGTCAATCATAAAATAGAAATAAGAAAAGAATTTATATTTATTCCGATCAAACTTCCTCCCTAGTAACCTGGAAGTTCTTCTCAGATACAAGGAAATGATTCAGTTCTAGAGCCAAAGATCGTAGTTCTCGAACGAGCACTCGAAAAGATTCTGGAGGATCCTCATGATTAGGTATTCTTTTTCCCCAGATCGTAGCATTAAGTATTTCTTGGCGAGCTATAAGATGGTCAGATTTATAAGTAAGTATCTCTTGTAAAATATGAGCAACACCAAATCCTTCTAAAGCCCAAACTTCCATTTCTCCTACTCGTTGTCCCCCTTGCTTGGCTCTTCCTCTAACGGGTTGTTGTGTAACAAGTGAGTAGGGCCCAGTAGAACGCCCATGAATTTTCTCATCAACTTGATGAATTAATTTTAAGATATAGGACTTCCCTATTAGAACAGGTTGTTCGAAGGGGTCTCCTGTTCTTCCATCAAATATTCTGCTTTTTCCCGGGTACTCGGGTTCAAATACCCATGGATTTTTTGTTTCTTTACTGGCTTCATATAATTCTGAAAACACAAGTTTTCTTGAAGCTTCTTGCTCATATCTCTCATCAAAGGGTGCTATTCTATAATGTTTCTTTAGCAGATCCCCCGCTAATCCGAGCGAGCTTTCAAATATTTGTCCCACATTCATTCGGGAGGGTACTCCTAAGGGATTGAAGACCATATCAACAGGTGTTCCATCTTGCAAATAGGGCATATCTTGCCTAGGCAAAATTTTGGAAATGATCCCCTTATTCCCATGTCTTCCAGCTACTTTATCCCCAACTTTGATTTCACGTTTCTGTAAAAATATACACGAACCATTATGTCGAGGGGGTCCCTCTGAATCCATTTCACATCGATAACGCGCCCTCTTCCACCTATAGGTAATTTGAGAGAAGTTTCTTTTGAAGTGGATACCTCAAGGCCAAATATGGCCCGTAATAATCCAGCTTCCGCGATATATGACGATTCACTCGCTATCTGAGGCGTTAATTTACCTACTAAAATATCACCAGTTTCTACCCAGGATCCCAACCTAACCACTCCATTTCTGTCCAAATTGCGGAGTAAATGTTCTTCTAGATGTGGTATTTCTTTAGTGATTTTTTCAGCGGAGCCTTGGCTTGTCGTATCCGTCTGAATTTCATATTTCCGGATGTGAAAAGAGGTATAAATATCCTCATATACCAAACGTTCGCTAATTAGTACTGCGTCTTCAAAATTGTAACCTTCCCAGGGCATATAAGCTACTAATACGTTTTTTCCTAAAGCAAGTTCCCCCCCAACTGTAGCAGCTCCCTCTGCTAAAATTTGTCCTTTTTAATGGATTTACCCCGTGGAATTTATTTACCTGTTCAATCTCTAACGAATCAAGATAGTAGCTATCTGTTCTTCCACTGGGAGAGGGTTTGCCTGGGATTGTTTAAGCAATTCCCTTAATCGTCGACCCCTTGCCAATTGATTCTGACTTGTTTTATCGAGAGCAGAGGCGAATTATGCAAAGGCTTGTAACTCTGCGAATTGAGCTTGTTCCAATTTTGATTTGCCAGCTACTTGTTTCATGGCTTTAATTTGAGCCGCGGATCCTACTCTGGAAACAGAAATACCCACATTAATAGCAGGTTAAATTCCGGCATTGAATAGATCTGCCGATAAGAATATTTGTCCATCTATAATGGAGATTACATTAGTAGGAATATAGGCGGAAACGTCTCCAGATTGAGTCTCAACTATTGGTAAAGCGATCATACTTCCTTCCCCTTAAAGAGAATTTAATTTAGCGGCTAAAGCCGTCTGAGATTCTTTCTATAGGACTACTCTGAGGAGAAAGGATCCTTGCCTAGAAGAGAATAAGGGATCCAGAAAAGTTTGAAGCGGAAATGCAATTCTCGGGTGAGGGAAGGGAAGGGCACCTGCTCTCCAATTTCGATTCTTTGTTATCCGTACGGAACTTATCTGTTCCAAATGCGAGAGTCATTCCTTCGATTTAGTAGAGCGATAATCCCAATTTAAGGATGGGCGAATTCTTCTTTTTCTTCTTTAACCATAAATCCCAAATGTTTCTACCTCCTTTCTTTTTCATATATTTTTCTGATCAGGAAAAATAAAAAAATTATGTCAGTTATTTTGAAGTTATTCTAATCTCGTACACACAAAAATTTGGAATTATTCATCTACTGCTGGAATTTGGATTTATTTTATCGATGCAAATTGGATTTGGATAGAAGAGTACATTCTTTCTAATATTTTAGATAGAAGAAACATTTCTTCTATCTAAAATATTAGAAAGAATTTTGCTGATTTATTTATTGATATAATTTAGCAAAATGAAACACAACATATGCATCCATCTTTCGGCTCGAGAATTTCACGGGATAGAGATATGGTATAAGAAATAGGCTATTAAGTAACTATAAATGAATTGTGGATACATCTGTATCCTTAACATACTGAAACGATTGCCATTATTCGTATCAAACCAATAGCGATTCATACAAGCTAAATCTTCTAATCAATGGTGGGCCACTAATGAATTTTTTTGCATAGCACTTAGCAACGAGGCCCTATCCATTAGTACTCCACATAATAAATCCATTATAGAAAAAAATACAATTAGATTAGCTCTTCATAGACAAACTTGGGGTTTGCGAGCTAAGGTAAGATCGGCTTGGGATCATGGGACCCTTTTCTATCAGATAGGAGGGGCTCTTATCTTATACAAAATAGACTTATAAGTAATAACCTTAATCTGTCTTACTTTCTTTATATGTATAATATTTCAATCTATTTATTATTTCAATCTACATATTAATATAATCTATACTATTCATATTAATAGAATCTATAGTATTCATATAGAATAAGAATAAAAATGAAGACAATAAACTTTGGATTCTTTCTTTCTCTTCCATTGTCCTGGTGGGATCATGGCAGATGCCATAGGATGGCTAAAGATGGGGCCGAACGGACGCTGGGGGATCCGGGGAGGGTTTGCGCACTCAAGAAGCACGCATGGAAGAAACCGCAAGAATGACAACAAGAACTCAAGAAACCAAGAACACAAGCAAGAACACAAGCATACCGCGATCTACCCAGGTTCGGGGCCCTCGTGAGGAGGTAAGACCCCTACTCCTGCCGGCCTCTCTGTATATATCTCAAGATCTCACAGGTACAAGGTTCTCCTCGAGCTGTATGGTACAACAATGACAAGAACACACGATGAGGAAGAAGCTACAAAGGGGGAAATGAGCACTAGCGTTCGTCGTCCTTCCAGACCCCCTCACAGAGGAGGTGGTGGTGCTCTATATATAGCCTAGCCAGATTACGGTTTTGCCCCTTCCTTCATGTGGTAATGGCACTGCCAAGAGGAAGAGGACAAGCCCCTGCCCACTGTCAGTTCAACGACAACACTGTCAGTCTCGGATAGGGCTAGCTTTCCTCTTCGGGTGATGAGGCAGTAGCCCACCAGAGTCTAGGCTGTAGCCCTTTCCCGAAATGGCCGAGTCAGCGCCTAGGCCCTTGAGCTTCCGGGAAACCCGTGGCTTGACTCCGCTGTCTTCTGAGCCTCGGGGCAAGAACTTTGCAGGACCCGTGAAGTTGCTGCCACCTTATTGATCTTTGTGCCTCCAACCTGGATAAGGCATCCGGATTTCCTCCTTTGATCTGGCAAGGCTTTGCCGGATCTCCGTCGTCTCTTCTCAGCATATGGAAATCACAGGATAGAACCGATACTAGAGTGTCGGCTAAGGTAACTCGGTTACCATGACCTGGCCCAAGTGACCCGGCTGCCATGACCTGGCCCAAGTGACCCGGCTGCCATGACCCGGCCCAAGTGACCCGGTCCACTCCTTGCAGCTCTTTACACCATAGCTTTACCCTACCCGGGGGTAGCCCCACGATAGTAGTCCCCGAAGCTGGTGCGGTCCTACAGCCTTGGATGAGGGGCCGTAGCAGGTTTAAAACAAGACACCTCATTGAACTCTGACTTATCCGAATTGGATATCCCAACACAATCTTGCCTCAGGATTTTCTGGGACACTTGGCAGAGAATTTCTGTCCGGCGCCTCAAAATCCGGATCTCTGATTGACATGCCTCTGACAGCACGCCTCGCTTGCCATACGGGCCCACCATGCACTCAAGTATGTTGACCGTGCGGGTGTCTCCTCGGTTTCTGCGCTGACCGCCACAAAGGATCTCTCGGGGGCGGTTGCGATTCTATGACCCTTACTGTGGCCGATCGTGTGGCCACAACTGCCCATGCTGCCCACTTGGCCACACATGATCCCACGATGCCCCGAAAACCACGTGGTAGTGCGCCGGTTACCGCAGGCCTAGCCCCTATAAATAAGGGTGCGGGGGTACCTTCTTCTCCTTCCCGCACCTATCGACCTTGCCGCCGCTTGCTTCTCTCACCGCACCAGCTCCTTGCTACAGCCTCGCCGCGCCGGAGCAACCACGCCTGAGACGCCGGAGACGTTCACCGCGCCTTGTGCCGCCGAGCTGCCGTCGAGCCTGCATCCTCTCCGACGAAACCCGTGAGTTCATCCTTCTGCTCATGGCGACCGCGAGCGAGTTCATCTTTAGCGATGAACTCACTTTTACTCGAAGAACTTCTCCTAGTTCTTCTTCTCACTTCTTGAATACATTGCCTAGATCTCCCCTTTAGATTCCACACTAGATCATTTTATCTTACTCATAGCTCCTTGAACGACCTTGCTCCTTTACATTGCGTTTATTCTCCATTTATGTCGCCGCGGTAGATCTTGCTTACTCGCAGATTCATGCCAACTGCTGTTTGTGATTTCTAGCCGAGTCATGTTTCCGAGGTAAAATAGAAAACCTAAACCGGGATACTTATCTCGGTTTCCGAGTCACCTGATTCGGTCTCTGCATTGCATGCCCGAGTCGGTTACACTACTCTTCCGGGTCATCTATTTCCGAGTCCTTTTAGATTCATGATTCCGAGTCACCTAACTTGGCTACACTTGCAATTTCTTGCAGGTCTGGTCCCGATATGTCACGCCGCAGCGCTCCCGACCCGACCGGGTCAACGGCTGCACTCAGCAACCGAGGTGGCTGGGAGGGATCAGTCATCGTGCAAGCGGATCTTAACTGGTTGCGGAAGACCCGGCGTATTTCAAATGAAGTTATATGCCGGCGACCCGGAAAAGAACTCGAACCGGTTATAGAACCGGGTGAACGAGTCGTCTTCCTCGCGCATTTTGAGCGCGGGTTCGGACTCCCTGCCAGCCTTTTCTTCCGGCAATTCCTCGACTTCTTCGGTCTACAACCTCACCATCTCCCGGCCAATGCCTTTGTATCTCTCTCGGCCTTTACTTCCTTCACCGAGGGGTATCTTGGCCTTTGGCCCACTGTCAGTGTCTGGGCTAAATACTTCCGCCTCCAGAAGCAAACTATCCCAAACAAGAACCCGGATATTCCGAAGGAGATAACCGCCTGTGGAGTGGCTAGCATCACTCCGAGAGTGCACTCCATTTTCCCTCGGGTTACTGGCTTGGACACTTGCAAGAAGTGTCAAAGGTCCTTTTTCTATGTGAAGAGCCCAGAAGGGAAGGATGTTCTCAACCTGCCGGAGTTCAACCTTAACCCCCCTACGGCCGAGTTAAACTGGAGCTTCGACCCGGCTGACACCCTTCCTGAGCTACAACAGATTCATCAAGTCCTCGAGGGTCTGCTGAAACAGAAATGGGGTGCAGACGATCTCTTTAGGACCTTTGTTATGCGCCGAGTCAGCCCCCTTATGCACCGTGTGCACAAGATTTGCCATATGAGTGGCTTGCTAGACCCTACCCAGGTCAGTAAACATGATCTCACCCATCCCCAAGTCAGGAGATGGGTCAACGCCATCGCCTATACCGAGATGGAAGATAATTGGAAGTGGGGCGTAGAGTCTCACGATCGATCCCGGCTTCCGCCTCAGGTTAGCTCATTGCTTTCGAAGCGATGTAACTCTGCCTTCCAAGTCAATTTGTATTTCAGTGAGACATCAATATCGGACTAATCCGGATCTTCTTTGCTTTTCCTGTAGCGGTTTACTCGACAAACCACTGAAGATGGTATCTGACCACCAAGGAGTGGGCAAAAGATCGCAGCCCGCCGCCCGAGGGGGCAGAAGATCCGGATAACGAGGATTACATGCCGATTCCTCGCGCCAAGACCTCCCGCTCGGGTAAGCAACCCGCTCATGTCTTCGTTCAGAACTTATCCGACAGTGAAGATGAAGATTGCCGAATCTTAGAACCCATTGATGCTATTCCTATTTCATGGTACGCACCTCCTGCTACAGCCAAACCAGGTGCTCAAGCTACATCCCGGAAACGCTCTGGTGCGTCCGAGTCAGCAGCTCCTCCGGCTAAAAAACACAAGCAAGCTATTGCCAAAAGTAGGCTTAAGACCCTACCCACCAGCAAGGGGTAAGACAATCTTTGTATAACTTTACTAGCTTCCCTTGTTTCTTTATCCGAGTTAACTTTACTTGTTTTCCTTGCAGCGATGTCATCGACACGAACAGAGCCATTCCTCCATTCTTTCTCCTATTCCTTCATTACCTCTTCAAGCGACCACCACCAAGACCAGCAGCCCTGATAGGGTAATTTCCTCCCAGTGCACGCTACCGCCACTGATCCAGTGCCACCGAATCTTGATTCGGAGTTGGGAGGAGATCAAGACCTCGAGGGATCCTCGGCTCCTGGCCGGGATCAAACTTCCCAATCCCCTCTCAAGGACCCGGAGACAGAGTGGGCCAATACTTCGGCTAAGACCTCGTCTAAGTCGGATTCTCGCCTTTCTCCCAAGTCGCAGCACCAGCAGAACCAGCAGCAGCAACAACTGAAGCAAAAGCAGAAAGAGAAGGAGCAGGAAAAGAAGAAGCCACATCAAGAGAAGAAGCAGACACTTCAACGAGACAAGCCTCAGATGCAACCGAGACAGCCACCTCCAGTCTCGGTGCACACCCATGCATCACCGCTTTCATTTGCGCCGATTCGGCAAGCCCCTGGCCCACCTCCAGTTAAGCAGAACAAGCAGATTGTTGTGACTCCAACAGCCAACCGGGCGTACGACGATCTCTCCGCGTTGGTCTCCCGCCCCCGGGTCAACAACCACGTCCTTCCGAGTCTTCGCACTCCAAGTGGCAACAGCCTCGGCTCGGTAGGACAGTATGTGATGGATTGGAACGCCGCGGATCCCAGCGAAGTCTCCTCTGCTCCGGCGAATCCACATCCGGTTGGCCCCGGCCTGATGACACAATCCCTGCATTCTCTGCAGGTCTCGGCCCTTCAAGCTAGCTGGGTTGTTGAGGTAAAGCTCTCCGAACTTCGCATTTATTTTATTATGATCAATAGTCACACTATCCAGTCCCCGAGATTCGGATTGAATTACTATTACTCCTCGGAGTAAAAAGTCATTCGGCTTGAATCTTCAAAAAAAAAACTTGATCATTAAATCCGAGTCATGAAAAACAATGGGACGCCCAGTCCCCAAGTCTCATGTCCAGTTGACCCGGTATCAACTCTTATCAATCTCGGGTCTCCAGTCCCCGAGATTCTTTTTAGCTTAACCCTGTCAGTAACTTTTATCAGTCTCGGGTTCCAGTCCCCGAGACTCTTTTTATCCCCACTGACATCTTTCCCTTTGGCAGGATTGCACCAATACTCGGAGCCGGATCTTCAAGACTCTAGCTTTGGAGCACCAGGCGCTTAAGCTCCCCTTCCAGAGGCAGCAGGAAGAAATGAAGAAAAGGGAAACTGAACACCAACGTGCTCTTGAAGAAGAACGTTCTGAGGTGACTCGGCTCTAGCGAGAGCTTGACCGGGTCAAGAAAGTGAAAGACGCGCTGAAGAAAGACAGGGATACCCTAAAGCAAGCTCTGGAGAAGCGTGCCGCTGGTGACAAGAAGATCCAAGCGCTCATTTCTAAATGCGAGGCTGAAGCGACCACAGGTAAAACAGAGTTGGATGCTCTCAAGGCAAATAGCATCAAGTGGCTGGCTGAGCTCACCCAGCTTAATGATGAAATGGACAGTAAGTTTGCCGAATCACATCCTTTTTTCCTTATACTTTTCCGAGATGAAATTTTGTGTCGGTGTCTCACTTGATTCGGCGCCAGCTTATTTATTTGCAGGAGAATTTGCGCACTGCCGAATTGCAGCCGCCAATACTGTGAAAAGTGCCCGAGCTAAGAAAGCCGAGGCATCCGGGGCTCCGCTACCCGAAGCTTGGGATATTGATGATCACTTGATTGCACTTAAAGCCCGCATTTCTCCCTTGAAGACTATCGGCCTCGATCTTCTCAATGCTGGTATCCACGCCTATCATGTCCTGTGGCCCGAATCTTCCGATGCCAAGACTGTGGCCGAGTTGACCAAATGTCTGCTTCAAACCGAGACCGGCTAAGGGAATGGAGGTCCTCTTCTGCTCGCTCTGGTGCTGACATAGCCTTGCTCTTTTTGATGTCTTGGTATGAGAAGATCAACATTGATGCCGTGCGCACTTTACGCGAAGGCTCCGCATGGGCTACCGACCCGGTGTTAATTGCGAAGCGCGAAGAAGCTGCTAACTTCATGGCCAGATTTGCTAATACTCGAACTCTGGAGCCCGATGTGGTCTACTCGGATGATGAAGAGGAGGAAGAAGCAGGAGATGAAGGTTCCGAGCAAGAATACGCCGAATCTGACGCCGAGTCTGATGACTCCGAATCAACTCCTGACGACTCGGCTAAGACCACGAAACAGCCTGCTGCCAAGACTTCGGATGAGCCAGCGGCTGACTCGGCTAATCCAAGTGCCATCGACACCTCCTTGAAGACTGCGTCTGATCTCACTGATGCTCCTCCGTCATCCGGGTCTGTCCCTGCAGCCGAGGCTCCTTCTTAAACCGAGGTGCCCCCGTCATCCGGGTCTGTCCCCACAGCCGAGGTTCCTGCTACCGAGATTCCTTCTGCCTGAAGTGACTTTAAGCAAAACATTAAATCCCCGGTATGCCGGGTGCAGATGTAATAGACTTTAAGTAGTTTGCCTTGCTACCATATTATTTTGTTATCCGAATCATGCTTAAACTTATGCCGAATCCTTTTGGAACGAGTCCCCGAGCTCACTTTCATGTTTACTATACTTTGCATTCTTTGCTCTTGTCTACCATTTTGGCGTTCGACAGTCGAGTCACAAGATTGATCTTTATAGCATACAGTACTTAGTAAATTCCGAGGTGAGTTTCAAAATCATCCATCATAAACAGAAAGGAAAAAACAGGGGTTAGTAAACGACATATGCCGGATCACTTTTGGACTGAGTCCCCGAGTCCATTTTCATGTTTCCCACATTTTACCATCTTTGCTCTTGACTACCATTTTGGCGTTCGTCAGTCGAGTCACAAGATCAGTCACACAGCATACATTACTTGAAGTTTGAGACGAGGTTCGCAATGATCTGGCACACGAACAATATGGACAAAACAGGAATAAAACACATGCATATGGCGAGGCAGTCCCCGAGATTAACCTCGGAGTGCCGATATTTCATTAAAGATAAACCGAGATACATACACCGCGCCCTTCAAGAGTAAAAGGGTCGTAGTAGAGCTACATTCCAGGGTCGTTTGGTCTCTGCTCCGGGTTTGTCCAACCCATCCTTCCTCGGTTCCTGTGTATCTACAAGGTAGTACGAATCATTGAGCAGAGCTCGGCTCACAATGAATGGTCCCTCCCATGGAGGTGACAACTTATGTTGGCTAGCACTGCGCTGGACCAACCTCAGTACCAAGTATCCTTCCTGAAACACTCGAGGACTGACTTTGCGACTGTGATAACGTCAGAGATTCTGCTGGTATATAGCTGACCAAGACAAGGCCAGTTCTCTTGCCTCCTCAAGCAGATCCACTGCATCTTCCCGAGCCTCTTTTGCCTCGGTTTCAGTATACATTGCCACTCTCAGCGCATCATATTCAATGTCAGTGGGTAACACTGCCTCTGCCCCATAGACAAGAAAGAATGGCGTATAGCCAGTTGATCGGTTAGGTGTGGTCCTTAGACCCCACAATACTGCTGGTATCTCATCTATCCAACACCCCGGAGTTCGTACCAGAGGTTCAATTAACCGAGCCTTGAAGCCGGCCAACACCAATGCGCTTGATCTCTCCACTTGCCCATTGGACTCCGGATGTGCCACCGAGGCTATGTCCAGCCGGATTCCCTTATCCATACAGAATCGGGCAAACTCTCCAACAGCAAAGTTCGTGCCGTTATCCGAGATGATGCTATGAGGATAACCATATCTCAAAATGATGTCCTTCAGAAAGGTTACTGCAGTGTGACCGTCCAATTTCTGGATTGGTTTCACCTCGATCCACTTAGTGAATTTATCCACCATCACCAGCATGTGAGTCATGTTACCTCGGGCTAGCTTGAACTCTCCCACCATGTCCAAGCACCACACAGCAAATGGCCAAGTAATAGGAATTGTTTTCAGTGCCGAGGCTGGCAAATGCGACTTCTTGGCGAACCTCTGACATCCTTCACATCTTCGGACAATATCTTCTGCGTCTTCATGAGCGCTGGGCCAGTAGAACCTATGTCGGAACACCTTAGCCACCAGAGCTCGGGTGCTGGCATGATGGCCACACTCTCCTTGATGAATCTCCAAGAGCATCTCATTTCCTTCGGCTGGCTCGACGCAGCGCTGCAACACCTCGGTTACATTCCTCTTGTACAACTCCTTGTTGATGATGGTGTACGCCTTGGATCTCCTTTGCACTCGCCTAGCCTCGGTTTCATCACTCGGCAAGCTTCCCTCCGTCAAGAAGTTCATGATCTGCTCCGCCCACTCTGGGACTGGATGCAAAGGAAAAAGTGTCTCGTCTACCTCCATTGGTTCGGCCGCCATTATCTCCTCCATTATTTCCTCCACCATCAAGCGACCAGCCGAGTCTCGGTGACCAGTCCCCGAGTTCCGCCGCGCAGTCCCCGGGTTCTGCCATGCAGTCCCCGGGTCTACCCAAACGCACCCGACATCAACATCCATTAGGACAGCTTCAGACTCCGGTTTCGGTGGGAGAAAAATTCACTCGGATTCAGGCGAAGGTTTGATTGAAGGTGTTCTCAAATGATTGAAAGATATTCCGGGTGGTACCCGATCCCGAGATGAATCGAGCCTTGACAATATATTGGCATCCTCGTTCTCCAGCCGAGGTATATGCTTGTACTCACACCCTTCAAAGAACCCGGATATTTTCTGCACATGGAACCGATATAATGCCATGTTGGCATCTAGAGCATCCCAAGTTCTGGATGATTGCTGCACAACTAAGTCGGAGTCGCCGAAGCATTCTATACGTCGGATACCAATATCCTTTGCCACATTTAGACCATGGATCAAGGCCTCATACTCCGCCACATTGTTTGACACCGAGAAATGAATCTGCAGCACATACCTCAGCTGATCTTGCTTTGGTGAGGTAAGAACTACCCCGGCACCCAACCCTATCTTGGTCTTGGAGCCATCGAAGTGCATCTTCCAATAATTGTAATCCGGCAAGGGTGGCTCATATTGCATCTCGGCCCAATCACAAAAGAAGTCCGGCAACGCCTAGGATTTGATAGCATCTCTTCTCTCATAATGTGGAGTGTAAGGTGATACCTCGATTGCCCATTTGGCAACTCGGCCAGTTGCATCTTTACACCCAATGATCTCCGAGATTGGAGCTTCACAAACCACGGTGATGGGGTGCTCCTGGAAATAATGCTTCAACTTTTTGACTGCCAAGTATACGCCATATGTTATCTTCTGGTAGTGATGGTAGTTCTGCTTCGAAGTAGAGATCACCTCGCTCAGATAATACACCGGCCTCTGCACTGATTTGCCTTCTTCTTCTCGTTCAACCACCATTACCACACTCACACCCGGTTTGTGGCTGCAATGTAGAGCAACATCGGCTCATTGGGCAATGGCGACGCCAGAACCGGGGCAGTGGACAACATTTTCTTCAGCTCATTGAACGCCGAATCAGCTTGCGGGGTCCATGTAAACCCGGTGCTTTTCTTCATGAGCTGATACAGAGGTAAAGCTTTTTCTCCCAACCGACTTACAAACCGACTTAGCGAGGCTAAGCACCCGGTGAACTTTTGCACATCTTTTAGACATGTCGATAGTTTCATGTTCTCTATTGCCCGGATTTTAGCCGGGTTAACTTCGATACCTCGGCTCGACACGAGGAAACCGAGCAACTTCCCAGCCGGGACACCAAATGTGCATTTATCCGGGTTAAGTTTCATTCGATATTTTCTTAAGTTTGCAAATGTCTCCTCGAGATCCTCGAGGAGGGTGCATTTCTCCTTAATTTTGATGACGATATCATCGACATACACCTGCACATTTTTGCCTATTTGAGTATGCAAGCATTTCTACATGCACCTCTGATAAGTTGCCCCGGCATTTCTCAAACCAAAACACATGACACGATAGCAATACGCCCCATACGGGGTAATAAAGGCAGTCTTTATTTGATCTTTCGGGTTCAGTGGTATCTGGTGAAAACCAGAGTACGCATCAATAAAAGACAACAATTCACATCCAGCAGTGGAATCGATCACTTGATCAATCCGAGGTAACAGAAACGGATCCTTCGGGCACGCCTTGTTCAGGTTGGTGAAGTCGATGCACATGCGCCACACCTTGGCCACCATAGGCTCATCTTTTTTCTTCTCTACTAGGACCGGGTTAGATAACCAGTCCGGATGCAGCACTTCCATGATGAAACCAGCCGTAAGTAGCTTGGCCAGCTCATCGCACACCACTTTTCTTCGGTCATCTGAGAGACGCCGCATTGGTTGTCTCACCGGTTTCACATCCGGTCTAACAAATAAAGAGTGCTCAGCCAACTCCCTTGGAACACCAGGCAGGTCTTTAGCCGACCATGCAAAGATGTCCTGATTCTCACGGAGGAAGTGGCAGAGCGCGCTTTCCTATTTCTCATCCAGCCTGGCACCAATGATGGCCTTGCGCTCCGGGAACTCCGGGTCAATGGGGATCCTCTTGGTCTCCTTGGGCACCTCGAATGCAGCAGTCATTTCCGGGTTAATCATCCCGGCCATACCGAGTTGTGCAGATTGCGCCATTGCCACCACCTCGTGCATCTTCTTCTTTTCCGCCGCGATCACCAATGACTCGGCCAGATTGGACCCAACCGAGGCACAGTCTATGGCTCGCTTGTAGTCACCCGAGATGGATATGATTCCTCTAGGTCCGGGCATCTTCATCTTCAGGTAAGCAACATGAGTGGATATCATGAACTTGGCCAAAGCCGGCCTACCTAGCAAAGCATGGTATGGACTCTCCAAGTCCACTACCTCGAACTCAATGCTCTCAGCTCGGCAGTTATCCTTGGTACCGAACAGCACGTCGATCCAAATCTTGCCCAACTGCTCGGCATCAGTTGGTTTGGCGACACACCCAACTTCACCATAGTATCCCGGTACATGATGTTGATGGCACTGCCATTGTCCACCAGAACCCGGGTGGACCTCACATTGATGTTAGGCCCACAGAACGTCGGATCCACCACCAGTGCATATTTTCCGGGACTCGGCATGATCCGAGGATTATCTTTTCTGCTCCAAGTGATCTCCTGCTCGGACCAGTTCATAAACTTCGGCACGACTGGCATCACCGCGTTCACCTCCATGGCACGCCTCTGCTGACTTTTCTTGTCAGTTGGCTCGGTCACAAAGACCACATAGCTCGCATGAGCTTCTCTATAATCATTTCCGGGGTACTCATTTTGATGACTCGGCCCGGCACCATTGTTGTTGCTGTTACCCCGGACATTCACCACATTGACCGGCCTTGCAGCTGCAGCTTGCCTCTGGATAGGCGCATTCACCGGGATAGCATTTGACCCGGAGAGAGGTAAGTTCTGCCTCTGCAGAATCCGCTGTGGTGTTCCCCTCTGGCTTCCTCCTTGGTTTCCCCAGCTTTAGCTCCTTCATCCCTGGTGCGATGATACCAGCTGCACTGCCGAGTTGAATGATTAGCCGGCTTGTTCAGGTCGGTTGTGTGATAACGGCAGGGTCCATCAAGCATTGACTCATAAGTCATGGGTGACCCTGCTGCTTCCCATGACTTTTTCACGCCTGAACCTTGATTCAGACTCCATGCCGGACTATTGTTCTTTGGCCTTTGGTTATCTCCACCTCTAGGCTGATCCGGGCTCACTGCAGCTACTTGATCCGAACCATATCGATAGTCCGGCTCTCTTCTCTTCTGTCCGAACTCCTGGCGATCATTGTGCCTCGCCGGTCCGAGCCTGTTGCTCATAGGAGGTCTCCTGCTTGGTTAAACCGAGTCCAGCAAGGGATGCATTGGATCACCAAGTGCATAAGTGTCGGCAATCCGGATTGTCTCCGCCAGGGTCTTGGGCATATCCCTCTGGAGCTTCTGCCAGAGCATGGTGCCATGTCGGCATCCCTGCGCAAACCATGAAATGGCCTGAGCCTCGATCACCCCCTCGCAAGAGTTGCGAATATTGCTCCACCGAGTTAAGTAATCTCGGTCAGTTTCATCAGGCCTTTGCCTGCACATGGACAGCAGTTGAGGTCGGTTTGGCCTTTTGTACATGCTGGAGAAGTTGCTAACGAAAGCATCTTCAAAGTCCAGCCAGCTGTTCACACTACCCGCCGGCAGATTGTTCAACCATATCTGGGCTGGTCCCTCCAACATGTGCGGAACATACCGCACTGCCCAACGTCGATTTCCACCTGCAATTTGCACAGAACACACATAGTCTATCAGCCAATCTTCTGGCTTGGTGCTGCCATTGTAGGGCTTGGTGTTCCGGCTCAACTGGAACTGAGGCACAGGTGGCTCCCTCATGATTCGGGGTCCAAAGCACGCCGGACCAGGAGGGCCTTCATCCTCCAACCTCTCGGACTGGAAGATTCTATCCAACTTATTACGCACATCACCTGGAGCCAATTGCCGAGCTCCTAGCCGAGGTCCCAAAGCACCTTCAACTCTGTGGTATCCGGCTCGCTCCATAGCCGAATCTCCATCGTCATATCGATCAGCGCCTTGACCGACATTCGGCGGTTGCTGAACATACTCCGCCTCTTGGTGTTGCTGCTCCTGCGGCCGAGGTTGCTGCTGATGCCCCGGATTCCGAGGTGGCTTACCTCGTCCAGCCGAAGCTGCTGGTCTGACATTCGGATTGCCCTGACCGGAGTTAATTTTACCTCGGCTAGCATTGCCTCAGCTCGCCGCTTACTTTTCGGCTAACACCAGATCATACATCTGTAGCTGCTTGTTCTTACCAGAGGTTACACTCCGGGCGCGATCTCCTCCTCCTCCGACATGCGGAGATGATGCCTGCCCCTTGGACCCCTGGCTAACCGCTCTAGCCGAATGAACTATCTGCGAACCACCAGGTCCGGAGTAGGCCTTACGGAAAGCCTCATTCTGCCGGTTTGCCTCCACAACCAACTCATTGACTCGCTGCTGCTGCCTACGCCATGCGTCTCCAGTTAGCCCGGACAGCTCTGCTCTTGCTGCCTCGACAGCTCTAAGAGTCTTAGCAGGAGAGCTATACTGCGGCTTTTGACCCGACATGCGACTAGCACTTCTACCCGAGGTTGATCTAGCATCTCTAGCTATCTCGGCATTGAGGCCCTTGCCTCTCTTTCGCAGATCAGCTAATCTATTAAGGTGAGTTGCTACCGGGGTAAGGCGATGAGCAGCATTGTACTCACGAAGGTCCCAGTCAAACTCCTTTCTTGCCTCGCCATAGCCTTGGCCTCTCTCTGCAGCTCTAGGCGCTGTGCCTCTAGCTCAGCAGCAGTCAAGGTAACATCTACCTCCGGATCTACTGGGGTTGCCAGTTTCTCCATGATGGTCACCAGGGAGGCTGTCTGGGGTTGCAACTCGGACATACCGGGCTGATCCCTCTCCAGCGTGGGCTTCGCAGGCCTCACCGATTTGGTGACAGGCTCGGTAGGCTTGGATTTGCCGGCATCTCCTTTGCTAGGCGCACCCACCGAGCCAGCCATCATCACCTCCACGTAGCTCTCGGGACGAGTGATACGCCGACCTCGATCCGCAAGGGTAGCAGGAGTATCGTCATCCACGAGCACCTACGCCGGGTAATCGCGAACAACCTCGGTGGCAACGTAGGTGATGAAGCTGCCGAGCATCATGAGGAAACCATCCGCGGGGAAGGGCTTGTTGGCGAAGCACCCCGCATTGTCGCTGATGAAGGTGAACTCACCGATCTTGCAAACGAGCCCAGAGAGCACATGCTCGCTGGAACCAGTGACGGAGCCCGTCCGGATGAAAACCCCATCCAACGCCTCAATCTGCCCCACGGTGGGCGCCAACTGTCGTGGTGGGATCACGGCAGATGCCATAGGATGGCTAAAGATGGGGCCGAACGGACGTTGGGGGATTCGGGGAGGGTTTGCGCACTCAAGAAGCACGCATGGAAGAAACCATAAGAACGACAACAAGAACTCAAGAAACCAAGAACACAAGCAAGAACACAAGCACACAGTGATCTACCCAGGTTCGGGGCCCTCGTGAGGAGGTAAGACCCCTACTCCTGCCTGCCTCTCTGTATATATCTCAAGATCTCACAGGTACAAGGTGCTCCTCGAGCTGTATGGTGCAACAATGACAAGAACACACGATGAGGAAGAAGCTACAAAGGGGGAAATGAGCACTAGGGTTCGTTGTCCTTCCAGATCCCCTCACGCAGGAGGTGGTGGTGCTCTATATATAGCCTAGCCGGATTACGGTTTTGCCCCTGCCTTCATGTGGTAATGGCACTGCCAAGAGGAAGAGGACAAGCCCATGCCCACTGTCAGTCCAACGGCAGCACTGTCAGTCTCGGACAGGGCTAGCTTTCCTCTTCGGGTGATGAGGCAGTAGCCCACCAGAGTCTAGGCTGTAGCCCTTTCCCGAAATGGCCGAGTCAGCGCCTAGGCCCTTGAGCTTCCGGGAAACCCGTGGCTCGACTCCGCTGTCTTCTGAGCCTCGGGCAAGAACTCTGCAGGACCCGTGAAGTTGCTGCCACCTTATTGATCTTTGTGCCTCCAACCCGGATAAGGCATCCAGATTTCCTCCTTTGATCTGGCAAGGCTTTGCCGGATCTCCATCGTCTCTTCTCAGCATATGGAAATCACAGGATAGAACCGATACTAGAGTGTCGGCTAAGGTAACTCGGTTACCATGACCTGGCCCAAGTGACCCGGCTGCCATGACCTGGCCCAAGTGACCCGGCTGCCATGACCCGGCCCAAGTGACCCGGTCCACTCCTTGCAGCTCTTTACACCATAGCTTTACCCTACCCGGGGGTAGCCCCCCGACATCCATTCTTACGTTTCCATATTAAAGTGTAGTTTTCTTACTTAAATTTAATAATATTAATCTAATATGCCCATTGGTGTTCCAAAAGTACCTTACCGGATTCCCGGAAAAAGTAGGAGCTTAGCGGGTCCTTACCCCCCTTTATTTGATTAGAGCGGAAAGGACCCGTAGAATTATTACTCTTATAACACAATTTTATTAAATAATAAATTTAATAAATATATAATCTATTCGATTAACTCTTATGAACCAAGAATAAAAAGAGATCACTCGAGGATCCAATATTTTATTCCACGAAGGAGGTATCCTGAAAATCTTTGATTTAGTTTCGAGTAATAAACTAATAAAACCTTAATCAAAACTAATCAACTAGCCTAAAAACAAAAACTACCCTTCACCTCAATGGACGAGTTTTTGTTTTTGTTTTTTACAAAATTTCTATAAGTTTGAAGTTAAACTTAATTGAACAAAGCAGGTAGAAATAGAAAGAATTTTGCTAAAATGGAAAAGGGCTTTCTTTCTAAAGAAAGATGCTAATTTGATTAATATCATGAACAAGAAATTGAATGAATTTATGCTTCACTAATTGAATGATAAATGACTACAAGCGAAGGAGATAGACGGTTTAAACAAAAAAATACCCAAAATTTCAAACATGTATCTAGAATTACTGGAAAACTACAAAAAAAATAGTGAAAATTAGTTCATTAGGAGCCCACCCAAGATCGTTGTATGTCCAACGAATTACTAGTTCCCAACCGCGGGTGGAATGAAATCCAACAAAAAAATCAGTAACTAAAAGAATAAAAAAGCTTTTATTGAGTCATTTAAGTTGTAGAAGAATTCCTGAACCCAAGAATTAAAAATGACAAGTTTCTCTTTACTCAGAAAAAAGAACCACTTAGAATAGCCAAACATATTATATTTGTCGAGAAATGCAAAATGATATGGAGATTATCCTCATTATCCATTTTGACCAATTGTATTATTTCCTTGTGTATTCCTATAGGTGGTTTTTGTGCATGTGTCTTTAGTTTCCCTTTTATCATCTCGTCCAAGAGAGAAAGTTCTTCTAATTCTATGAATCTTTCTAGAATCCTTTTCTCTTGAATATCAGTTAAAAGGTTTCGGAGTGCCCGGTATTCCACCAATTCTTAATCCAAAGTTCCAGATATTTGTTAAATGAGAAAGAGACCCCCCAGGGCAAAAGTACGATAAATACAAGATATAGTAAAGAAGGCAATGCTTTTTTTTTCATTTTTGATCCGTAAATTGAGTGGTTAATGAACCTGCATCATTCACTGACTCTATTTCATTCCCTGACTCCATATGATATGCCTTTTTCTTTGAAGCAAAAACTCTATAGCAAGGTTTTATACCCTGTATCTATTCTTCTTTTTTGTATATTTGTGGAATTTCATTGCATTGGGTTCTTTCTTAAATCTATATGGAGTGGAATAGTAAAATAGAATAAAAAAAGACCTTTCAGATGAAAATGGAAAATAGTATGGGATATATCTCACTTGGACATTCAGAGTTCCTAGAGCTCCTTGTACGGCCTGTTGGAAAACCCGTTGTCGGACCTGATTCATTGCCCTTTGTTTTTCCAAATAAAGGGTTTCATTTTTAGACTTTTCTAATTGTTCCAAACTAATAGAAGTAGCATTAATCAAATTTTCTTTTTCTCGTTCTATCTCAGAGTATCCATTCATTCGATACTCATCCGCTTCTAGTTTGACTTTCTGTAATCGAATCCGAGCTTTTCCGAGTTGCTCAATGGTCCCTCTACGTAATTCTTCCGAATTTCGAATAGTACTCAAGATCCTCTGTTTTCGATTATCTAATAAATCTTTTAATGAAAGTAGATTATTTTCCTATTAAGTTTACAACTTTTATGATCTCTTTCCGAACCAAACATGAATCTTTTGATTCATTTGGCTCTCACGCTCCTTTTTTTCTTCTTTTTTTGCTTTTGCTATTTCCATATCCTTTTTTATTAAGTAATGAGCCTATCCTCTATCTTCTCTTTTCTGTTTATATTTCAATATACCGAAACCTATATAAGACTAGATAAATATTAAGAGGACTCTTCTTCCTAGATGGTCAGCAAAGTTGTTTCTTTATTTTTATATTGCCCTTTAGTTAATAATTTCAATTTCATCAAGAAAGACTAACCAAATAGATGGAAAATGAAAATTAATAGAATTCTTTTTCTTCAAATCCAAATTTTTTCTCTTTTTTTATAGATAGGTCATCGATTCGGCATTGGATAAAAAAGGGCAGGGTGCCCCTTTTTCTAGTAAATAGTTCAAACCATTTTATCGATATGAGTGTTCTATATCAGATAAATTCTACATTAGCTATTTCCCGTTTAAAGCATTTCGGTACTAATACTAAGTATAGTTGTAGAAAGAGTACCCCTTTTTGCCTGGACTTCAAGCAGTTTAGCTTTAACCGTGTTAATAGTCTCACATTATTGGTTTAGAGAGAATCAAAGTTCATTTACCAATGAGTCGCGAAATGCTATGGTTCTTTCATATGATTTCTAAATTTATTCAGAAGTAATTCGTCGAGATGGTGCAACCTTTTCTTATTTTAGGATAAAATAATAAACAATATTCTAAAGTGCAGCCGGATAGATCCAATCTATTCTTGAAATAGACACAAACTTAAGTAAACGATCAGTTGGAACTTTCCTTGCGAGTTTCCTTAGCCCATTTTTCTTCTTCTTTATCCTAGGGATATACTTTACTAGTTTTTAACTTGTCATAAAAAAGGTTATTCCCCGCCTATCTTTATTTTATTTTGAATCCTTATGTTTATTCTGAATCTTTCTATTCTGAATTCAGTTAACGATGAGATTTAGTATCCTGTCTTGCATTTTCATAACTCGTGAAATGCCGAGTAGGCACGAATTCCCCCAATTTGCGACCTACCATAGGATTTGTTATGTAAATAGGTATATGTTCCTTTCCATTATGAATCGCGATTGTATGGCCAACCATTGTGGGTAGAATGCTAGATGCTCGGGACCACGTTACTATTGTTTCTTTCTCCTCCTTCATATTTACCTTTTCTATTTTGGCCAATAAATGATGAGCTACAAAAGGATTCGTTTTTTTCGTGTCACAGCTGATTACTCCTTTTTTTTTCTTTTTTAAAGAGTGGCATTCTATGTCCAATATCTCGATCGAAGTATTGAGGTCAAAATAAATAGAATAATGATGAATGAAAAAAGATAAAATCCTTTAGCTGGATAAGGGGCGGATGTAGCCAAGTGGATAAAGGCAATTGAAAATTGTGTTTACTTGTTCTGGAATCCTTTATCTTTGATTTGTTAAATCCTTAGGTTTAGACATTACTTCGGGAATTCCTATTCTTTTTTCTTCACTCAACCGCTTCGCCTAGCAGCACAACGCTTGTATTGCTCTCCCACAACCCCGTTTTCACGGTTTAGGCTGCTCCCATTTCGCTCGCCGCTACTACGGGAATCGCTTTTGCTTTCTTTTCCTCTGGCTACTAAGATGTTTCAGTTCGCCAGGTTGTCTCTTGCCTGCTCATGGATTCAGCAGGCAGTTTAAAAGGTTGACCTATTTGGGAATCTCCGGATCTATGCTTATTTTCAACTCCCCGAAGCATTTCGTTGCTTGCTACGCCCTTCCTCGTCTCTGGGTGCCTAGGTATCCACCGCAAGCCTTTCCTCTTTTGAACCTCGCCATTAACGATAAGGCTATGCCATCCTAAGGTGCTACTAAATGGAAGGATCTTATCAACGTCCATGAATGCGAAATCATAGATTGAACTGCCGAATTGGCAAAATTTGGTGCTATCATAGTATCCGCTAAGTTCACGGGCTGGAGATAAGCAGATTCGAACCGCTGACATCCGCCACAGGGTAAACCACCGCCTCTCAGGCCTCCACGACGGGTTCTACCATAGAGGCCAACGATAGACAATAACTCCCCCCCGAACACAGCTTACAACTTTCATCGTACTGTGCTCTCCAAAGAGCAACTCTTCTCAAAATCTCAAAACAAAAGGTGCTGAGTTGGAATCCCATTCTAAGGATTCTTGTGGTTCCGGGGAATCCAGCTACAGGAGAACCAGGAACGGGGAGATCTCCCCTTTTCCGCCCGACTCTTTGATCTTAAACTTAAGAATGCTGGTTTTAAGAACGAGTGATTGCCCTTCTCCGACCCTTACTGCCCAACCAGAGAGCGGACGGCTAATGTGTTCCACTTATTGAACAGGGTCTATGGTCGGTCCATGACCCCTTGACGCCGAAGGCGTCCTTGGGGTGATCTCGTAGTTCCTACGGGTGGAGACAATGGGTTGCGATATTTTTTTATTTGTTAATAATTTGAGAATTCCTATCGACTCGAAGAGTTGCCATTAGTGTTTCTTGTTTCACTAAGGATAACATAGAATCATAGCGAATAAAATTGCTAATTCTGATTAGAAAAAATAAAAGAATTAATATCAAGCGTTATAGTATGATTTATAATACTGTAAAAAGTAATACAGGAGGTGTGGTAGAAAAACTTTTGGATATATTGATTCGGATTGAATTGCAAATACATCAACGATACAATCAATTCAATTCTGAATTGCAATAAGCAAGCGGGGTCTCTCAAATAGAGTCGAACTGCTAGACTACCTCAAGTGATGAATTCAATGATTCACAAACTAGATACACGATAATTGTACTGGATATTTAAACCTAGATAAAATTGTGACATTTGCGTGAAAATTAGAACAAGCAAACTAGATTAAACACTAGATAGAACTGAAATTAAACTCCATACATGCTAAATTAAACTACATCTAAAACAGAAATGGAAACACTAGATCTAAGCCCTAAACTACATCTAAAACATAAATGAAATTAAACGATACATGTTTCTAGGGCGGCGATCTTCTCCGGAGCTCGTCGGCGTCGGCGGCCACCTACGGCTACGGCTCGAGCTCCTCCTCATCGGCGATGTCACGCAACACCACCGCCAGCTCGAGCTGGTCAACAGCCGCAATAAGGCGCTGCGCGGCATCGAGATCTCTGGCCTCCGCCGCCCGCCTCTCTGCCTCATCTTCTGGCGGCTCCCGGCCTTCTCCGTGCCCGCCGGAGCTACGTAGGCTCGAGCCGGCCATGGATCTGGAGATGTGAAGCGAGAGGGATTGCTCGCCGGAGTTCCGTGATGTGTGCGGTGGAGCTGTGTTGGGTGCGCCGGAGGAGTGCGGGATTCGTACCCCCCATCGACCCCTCTGTGCCCCTAATATAGCGGTGCGGCCGCCGCTTATCCTGCTCGCCGGAACCTTTTTTCTTGTCCAGGCCCATATAGTGTATCTGCTCGGGGCAAAAAATGGTCTTGTACCCTAATATCGGCCGAACTTTTCCGGCCGAGGGGCTTATGGGGTATCTGCTAGAGATGCTCTCATACGTGTATTTGCCTTTCTCTTCTTTTCCGTTCTCTTCCGCCACCTCCTCACTGCACTGACAGACAAATTGGTGTCCGATTTGATCTGTGTGGAATAGGAGTAGTCGTGCTTGAACGGCCTACTGCATAAAAATAGTAACAGAAAGATGTAACAAAAGGAGTTTAATTAAACACTAGCTAATATGCCCGTGCGTTGTAACGGGTGACAAAACATTGCCATATGGAGTTTCACAAAGTAAATTTGTCGGAGAATGATCCCCGTGAACCAGGAAACGAAGGGGCTGAACACGACACTTAACAACTCTCTCGTCAACCTCGGCGACCAAGCACGGCGAGCTCGACGACACGCATCACGATAGAGGTGGACACCAGCAGGTACCCAGGTTCAGGCCCTCCGCGAGGAGTAAAGACCCTACTTCCTGCTATGTGATATTGCACTGCTTCGTGAGGTTACAGTACAGAGATGCTTGCCGAGGGCGAAGCCTACAACGGAGGCCGAGCTTCCCAAGTGTGGAAAACTCCTTTCTCCTAGTGGACTAGTGGTCTTCAGTGGGTGAATGGTCGATCCCCTTCTCCAGTGGTGCTCCCCCTCCTTTTATAGGCGCGGGGGAGGAAGCTAGGGTTCCCCATGGCACCGGTCCAGGAGGGCGGCGCACCCTTGGTCCAGGGGTTATGGACGAGGTCCACCGTCGTTGGTCTTCCTCGGTCTTCGTCAGTCCTTGCCTCCGTCTGCTCAGAGCGGTGGCCGGTGCTCCAGTGGCCTGTTGTGTCATGTCGATGACGTCGCCGTTGGAGTGGAGCGGCAGTATGTCCCCTTGGCACCAAAATGGTATGCTTGGTAATCCTCCTCCCTTGGGGCAGCTTTGTCGCCCTCCTTTAAGCACTGGAACGGCAACTGCAGCCTGTTCGTCACTGAGCGTAGATGCGAAGTCACCCTGCTGCGAGGTGCAGGCTCCATGTGCGTCCTGCCAGGATGGCAGAACCTCGCCAGGCACTTCGAGCGCTCCGTCACCCCGAGAGGGGAAAAGTCTCTCGAAGGGGTCCCCGGCTCGGGGAGACTTGAAGCCTCTACGAGGGGCGGGGCCTCGTGGGGCTCGCCAGGCGCCACACCCCAGTCCTCAAATACGTCCCAGGCCCAGGTGTCCGGGGCCAGAAAGGCCGGCCCGTGGTACCCCGGTTTCCATTGGGCCGACAGTAGCCCCCGGGCCCGCGGCGTGCACGCCGTGGCATGTACGCAGGCGAAACGTCGCGGGACCAAAAACTGCCGTTCTGGGCCGGGACGCGTGGCAAGCAACCGTCGTGTGGCGTCATCTCGGCTTCTCCGGCCGTGATGATGGGAGTGGCGGGCCCGGCTGCTCCTGATGGAACCGCTCCATGCGGTGGCTTAAGGCAGTTGGATTGGCGCGGTTCCCCATCACTCGCCTCGCTTGCCTTCGTCTTTCTCGTTCCTCTTGCTCTCCTCTGCCTTGCATTCCCCTTCGCCGCTCTTCCCTCCATTCTTCAGTTGTCATGGCACCCAAGAGAGCTTTGGCGGCTCAGAAGGGCAAAGGTGTGGCGCCTGCGGGAGAGGCGTCCTCGCCTAGTTCTGGCGGCGGGCATAAGCCTGCGCTGAAGCCCAGCCGCGTCGTGACAGACGCGCAGTTGGAGAGAGTGCGCCCTCTGGTGGCTTCTGCCTTCAACGAGTGGGGCGCGACCAGCCTGAGGCCAGGCGGCGCCCCTGGCGGACTCCGCGCTCCTTTCTACCCGGTGTTTCTCCACTCCATCTTCGAGGGTCTGGTCCCGCCATTCTCCGCCTTCCTTTTCGCCATTCTGGAGCACTACCAGATTCAACTTCTCCACCTTCATCCTAAATCCATCCTTACCCTCGCCATTTTCGCCTATTTCTGCGAGGGGTACGCCGGGGTCAAACCGTCGGTGGACCTCTTTTGGCGCTTCTTCGCACTTCGCTTCTCTGCCTCCGGGGAGACCTCCGGTTGCGTCTCATTCCGCATAGCGGAGAGCATGTCTGAGCGCTACATTCCCATCATCAGGGATGACAAGGCTGCTATCACCAGGGTGACAAAGCGGGTGGATGACTTCCGCAAGCAGTGGCTCTATGTGGACGCTGTGGAGGCGTGCCCTCTTCTCGAGGTTCCCTCCGGTCCTCCATCGTGGCACAGCGGCTGGAGCAGCCAACCCATGGAAGACCCATCGCTTGAGCTCTTCGAGAAGCGCCTTCTGGAGGCCCGCGCCCACGGGCTCACTAGCCAGATGGTGGCGAAGGACTTCGTGGCGAAGCGCATTGCACCGCTGCAGGCGCATTCGGAGCCGATGTGGGCCTACTCTGGCGGAGCAGACCGGATGCGATTGAGCGGCGAAGTCTTCACGGTCAAGGTGCTGAAGGGCTTGATGGATGATCTTTTTACTTCCCCGCAGATCCCCGATCTGGCAAACAACTCCTCCAAGCCCCTGCATCGTTTGGTGAAGAAGACGTGCGCCAGGTACCTGGCGGGGATGCCGACATTCACCGCGTGGGGGCTGGTCTCGCGAGGAAGTACGGGGCCCCAAGAAGGCCCTGCCCTGGCCGCCTTGGCGACATCTGCGCATGGCGATGACCCGTCCTCTGTCTCGTCCACAGCATCAGAAGGTGGTGCCGAACTCCCGGTTGGCGCCGATTCTTCAGGTGCCGCCGCGGGGCCCTCGGGGGCGGTCATGCCTGGCATTGGCGTCTTTGAGGTTTCGTCGGGCGACGAGGAGCCTCTCCGCACTGTCCCCAGGACCAGGGCGAAGCGGGGCTTGGACATGCGGGAGGCAACGTCTCCTCCCGCACGAGGCGCAGGGTGTGGGTGGACGTGACCGTCAAGTAGGTCCCCTTTTGCTCCCTTCCTTCCTTCGTTCTCGCGTCCTTCTCTTCTTCATCTCCTGCCTTGCTCTGTTCCAGGCCTTCCACCACTCCCTTTCTGCTCTGGTATCCTCGGGGGCAGCGACTCCTCCTGAGGCGGCGGGGCCCCTCGAGGGTACGGACGTGGCAGCGGTGCCACCGAAGGCCGCGGGCCTCGAGGCAAACGTCAACACGGCTTCGCAGGGCCCAGAAGAGCCTGTTTTTTACGGGGCCTTCCTCCCTTTCGGGCAGGCGGAGTCGGAGGCGGATAGCGAGTGGGCTCCAAGCCCGACAGCAGCTCCAGGCGCAGACAAGGACGAAGGTGCCAATTCAAGCCCCCGGGCACACTCCGGAGCCTTCCCGAGCCCCCGCCATCCAGGCTTTGAGCCTTTTGCGGGCCGGGACCTGCTACCCCTTCCGCTGACACCCGGGCCTTGGTCCTGGGCAGGCGTCAGCAGGCGGCTACCCATAGCTCCGCCCTCTTTCATTCCGCGAGGGCGAAGCTTGAGGAGCTGGAGGCCCACTTTGCTGAGAGGGAGCTGGCCGAAAAAGAGGACCTCGAGAGCCTGGCGCGGGGTTGGTCCCAACTCCGGGAAGTGGTGGCTCGCTGCCATCGGGAGGATGACGCGGCGCGGGAGAAACATGCGGAGGCCCTTCGCTTCGCTGCGGAGACCCGTGCCAGCGTCATGCAGGAGGCCGAGGAGACCCTCGCGAGCCTGGAGGCCAAGCGCGAAGCTGTGGAGATCGAAACGGAGGCCCGGCACCAGGAGATCTCGGCTCGCGAGGCAGCAGCCTTCGCCACGTCCCAGGAGGTTGAAGCTGGGATGGCCGCCAGACTCCAGGAGCTGGAGGAGTTCCGCGCGTCTCTAGAGGCTTGCAAGTGTGAGCTCGACGTTCGCGAGGAAGGGATGCATGCGTGCGAGATGCACGTCACCCGCCTGGGGGCAAAGCTGTCTTCGGAGCGGGAAGCTCTGGGGGCTCGCGAGGCCCTCCAGCAGACTGCCGCGGGCGTGGACAGCTTCGTCGAGGAGGAGAGCCGCAAGCTTCTTTGCGTCGCGGTTGGTCGTATCTTTGCCAACCTCTGCCGCCTCGAGCCCTCCTTCGACTTCCGGAGCGTGACCGAGCCTGATGTGGGTCCTAGCGCCGCAGATCGTGAAGCTGAAGTTAAGGAGGACGCGGAAGCGTATGCTGACCGCTTCAAGGCGGTGGAGGCTGACGAGAGTCCCGAGAGGATGTCGTAGTCCTGGGGCCTGGGCTACTTCTTGGCGCGCCTGGCTATTAGCTTCGTCTTTTGTGGAACTGCCTTGGTACTGTAGTGAGTTTTAAGACTTGTGTGACGTGTGCTTGTGCCTCTGATGAGCCCCTTTCATTGCTTGTTCGTGTCTTTCCCCCTTTCCGTCATTGTGCTTCTTTCCTTCGTGCTTGAGTGGTAGCGGCTCCTCTCGAAGTGGCGGGGGCTCCTTAAGGGCGAGGGTGTGGAGGCGATGCCACCGCCGGCCATAGGCCTCGAGGTAAGCGCTGATCCGGCCCTGCCAAGCCCAGGGGAGCTTGTTTCCGACTGGGCCTTCTTCTTTCCTCGCGGGGAAAAAGAGCGCCAAAGTCCTTGGGGAGGTGGCGTGCCTGGGAGCAGGCCCACAAGCCAGAGCTTAGACCCTTTGGGGAACTCGGGGCCGCCGGGACGCTCTCCGGGCGCCATGCCCCCTTGAGGGCGAGAATGTGGATGCGATGCCACCGCCGGCCATAGGCCTCGAGGTAAGCACTGATCCAGCCCTGCCAGGCCCAGGGGAGCTTGTTTCCGACTGGGCCTTCTTCTTTCCTGCATTTGACACAATGGCACACCCACAAGTGTTGTACGGCCGAAGAGAAAAAGCACACATGCTTATGGACCTTTCTCTTGTGTACCTCGCGGGAAAAAGAGTGCCAAAGTCCCTGGGGAGGTGGCGTGCCTGGGAGCAGGCCCACAAGCCAGAGCTTATACCCTTTGGGGAACTCGGCGCCGCCGGGACGCTCTCCGGGCGCCGTGCCCAACCCCCCTCGCGAGGTACACGAGAGAAAAAATAATGAGCGCGCGTGGCCAAGAATAGAAAGGGACATCTTACCGAGTCAATATTACAAAAACGGCGCTGATGCGCATAGTGCCCCAAGGAGGGCAATAGTCTGCTACACTTGGAGTGGCCAAGTTACACTGCGCCATGCCTGGGCATGGAAATTTTTATACTTGGAGTAGCCAAGTTACATTTTTTATACTTGGAGTAGCCAAGTTACATCCGCCAAGCTTAGGTGTGGGATTTTTTATACTTGGAGTGGCCAAGTTACAACCGACCATGCCTGGGCATGGGGTTCCACAGAGTGTGGCTAAGACTCCTCGCGGCCCGTTGAAAGGACAATGATGTCGCCTAGAGGGGGGGGGGGTGAATAGGCGAATAAAACTTTTCCGGTTTAGGCTTGATAATTGCGGAATAAAACTAGGTGTACAAAACCAAACACATGCAAGGGTGCAAGAAACTTTCAATGTATATATGATTTAAATAAAAGTTACCGCAAGGAGGAACATTGGATATGAGATAGGACAAAATAATCCAAATGACTTGGCTTGAGAGAATATATTGATGAAGATCCCTTAATTCTTCATGATGTAGCCAAGTCTCCAATGCCCTCCAACAACACCTATTGATCAAGTTTTAGCTTGTTGGTCCCCAACCAAGTTGGGTCCTAAGAGGTTAGTCACAATAGGTTTGGCAACCCAAATGGTTCTTTTCTTGACACCACTTTGAGTACCAACATATTTGGCAAACACATTGCCAACCTTATCCTTCCGAAAAGAATAACATCATCAATATAATGGGGTTGGATAAGGTACCATTTGTGCATGAAGAAGCAAGGTGACCCTTTTCACGGCATAGGTAGCAACATCGACTTCCCCTCTCTTCTTGGTTGGAATCTCGACTTGAGAGGAGTAGCTTGATTCTTCTTGGGAAGAGGCCATTCTTCAACTTGAGGAACTTGAGTTTGAACTTGAGGCTTCTTCCCTTGTTGCTTCTCACTAAGAGCCTTCTTCTTCAAAGGGCAAGATCTAACATGGTGCCCTTCAACTTTGCACTTGAAGCAAACAATCTTGGCCGAATCTTTGACTTGTTCTTGGCCCTTTTCTTCTTGTTGATCTTGGACTTGTTCTTGTTATTGGAGTTGAATCCAAGTCCACTCTTGTCATTGGGGCGTCTTTGAACACTCAACATATTGTCAAGTGTGGACTTCCCAACATGACGCTTTTCCAAGTCTTTCTTCAAAGAAGTGACTTGGGCCTTGAGCTCATTTAATTCCTCTACATGGTTAGTATCAACAAAAACTAGAGGAAGTAGAAGCTTCATTGTTAGAGCAACAAGGTATGGAAAGTAATTCATCACAAGATGTAGAACATTGTGAGTGGATGAATCACTAGGACTAGCACATGGCAATAAAGCATTTTAGAAGAAGTTGTGCCAATTTCCACATGAGGCTCACAAGATGTTACCTTTGACATAATAGCCTCATGAGCTAACTTTAGCCTAGCATGGGATGCTAGAAGATCATCATTAGAGCTAGAGAGCTTTTCATGACTTTCTTCCAATTTCCCATACTTGCTAGTTAGCAACTCAAGTTGAGCCCTTAGCTCAACATTTTCCTTCAAAATAGATGCTTCACAAGAAGTGGAGTTAGTAGCACAAGCATCATTAATATTAGAAATAGAAGGAGACAAATTGGCAAGCTTATCATTCTTAGATAGTTGAGTTTGGAGTTGATCATGAGACTTGATAAGGAGAGAGTGTTCACTTTCTAAAGCCTTGTGAGCTTTGTCAAGTCTCTCTATGTCCTCACTTAGTCTAGCATTGCCAACACCAAATTCAACTTTTTCCTTTTTAAGCACTTTATATTTAGCAAGGGCATGATCTCTTTCCTTAATGATTTTAGCAATAATAAGATCATTAGACTCATCAAGGGATTCAAGTCTCTCTTCAAGAGAAGACCTAAGCTCTTCTTCTTCAAGAGAAGCTTTCAAGGAAGCTATAGTGATAGAGTCATCTCTCAATTTGACATTTCTCATCAAATTGACTTTCCAAATCCTCAATGAATTCCCTACTCTTAATAACATAATCAATGATTTCACATAGAGGGGATAGCTTTACTACCTTTGGGGAGAGCACCAAGCACCATCTCACCCATCTTGGTTAAGGATTCAAAATCAAAACCTTCTTCATGAGAATCCTCATCCACATCACAATTTGGATTCGAGGTGGGAGATACCTCGGAATCCTTAGCCATAAGGCAAACATGATTAATGGGTGAAGAGGATGAAGAAAAACTTGAAGCACCATTTAGGTCCATGTCTTGTTCCAACAAATGTTGGGATTCCTCTACATTGTTAGTCATGCAAGTACTAGAGGATATGGAAGCATTATTTTCATGACAACAAGACATAGAGAGCATATCATCATGAGATTTAGTTAAGCAACTATTACATGATATGCAAGGACTATCAACTCTAGCATGTATGACATTTGGAGTGCTAGAAGAGTTTAAGTCCAAAGATAGAACATTGCAATGTGATAGAGAAGAAGTATAATCAATAGTAAGTTCACCATCACAATGCAATTTCTATCACCACTCACCATATCATTACCTTGTGACAAATGTGGAAGAAGTTGTGAACTCATCACGGCCGGAGGTGGAGGGAGAACAATCATCCTCAATAATTTTGGACACTTCATATATATCTTGAAGCTTGGTCCAAAGCTCATGAGCATTTCGAAAAGGCATGATTGAAGCAAGAACTACATCGCTCAAACACACATAAGACCATTAGAAACTTGAGTCTCGAGATGAGAGTTTTCCTCATCCTCTAAAGATAATTCTTGGGAATCCTTTGGAGGAGAAAACACATCTACAATCCTCTTAATATAATTTGGACCCATGGCCCTAAAAAGATTAAGCATGCGAATTTTCCAAACATCATAATTTGTGCCATCGAATATAAAGTGGGATCGTGCACTAATTCTCTAAACGACATCTTTTACTCTCTAGGCGGTAAAGCCCAAAAAGAGAGCCCAGGCTCTGATACCAATTGAAAGGACAATGATGTCGCCTAGAGGGGGGGGGTGAATAGGCGATTAAAACTTTTCCGGTTTAGGCTTGCTAATTGCGGAATAAAACTAGGTGTTTAAATTAACAAGCCAACAACCTAAATAAACTAGGCTCACCTATGTGCACCAACAACTTATGCTAAGCAAGACAAGCAACAAGGTGATAGCAATATAGAATACTTCAAGCACGAAGGCTATCACAATGTAAAGTGCATAAGTAAAAGCTCGGGTATAGAAATAACCGAGGCACGCGGAGACGAGGATGTATTCCCGAGTTCCTCCTTGTTAAGGGAGTACGTCTCGTTGGAGAGGTGTGAGGCACACAAAGGTCGATCTCAACGCCACAAAGGGTCACCCTATTCTCTGATGAACCGCACCACAAAGGTTTGGTTCACCTTCCACTATCGGTATTCCTTCGAGGCGGAATCCGGAGCCTTTCAACAACAATCCGGGCACAACCCACAATGGGATTGGGGGCTCCCGAACGGCTTCAAGTGACCACACAAAGGTCCAACCACCACAAAGGTGTCTAGGGTCCAAGGACCCAAAGTAACAAGTTCACAAGCTTTCAACTTTCACGAAACCTCGTGGAGAGCACACCGATGAACCAAATGCAAAAGGCAAGAGCACAAGTGCTCAAATCCTCCACTCTCAAATTCCAACAAAGCAACAAATGCTTATGGGGGAATAAGAGAGGAAGAACAAAGAGGAGAACCACACAAGAACTCCAAGAACTAGATCCACTATGTTCCCCTCACTTAGAGAAGAGATTGATTAGTGGAAATGTAGATCTAGGTCTTCTCCTTCAATCCTCCAAAGATCAAAGAGTTTGGGTTGAGGGATTGGGAGATATCAAAGAAATGAGCTTGCAACAATGAAGGAGAGAGAAAACAAATCTTGCTAGGCAGAGCTGGCTGGCTGGAGGTAGGTGGAGGGGTATTTATACCCCTCACAGAAAAAGAGCCGTTGCAGCCAGTTTCCCACTGGAGACTCCGTTCCAAGTGACCGGAGACTCCGGCCTGGGGCGGAAACTCCGGCCCCCACCAGGGGGAGAACCACTTTTAGACGAGAAAGGCACATGCAGAAACTCTGGTCCCCTAGGGCCGGAAACTCCGGTCTGGGGCGGATACTCCGGCCCCTTGGGCCGGAAACTCTGGACCCCACCAGGGGCTGAACAAGAAAAACAGACTTCGACGAAAACCCTTGGGTCCGGAGACTCCGGACCTGTAGGCCGGAGACTCCGGTCTGAAAAGCAGCAACGAAACAGCACAGCCTGAAATGCGATAACTTTCTCGTTCAACTCCAAAACAGGTGAAACCAATTTCGTTGGAAAGATAACGACGAGTGCAAACCACACATGGGGAGGTGTGGACCCTAACTCGAAGGTGGACTGGTAATATTTCCAACACGAAAACGCAACAAGTTTTCCAAATGAAATCCGTTTTCGAAGAACTTGGGCTTATCATGAAGATCACGACAAGCACCAAAATTCAACAAGGAGAAAAGCCATATAAGACCCAAGAAGGATCAAATGCCAAGTATGCAAAGGTTTGAGCTCTCCACAATGATGCGATCAAGTTACTCACTTGAGAGCCCCTCTTGATAGTACGCCATCTATCCTATAACCCAGTCTTTCACTAACACCATGAGATCGGTAAAATAGAAAACCTATCAAGATCATACCTTTGCCTTGCGCATTCCACTTGAGCTAGATGATGACGATCTTGATATCTTCAAGTGGACCACCTTTCTTGATTGCGCTTTGCTAGCACATGCTTGATGAAGACTTCTCCAAATGCTCCCCCATACACCATTATGGGAAAGTCTCGCTAAGCTCCGTCTTCATGTCTCCTTTGCAAGCTTTAATCAAATGATATCTTCCGAGATGGATCATATTGAGTTTGCACTTCATCTTCTCTACACATGACCTTTCTTCATATAAACCCTTGAGTAGAGCATTGATCATCATGTAATCTTCTAGAGTCCAACACATGAACTCCAATCTTTTCTTATGGACAAGATCTACAAGTATATCTCAATGCAAACATTAGTCCATAAGGATTGTCATTAATTACCAAAACCATGCATGGGGCAACACATGCACTTTCACCCGTGGCGACGCATGTTTGGTGGAGCTCAGTTGGAGAGGCCCTCGGGGAGGGATAAGCTTTTGTGAAGCTGAGCTTTTGTGAAGCTGGGGGGTGGGTGACGACTCGTGCGTCCCCTTGGAGACAAAAAGCTTTTGTGAAGCTGAGGGGGGGGGGGCGACTCGGGCGCCCTTCTTGAGACAAAAAGGAGTGTTGCCTGGCATGACTCCATCATGGGTAGAACTTGCGAAGACATTCTATGTCCCCTGGGTTCTCGATGAGCGTGCCACTCAGCTCCTCCAGCTGCGTGGTCCCACGCTTGGCGACACGCGTGATCCTGTAAGGTCCTTCCCACAGGGGATGGGCTCGCGGGGGTCTTCCCTGGTGAGTGCCCTCCTGAGGACGAGGTCGCCAACTTCAATGTCACGCGAGCGCTTGCCGCGGCCGTGCTACCGACGCAGGGCCTGCTGACACCTTGCCGCTCTGACGGTGGCATGGCAGCGTAGTCCTTCCAACAACATCAAATCGCCATTGTGGAGCGCCTCTTGGGCGTCCTCGCTGAAAACTGGCGTAGTCAGTGGTTTGGCGAGATATTCAATGTCGTTCTCGTTGAAGGCCAGTGATCGTGAGGACCCGAGCCTTTCCTCGCCCGGGAGGACCGCTTCGGGTCCGTAGGCGAGGGCGAAAGGTGTCTCCTTGGCTGGCCCAGCTGCGGTCGTCCTCGAGGACCACAGCACGGAGGGGAGCTCGCTAACCCAGCCCTTGCCTGATTGTTTGAGGCACTTGAAATCCTTGAGTCCTTCCTCTGTGTCCTCTTCATCCAGGTTACCGCTTCGTGGGCGCCCTAGGGCATTGCACAACTGAATGCCGAGAGACTCACAGCGGGCCCTGAAGGCGCCGCTGGCAAACTGGGAACCGTGGCCGGCGATGACGCGGTTGGGCATCCCGAAGCGACGTTTTGCCGGGATGGAGTGCACAGCTTCTACCTCCGCCCATTTGGTGACTTTGTCGATGGCGACGTACAGGTAGCGGTAGCCTCTACGTGACCTCTTGAAGGGTCCCAGGAAGTCTAGCTCCCAGACCGCGAAGGGCCAGGTGGCTGGGAGCGTCTGGAGCCCCACTCCTGGCTGGAGCTCGGCTTGCCTGGCGCGGTGCTGGTAGGTTCCGCAAGCCTCGACGAGCTCCTCAGCGTCCTGGAATGCGGTTGGCCAGTAGAAACCGCTCCTAAAGACCTTCCCTGCGAGGACGCGCGAGGACGAGTGATACCCGCACTCCCCATCGTGCACGTCCTCGAGGAGTTGCATGCCCTCTTCTGTAGGAACGCAGCGCAGGGAGACGCCATTAGGCTGCTTGCGGTAGAGGTCTTCCCCGATGACGCAGTAGGTCTTGGTGTGGTACTTGGCCATATTGAATATTCGCTCTGCTTCCGCCTCCTCTTCGGGGAGAGCCCCCGTGTTCAAGAAAGCTTTGATCTCGTCGATCCAGCTCTCCTCCTGGGACACAGTGGCGAGCATTCAGTGGATGCCCGGGAGTGGCCTGCCCGGTGAGTCGCGTCAGGAGCTCCCTCAGCTAGGGACAGCGGTGGTAGTGGTGGGGGCAGAAGGGTGCCTGCCACCAAAGCCTCTACGAATCCCATGCCGCGCTCTCTTGAGCAAGGGCTATCGGGGATCTCAGGGGCTTCAGTGGAGAGTGGCGTGTCGGAGGCGCGGATGAGCTCGGTGATACGTGCCAGCCAACTGGCTTGGCATCCTTTAGTGGGGAGAAAACTCATCAGCTCTCGCGCCGCGAACAGCGCGGCCTCAGGGCTCGGAGCAGACTGGCTTGGTGAATCTCCTTGTCCTTCGGGAAGACGCGGGGGGGGGGGGGGGAGACACGCATATCCTCTTCCCCGAGCTCCTCGACGCAGGGTCCTGGGTGGTCGCAGTTCTTGGCGCCGCTAGCGCGGGTTCATGCCCGTAGTCTGCGGCTTGGCACAGATCCGGCGACGGTCGCGCTGCCGGTCTTCGCGCGACGAGGCCGGTGCCTAGCTCGGATTCGCGCCATGGTGCCTGGAGAGGTTGAAGGAGGAAAAGGGTCGAAAGCGCGCCTCAGCCCCCTAACTGGCACGCCAAATGTCGGAGAACGATCCCCGTGAACCAGGAAACGAAGGGGCTGAACACGACACTTAACAACTCTCTCGTCAACCTCGGCGACCAAGCACGGTGAGCTCGACGACACGCATCACGACAGAGGTGGATACCAGCACGTACCCAGGTTTAGGCCCTCCGTGAGGAGTAAAGACCCTACTTCCTGCTATGTGATATTGCACTGCTTCGTGAGGTTACAGTACAGAGATGCTTGCCGAGGGCGAAGATTACAACGGAGGCCGAGCTTCCCAAGTGTGGAAAACTCCTTTCTCCTAGTGGACTAGTGGTCTTCAGTGGGTGAATGGTCGATCCCCTTCTCCAGTGGTGCTCCCCCTCCTTTTATAGGCGCGGGGGAGGAAGCTAGGGTTCCCCCATGGCACCGGTCCAGGAGGGCGGCGCACCCTTGGTCCAGGGGTTATGGACGAGGTCCACCGTCGTTGGTCTTCCTCGGTCTTCGTCAGTCCTTGCCTCCGTCTGCTCAGAGTGGTGGCCGGTGCTCCAGTGGCCTGTTGTGTCATGTCGATGATGTCACCGTTGGAGTGGAGTGGTAGTATGTCCCCTTAGCACCAAAATGGCATGCTTGGTAATCCTCCTCCCTTGGGGCAGCTTTGTCGCCCTCCTTTAAGCACGGGAACGACAACTGCGAGGGGCGGGGCCTCGCGGGGCTCGCCAGGCGCCACACCTCAGTCCTCAAATACGTCCCGGGCCCAGGTGTCTTGGGCCAGAAAGACCGGCCCGTGGTACCCCGGTTTCCATTGGGCCGACAAAATTCTCGTTAGTAAATCCAATACGTTAACATGTGTTGCCATCGCCACCTCACTCCACTTTGCGGGGGCATTTACCTCCTTCTGGCACCGGGGAGCAGATGACGCAAAGGTAGTGATGAGGTTTGGAACTCTAGGGTGGCCCGATCTTCACGGATTTGAAGCGGATTCAGATGAACACACGGAAGAACACAAAGAACGCAAGAACACGAGAAAACAAACACGATACAAAGACACGTTTCCCTCACCGTCGGTCCAACCAGCCCAATAGAATCCACACAAGGGGTGGAAGATTGGCTCCAATAGACTCCACACAAAGATGTAAGATTGCTAAGTAGTAGATACTACAAGGAGGGGTCTTGATACAACTCAATAGATGGATAATCTAAGGAGAGGTCTTGAATCCACAAGGGGATCTTCTCCACAAGGGAGGAATCATCTCCACAAAGGGAGGAGAGGATCACAAGCTCTATCTCTATTTCATAGCTTATCTCTACCTAACCTTAGAAAGGAGGTGGGGAAGTTCTATTTATAGTCTAGGCCCAAAGGGGTAGGTGGGAAAGGGGTACATGGGTCAACAACCCGAGCTGGTTCCCGCCGCAGTGGTAGTACCGCAGTGTCCAGTGGTAGTACCGCTGGTGCGGGCCTTCGAAGCCACATCTGGAGCCACCGTGGCGGTAGTATCGCTGCGCTTCCGCTGGAGGTACCGACTTATGTAATAGAGCGTCAATTCCGGCGGTAGCGGCGGCGGTAGTACCGCTGCCTGGAGTTGCTGGGGCGGTAGTACCGCTGCGTCTGGCGTTAGTACCGCTGCTTGGTGCTACTTGCTCCTCTCCCTTCTCCTCTTCCAAGCCATCGTCTTGTCTGGCTTGCTTCCTCTCGCGCCTTGGCCATCTTCCCGTGGTCTTGTACCTGTGGTGACACACCTAGCAATGCAATCGGAACGACGGTCAAGTAGCATACCGTTCGAAGGTGACATATTGTGAGTCATATAAGGGAAGGAGTTCACCTTTAAGTTCGATGACAAGCTTAGGGTGGTTTCCACTACATCATCTCCCCCCTTTAAAATAAGAGTCGTCATCGACTCTTGCTCTTCATTACCATGCAAAGGAGGTAGATGTCTTCTCGAAGAATTGGAATTCACCATGCCTACAAACATGAAAGACTAAGCAAACCATGTGTGTGCAAGAAATAGGAGCATATCAACAATGACATGTCCATTCTTTGTCATGGCACCATTAGCACAACATAAGAATATGAAAAGATAGTGCAAGTGCAAGGTCAATGTGCAAGCAATCCAATGGAACATCTTAAAAATGTGGTAACACAAAAGCTCCATGAAAATATGAGGATGCCATCTAGGTATCTCATGTTGTACCATATGATTATCATTGCACACAAGGCATTTGAAAGAACAATGTGTCATTAACCTTGATACAACAAGAGGAGAATTTGGCAAAAACACACAATGTAGAATGTCCAAAATATCATCATGGGTGCAAACAAAGCATATGAAAGAGCAAGTTTTCAACACATTTGTTGCAACACCAAATTGGTAGAAACCAAAACACTCATGACAAGACATGCACAAAATGTCATTATGGTTGCAAACAAGCCATCTCAAAGAACAAGTGTTCATCATTTTTTTTGCTACACATAAAGCATCCATATGAAAGATCAAGTATACATGCTTGTCAAAGGGAAAACCAAAAGCATCATCATGATTGCAAGCAAACCATAAGCAAAAGAAATTGTTCACCTTATTTGATGCAGAACATGAGAAAGATTTGAGAGTTGCATTCAATCCAATACTCACATATATGCTCTCAAGAGCTATTTTTGTCAACTCATGCTCAATTGAGGTTGACATTATGATGCGTTTACCGGCACACACAAGACACCAAATGAAGAAGTTATATGCACGGTATATAAACACATCATTCATCATGAAGTGTCTCTTCATTTGCACATGACCAACTACATCAAAATCAATGAGAAAATATGACATATGTGGCTAGTCACTATGCAAAGTGAAGGATGGAACAAGGTCCATAAGAGAAAACGAAACATCTCCAAAATGCGAGAAAGCTATGCGGGCAATCTCATTATCAAGCATTTCATCATTTGCAAGCAACACATGTGAAAGAGAAATTGTTCAACATGTTGCATGCCACAATGGGAGAAAAATGGAAACATTCATAACAAGGCCTGCTCATGGCAAAATCATCACAAATAGGTAATTCCACATGATCAACATTGGTTTCAAACAAAATATCACAAGGGAATAAGAACGAATCATATGTGACATCCATAGAATCATCCATAGCATGCAAGCAATCATAGTTCATCATGTCCATTAGTGGGATCTTGGTCACATCAACACCCATACCTTGGTAGTCCCGCTCATGTGATGTAGTTGTTGAAGTAGTAGCCGCTTCCATGTATCCGACTTGTTCATCTTGAAGTAGACATGGGATGGCATCATCTTCATCCGCTGATACGTCCATTCTGCATCACTATTCTATATCATAATTTACTGTTATTCATTGATATATTTCATATTTAGATATGATACTTATGTTATTTTACCTATTTTGCTGTTTGATGATTATTGTAGAATTAATCACCGGAGTTAGAATTCTGCTGGAAAAAGGACCGTCAAGACACCATATTTCTGAAGATCAACAATTCACAGAAAATATCCCGAAGCTCCTATTTTGTCAGATGGAGGAGGCAGCCCAAAGGGGAGGCCAAGGTGGGCCACCATGGGCCCACACCATGCCATGGCGCGGCCCACATGCCTGCCGCGCCGCCACGTGGTGTGGTGGCCCAGGCCCACCTCAGCCGGTGCCCTTTCACGTACTTCATCCCCAGGAAACCCTAAGCCTAGGGGGATCATCGAGGAAATATTCCGCCGCCTCCACGGGGTGGAAAACAACAGAGAGAGAAAAGCTCTCCGGCAGGGAGAAATCTGCCAGGGAAATTCCTTCCCGGAGGAGGGAAATCATCGCCATCATCACCGTCATCGAGCTGGACTTCATTGGGATCATCGTCATCATCATCTCCACCGCTCCACTCCATTCTGCTGTAACATCTAGGGTTGAATCTTGTCTAGTTCATAGGGGAAGCTTCCCCGGTGTTAATTACTCCTTGTGGTTGATGATATTGAGTGAAACCGTTGAATTAAGGTTTATGTCCAGATTGTTATTCATCATTATATCACCTCTGATCATGTTCCATATGATGTCTTGTGAGTAGTTCATTTAGTTCTTGAGGACATGGGAGAAGTCTTGATGTTAGTAGTGAATTATGTAGAGTAATATTTAATGGTTTGATACTTAAGTTGTGGTGTTATTCTTCTAGTGGTGTCATGTGAACGTCGACTACATGACACTTCACCTTTATGGGCCTAGGGGAATGCATTGTGTATTCAAATATTAATTGTGGGATTGCCGGAGTGACAGAAACCTAAACCCCCGTTGGTATATCGATGCATCAGGGATAGCAGGATCTCAGAGTTTAAGGCTGTGGTAAGATTTATCTTAATTACTTTCTTGTAATTGCGGATTCTTGCAAGGGGTATAATCATAAGGATGTATTAGTCCTAGAAAGAGCGGTGCATTAGCATAGGTTCACCCACACAACACTTATCAAAACAATGAAGATTAATCAACTATATGAAGCGAAAGCACTTGACGTAATTCCCGTGTGTCCTCAAGAACGTTTGCTCATCATAAGTAAACCTACCGGCTTGTCCTTTGCTGTAGAAAGGATTGGGCTACTCGCTGCAATTATTATTACTGTCTTTTATTCACTTGTACTTTATTTATTTGCTATATCAAAAACCCCTAAAAACTTGTCTGCTAGTATTTACAGTGAATTCTTAACCGAAACTGCTTGTCAATACCTTCTGCTCCTCGTTGGGTTCGACACTCTTATTTATCGAAAGTACTACGATACACCCCTATACTTGTGGGTCATCAAGACTATTTTCTAGCGCCGTTGTCGGGGAGTGAAGCGCTATTGGTAAGTGGAATTGGTAAGAGAAACATTTGATGTACGTGCTGTTTTTATTTCTGTCTGCTGCTATATTATATCATGGAGAGATCTTCTCTTGAATTCCTGTGGGGACCCCGGACTAGCTGTCCGAAATACCCG
The DNA here is from genome assembly GCA_947311845.1 of Poa pratensis. NCBI lineage: Eukaryota > Viridiplantae > Streptophyta > Magnoliopsida > Poales > Poaceae > Poa > Poa pratensis. The sequence continues at coordinate 158,025,678 of CAMZMU010000052.1, forward strand.
ATTATGTTTAACACAACGATCCCGTGATCAGTCTGTCGTTGCACATAATCCGAATTGGATACCAAAGTTTACATCCATTACAGTACCGAATAAAAAGTCTTACATAAATGGTCATTTAGACCAAGTTCTTACATAGGTGCCTTCAAGGGCCAAACCAAAATATCAGCGGAAGCTACGGCGTAGTAGACATCATATTCTAACGATGACGACCCGACAGGCAGCTGACTTGTGGAGATCCTCAGTTCGCGTAGAAGTCACCATACTCCTGCTCGGCGTAGTGCTCCTCCTCGTAGTCTGGCTAGGACAATAGCCAGGGACGAAACCAATATGAGTACATTTGAATGTACTCGCAAACTACCCCAACATGAGTATGCACTAACTTTATTTTAACTTACCACTTTTAATTGTTTTAAAACATCTCTATATCTTTATTGAAAAAGGTAAGAAGAGTTTTATAACTGTTTTTAAAAGAAATCACCATCTCCTTTGTTTCTCCAAACCCTTTCTTTTCTGGACCAGGGCTCACCATGGTCCAATTAGTCCCACAACTCATACCACTCCATTTGGTATAGTTATATCATGCCATCACCAATTCATTTTATTTTAAACTTAAAAGCTTTTCCAAAAATTTGCACAAGATCTTAGGACAGTCTCCCAATTGTCCATATCCGGGGACCCGGCTATTCGAATAGTTTTGACCCTCTGCAGAGGTAGCACGCTTTTTATCCCACACCCATCCGGTAACTCATCGTGTCAGCCACGTCCCGCCATACAAGGTGTATGCGAAGTTGAGCCACCGACCCTAGCCTCTCCTTTGCTCATGCTAGTATAGGATCCTACCCATATGATAATTCCCACCAACACTCAGTCCGGTCCCCGTCGGCAACCCTAAGTGTGAGGACTCATATGTTTTTCCCGGCGACCACATTTATGAAGTCTTCAATCCTCCTCCTTATCTTTCCATAGAGTTTGAGCGAGGACCCAGGTCAGGGGAGTTCATAAACCATCCCCTCATGCATAACGGAGTCATCTCCGTCGATGAGGTATCCCATACTAATAAGAGCAAATTATATGACTAAGCCCCGTTCCCATATGGGGGTAAGTGTGGTCGCACAGATTAAGATTGGTTGTCATAGTACTAGGATACTGTGCATTTTTCATAAACATTCCCATTTTTCCATTTCTCCACTTTAACACCGACATCTCGGCATTCCATAACCACACAAGTATTTCCAAAGGAGTTTGAATAAACAACATTGTTTTCCATCCTAAAGTTTCATAACTTCTACATAGGGTGGCAAAATAATTTCCATACACTTTTGGAAAAGGTTTTGTAAACCATTGGTTTTAAGAGTAAATCATTTGATCAAAGTAGATGCATATATATTTAGGTGCAAGCTCGGAGAGTAGCTTGCCTTGCTCGGCAAAGGGGACTTGATCTTGATCTTCTGGTTCAACAAATTCCCCCTCCTCGATATCTCCGGCAACGTTCTCGTCTAATCGATAAACAAACAAACACAAGCAATCACTAAAACTACTCAAACAACATCACATCATCACAGTATCACAATCCTAAATGCTCTAAATAGCCACTGGATACAACAAACAATACAATTTAATTTCAAACAATTGAATTAAACATTAATTGTTTAAGTCCAAATTATGGCAGAAACTTGTTAAACATGTTTAATTCCACAACTTGAGTTCTGTTGGTCACAAAAATACAAACTAAATTTCTATAGAAAGCTACTGATGTGTAGAAGACAACCCAATTTGAATTGGATCATTTGGAGTTACCAAACTCCCTACACATTGGTTTGAATCCAGTACCTTAATAATCAAGTTTTGGTTACCAAATATGTTCTGTTGTTCCAAAAATTAAATCCTTTTAGGGGTAAGTAAACATTGCTATATGTGAGTTAACAAAATTGGTCCTAACTCATTTGGATCAACCAATAAACATATTTGTTTGTTTTTGTCCAGAAGGGTTTATCTTAAAGTCAACAATTAATATTGCTTAAATAATTCTACCAAAATTAGGGGAGCTAATACAAGGCAGTACTAAGCTAGCAAAATTGGTTTGGAATTATTTGGACTAGCAGAGTATCAGAAACAAACAAGTTTAGATTTTGAACCTTCTGTGGCATTTTCAATAATTCTTTTTAACTATTTATTTAAATGACATGAGACCAATTGGGTTGGTTAAACAATTTCATAAGCTTTCCAGAACAATTGAGTTTGATTTGTTTGGATTCCTAAATCTCAAGTTATTGATTTTACAAATTGGGTCCAGTACTGAAATTCTTCTGAAATTAAAAATAGAAAAGGTGTTCAGTGTGGATAATGTTGAGAAATCTGACTAGTGGGGCCCTTCTGTCAGTGACTCAGTGAACGGTTGGAAATTAATAAAATGCTGACGGGTGGGGCCAGCCCGTCAGCCGCTCATCTAAATGAAGCGTTACGCGGCCGTTGGATCTAGATCCAACGGCGCACGTTCAAAGGCCACGGCGGCGACCATAAAATGGCGGCGCCGCCGCGCCGGCGGCACGGTGGTAGACGGTTCCTCACCTAGAGGGCTCGGGAGGACTCGGTGATGATGCGAGACGACGGCGGAGGCTCGGGCGAACGTCCTGGCTGAGTCCTACTTGCTGGGACGGCGTGAAACGTCGACGGCGAGCCGCTGAACTTCCACGGCCACGGCAGCGGTCTCCGGCGGTGTCCAGGCGGCGTCTCTGTGCACAAAACAGAGGGGCAAAAGGCTCGGGTGAGTGCGGGGAGTACGGGGATCAAGGTGGTGTGGTCAGTGGAGGAAGGGGAGCAGCAGCACGGCACAGCCGTGTCGTCGCCTACCTCGGGCGGTCGAGCACGGGCACGAGCAGCAGCGAGCTCGCAGCAGCGGCTCCGCCCTCGTGGTGGTGCACGGGCGAGTGGTGGGGAGTGTGGTGCAGCAAGGGAGAGGCAGTGGGGCGTGGGGAAAATGCGAGGTGCGGCTCGAGTTTAAATAGGCGCGACGGCGGCGCACGGTGGTCGCGGTCCAGCGGCGTCCAGAGGGCGGGAGAGGTTGGCGCTCGGTGTCTGGGGGGTCCGGGCGTGGGCTAGGGTGCGCGTCGTAGCGGATCGCGTGGCGAGGTGCGGTGAGCTGGGCCAATTTTGGCCGGCGCCGTCCAACTCCTCCGCGGCGTGGGGGACAACGGCGTTAAGGCGAGGGGAGAGGGTCTCCTCTGCCCGCAGAGGTGCAGAGGCACGGGGGCGAGGGAGAGCGCGGGCAAGGGGGCCCTGGGGGGCCTGGGAACGGCGACGTCGAGCATGGCGCCACGACGACGGCGACAGTGAGCTAGGGGGAGGTAGACGATGATGGTTTTGCAAAAACCCCCCTGGCTCCTGTGCACTGCTTCTTTTCCTTCTTCTTTCTCTTATTTGCTTTTTAGTCCTTCTGTTTAAACCAGAAGCATTTCTTGATTTAATTTGAGGCACAAATCAATTTATAAAAATTTGGCAAAATTTGTGGAGCCTTCCCATAAGGTGCAGAAGCTCCACAAAAATTGGCATAAAATAATAAAAAGTTTTGAAACATTTTCTTTTATAGTGTTTTAATTAAGGCATTTTAATTTATTTTTACTTTGTTTACTTTTGAATTTTTAAAACTAATTTGAAAATACTATTTGAGAGAGATAAGTAGTAAGAATGAAATGGGAGGGTTTGCAATACCACTCCACTAAATTTTGTTGGAAACAAAATGAGATCCTCACTTGGAGAATTTGTGTGGCACTTGCCACATTTATTTTTCTTGTTTTGCTTTTAATTTAATCCTCTTCTTTTCTTCATGTTCTCAAAATAAAGCAAGCAACACACAACAAGAGGAAATAAGCAACACAAGCAAGAATAAGAGATCAACACATATAATTTAACAAAAGTTTTTGTTGGCTCCCATTTTTGGAATTAATAATACTTGTTAATAATTTTTGGGATGTTACAATCCTTCCCTCCTTAAAATAAATCTCGTCCCGAGATTTGCTAGGCTTAGGTACTAAAGAGGCCTGGGAATTCGCTCCTAAGATAATCTTCACGTTCCCAAGTTGCTTCTTCTTCGGAGTGGTTAGTCCACTGGACTTTGTAAAACTTGATCGCACGCCTTCGGGTAACACGAACATCTTCTTCGAGAATCTTGAGGGGCCTCTCGCGATAAGTCAAATCTTGGTTCAGGTCGATGGAGAGGTGGTCGATGTTTTTGAAAACATCAGGCTGGTCAGGAACTTCAAGACACTTCCGGAGCAAGGAAATGTGGAAGACATCATGATAATCTCCTAACTCCGGTGGCAATTCCAGCTGATAGGATACTTCTCCTCGACGAGCGATGATCTTGAAGGGTCCAATATACCTTGGCGCTAACTTTCCCTTGACATGGAAACGTTGCATTCCTTTGAGGGGTGTCACCCGGAGATAAACATAATCTCCAATACTGAAAGTGAGGTCACGGCGCTTGGTGTCAGCGTAACTCTTCTGACGGGATTGGGCAGTTTTGAGGCGCTCACGAATAAGCTGAACTTGCTCTTCAGCTTCACGGAGGGTATCTGGACCGAACAATTTGCTTTCTCCGGTATCAGACCAATTCAGGGGTGTACGACACTTCTTGCCGTAAAGGGCTTCAAAAGGGGCCATTTGCAGACTGGACTGATAACTATTGTTGTACGAGAACTCTGCAAACGGGAGACAATCTTCCCACTTGGAACCATAGGATAGGACACATGCACGAAGCATGTCCTCCAATATCTGGTTCACTCGCTCAGTTTGGCCATCGGTCTGGGGATGATAAGCTGTGCTAAATGCTAACTTGGTTCCGAGGGCTTCATGAAGGGATTTCCAGAATCTTGAGGTGAATTGCGTACCTCTATCAGATACAATCTTCTTAGGCACACCATGCAGGCTTACTATTCTGGAAATATACAAGTCTGCTAACTGAGCTCCAGTATAAGTAGTCTTGACAGGTACAAAATGAGCAACCTTGGTCAATCGATCAACGATGACCCAGATTGAATCATGGCCTCGGTTGGATCTTGGAAGTCCGGTAATAAAATCCATTCCAATCTCATCCCACTTCCACTCGGGAACTTTCAAAGGTTGAAGCAATCCAGCGGGCCGCTGATGTTCAGCCTTGACTCGCTGACAGATGTCACATTTGGCTACAAAAGAACCAATCTCTCGCTTCATTCCATGCCACCAAAATCTTTCTCGAAGGTCTTGGTACATCTTGGTTCCCCCAGGGTGGATTGAATAAGGGGTCTCATGGGCTTCCTTCAGGATTAACTCCTTAAGTTCCGTGACATTGGGCACACAGATACGATCATTGAATTTCAGCACTCCTTCAGCATCCTCGGTAAAACCGGGTGCTTTGCTGAGGGAGATCTTCTTCCTAATTCCTTCAATGCTTTCATGACCTTTTTGGGCTTCTTTGATTTGATCCATCAGGGTTGGGGCTAACTCCAAATGGGCGAGATACCCATGGCTAACAAGTTCTAGTCCAAAATTTTCGAACTCTTTGAACAAGGCTGGTTGTTCGGCTTGGATTAAGGCATTCAGGGTACAGGGTTTGCGACTAAGGGCATCGGCAACTACATTAGCCTTCCGGGGTGATAGTGGATTCCAATATCATAATCCTTGATTAATTCCATCCATCTCCTCTGTCGCAGGTTCAACTCCTTCTGGGTGAAAATATACTTCAGGCTCTTATGATCCGTATAGATCTCACAGCGATGTCCCGCAAGGTAGGGACGCCACTTTTTAAGAGCAAGGACCACAGCAGCTAATTCCAGGTCATGGGTTGGGTAATTCTCTTCATGCGGTCGCAACTGCCGGGACAGGTACGACACAACTTTGCCTTCTTGCATCAGAACGCAACCAAGTCCGAGGCGGGATGCATCGCAATACACGTCGAAACTCTGGGTGACGTCTGGCATAACCAGGATTGGGGTGGAGGTTAGTCTCTTCTTCAACTCTTGGAAACTATCTTCGCACTTCTGAGTCCACTCAAATTTCTTGTCCTTCTTCAACAGTTGGGTCAAGGGCTTGGCTATACTGGAAAATCCCTCAACGAACTTGCGGTAATAACCGGCGAGTCCGAGAAAGCTTCGGATTTCAGTCACACTGGTCGGGGATAACCAGTCAATAATGGCTTGGATCTTCTCTGGGTCAACAGAAATTCCTCCAGCAGATACTATATGTCCGAGAAACGCCACTTCATTGAGCCAAAACTCACACTTGCTAAGCTTGGCATACAGCTGGTGCTCTCGGAGGGTCTCCAAAACTAGACGCAGGTGTTCAGCATGCTCTTCTTCGGTTTTGGAATAAATAAGGATGTCATCAAGGAATACTACCACGAACTTGTCGAGGTACTCCATGAAAATCTTGTTCATGAGATTCATGAAATAGGCTGGGGCATTGGTCAGACCAAAGGACATCACCGTGTATTCAAACAAACCGTAACGGGTGGTGAAGGCGGTCTTGGGAATGTCTGTCTCTCTGATCTTCAACTGATGGTAACCTGTCCGAAGATCGATCTTTGAAAAGACTCGGGCTCCGTTCATCTGATCGAACAGATCCTCGATCTTGGGAAGGGGATACTTGTTTTTAATGGTCACGTCATTTAGCCTGCGATAATCCACACACAGTCGTGTGGTACCGTCTCTCTTGTCCACAAAAATAATAGGTGATCCCCAGGGTGAAGCACTTGGACGAACAAGTCCTTTGCTAAGCATATCTGCCAACTGCTTCTTCAACTCAACCAGTTCTTCCGGATTCATCCGATAAGGTCTTTGGGATATTGGGGCTGTTCCTGGGATAAGCTCAATTATGAACTCAATTTCCCGGTCTGGCGGCATACCAGGTAATTCCTCAGGAAAAACATCTCGGAATAGGTGAACAACACGGATCTCATCTAGGGTGGGTCGAGCTATGCCCTCGTGGCAGCCTGGTTGGGGGTGATTGGGTTCAGACACAAACTCCACTTCTACTTCTTTGTCGGTGGTGATGGATACAGCTCTTCTGGCACAGTCTATTCGACCATGGTACTTGGCTAGCCAATTCATACCGAGTATGACATCTATGCCTTGGGTTCCTAAAACAATTAGGTCGGCTGCAAATTTCTCGCCTGAAATCTCTATGGCAGTATTTGGACAAAATCTCTTGGTTTCTAGGGTGGAACCAGGGATTTGTATACTCAAGGTTTTAGTTAGGAAGCCTTCTACTAAACCTCCCTTAGCAACAAACTCCTCGGTAACAAATGAATGTGTTGCACCAGAATCAAACAGAACAGTTGCAGGTACTGAGTTGACAAGGAACGTACCCAGCACGACATCCGGCGCATCTTGAGCTTCTTCAGCATTGATGTGGTGCAGACGACCCTTGACAACAGCAGTATTTCCGCGGGGTGCGGCATTCTTGCCATTACCATTTCCATTGCGGCCTTGACCATTGTTCGGTGCCGGGGCATTGGGGCGCTGAACATTCCTCTTGGGATTGGGGCATTCCTTGGAGTAGTGACCTTTGTTGCCACATTCAAAGCAGACAACATTGGCATTGGGGTTGAAGTTGTTGAAGTTTCCTCTGGGACGGTTATTGTCATTGGGGCGGTTGAAGTTGTTTGGGCGGTTAGGGAAATTGGGGCGTGGAGCTTGGGGTGGTCGATAGGCAGGTTTGGGGTTTTGCTGAAAGATACGAGGCTTCTGACTGCTCGAACCTTCCTGAGCATTCATCCTCCTCTTGCGACCTTCATACATAGACTTGCGCTTGGTCTCCAGCTGGATGGCTTTGTCCACAAGTGACTCCAGATCACGGAAGTCATGGACAACCAAAGCACACTGCAGTTCATCATGCAGCCCATTCAGGAAACGTTCCATCTTCTTCTCCTCCTTGTCGGTGTCCTCGGGAGCATACCGAGATAAGTCGGTAAACTCATCAAGATAGCCAACTACATCTCTACTTCCCTGCCTCAACTTGCGGAATTCATCCCTCTTCCTATCAATGAGTCCACCAGAAATGTGCTTCCTGCGAAACTTCTCCTTGAACTCATCCCAGTTGATGACGTGGTCAGCCTGCTGGAGAGCTTTGGTAGCTTCCCACCAAGCTCGTGCAGGTCCAGCAAGATAGTGGGTTGCATACAGCACCTTTTCATTGTCTCCTACAGCAGCAACTTGCAGATTGTTCCCAATGGTAAGAAGCCAATCATCGGCTTCCAGTGGGTGAAGTCCCCTGGAGAAGGTAGGCGGGTTGGTTTTCTGGAAATCGCCTAAGGTGGATCGCGGGTTCTCATTGCCATTGCCATTACCACCATTGTTGTTGTTGTTGTTGTTGTTGTAAGCGGCTGCGAGTTGTTGCAGGGCAGTGAGATGAGCCTGGCGCTCCTGCCGGGCATTTTCACGTTCCTCCATGATAAGCGCGAGAAGTTGAGCGGGGGTTGGGTCTGGTGGTGGTGGTGCTGATCCTGATCCTCCCGTATTGTCACGACGGGGCGGCATCCTGAAGCACACCGGGTATAAGAGGCAAGGCAGAAAAGTTCGACTAAGTGGAAAGACGATTTCGCAAGTGGTTGTTTAATTTAAGGATTATATGAAAATATTTCACACAGATTTAAACAAGACAAACATACTTATATTTCACAAACAACACATCAAGGAGTTCACATCAACTTCAAGCTTACAACATCACCTTACATCTAAGACACATAGCATCTGGTTTCCAAAAGAACCACTACTCCGACTCGACTAGCGATAGGGGTCAACCTAATCCTGCGGTAGTGATCAAGTCACTCGCCTACTGAGGTGGAACCTCCAGCTCTAACACGTCAGCATCTGACTGGTAGGCTGGCTCCTCGGGATCCTCCTCCTCGTCCTCGAGAACAGCCTCGAGGGGCTCCTCCTCCTCGTCAACTAACTCCTCCTCATCATCCTCCTCCTCACAGTCCATCTCCTCCTCAAAGTCACCATCGTCACTGAGGAAAGCGTTGTTCTCCTTGCGGAGATCCTCGCCCTCCTCCTCCATCTCGTCAGTATGGTGCTCTAGATCCTCGATCATCTGGTCTTGCTCTGCCACCTTCTTGCGGAGCTTCACGATGGTCCTCCTCAGCTGGGCCCTCTTTCCGAGAAGAGCGACCTTATCCTCCAGCAGCTTCTCCTCATTCTCGCGAAGCTCAACGAGCGACTCGCGGTCAAAGCGAAGCTGAATCCTAGTGCGCATCAGATCATCCTGGGTGTGCTGAAGTAAGAGCTCCATGTCCATGATGTAGCTCCCAAACATCGGGTGGCAAGGGGAAGGAGTAGGGTGTCCGTCGCAGTTGCGCCTCCCGTAGAACCGGAAACGGGAGTCTACTAACTCCTCCTTGTGCTCCTCACAAAGTCGGGCTATCATCCTCTGTGTAGCAGTACAGAGACCGTCAACCCAGGTGGCCTCCTTGGTGGTGAAGACGAGCGTCCTGGAACTGGGAGACTTGATGTTCCGGCGAACTGACGACCTGATGAGCCAGCTCAGCCTTCCGACACCGTGAACATCAATCTGGGCTCCCTCAAACTCTGGAGCGGGGCGACCTAGCAGCTTGCTCAACTCGAACAAGTCATTCTCGAACGTCAGCTTGCTATCCTTCTCCAGCTGAACGAACTCGGTCCAGTGGAGTGCCATCTACAAATTTTTAAGCAAAATTTTAAGTTAGTGGGATGATAAGTGCACAAAATTTTAAGGATACTAAGGAAATTGTAATGTTTAATGAGAATGAATTTTTGCATAAGTAAGAGGATTGGAGATAAGCGGTTTTCAAAAAAAATACTTCACTCCTTTCTTTTAGAAATTACTCTTTTTGATAACACTTGTTTGACGACCATGCTAACTAAGGTTTCCTAAAGTCAGGATGGCTCTGATACCAAGTCTGTGGGGACCCCGGACTAGCTGTCCGAAATACCCGATTATGTTTAACACAACGATCCCGTGATCAGTCTGTCGTTGCACATAATCCGAATTGGATACCAAAGTTTACATCCATTACAGTACCGAATAAAAAGTCTTACATAAATGGTCATTTAGACCAAGTTCTTACATAGGTGCCTTCAAGGGCCAAACCAAAATATCAGCGGAAGCTACGGCGTAGTAGACATCATATTCTAACGATGACGACCCGACAGGCAGCTGACTTGTGGAGATCCTCAGTTCGCGTAGAAGTCACCATACTCCTGCTCGGCGTAGTGCTCCTCCTCGTAGTCTGGCTAGGACAATAGCCAGGGACGAAACCAATATGAGTACATTTGAATGTACTCGCAAACTACCCCAACATGAGTATGCACTAACTTTATTTTAACTTACCACTTTTAATTGTTTTAAAACATCTCTATATCTTTATTGAAAAAGGTAAGAAGAGTTTTATAACTGTTTTTAAAAGAAATCACCATCTCCTTTGTTTCTCCAAACCCTTTCTTTTCTGGACCAGGGCTCACCATGGTCCAATTAGTCCCACAACTCATACCACTCCATTTGGTATAGTTATATCATGCCATCACCAATTCATTTTATTTTAAACTTAAAAGCTTTTCCAAAAATTTGCACAGATCTTAGGACAGTCTCCCAATTGTCCATATCCGGGGACCCGGCTATTCGAATAGTTTTGACCCTCTGCAGAGGTAGCACGCTTTTTATCCCACACCCATCCGGTAACTCATCGTGTCAGCCACGTCCCGCCATACAAGGTGTATGCGAAGTTGAGCCACCGACCCTAGCCTCTCCTTTGCTCATGCTAGTATAGGATCCTACCCATATGATAATTCCCACCAACACTCAGTCCGGTCCCCGTCGGCAACCCTAAGTGTGAGGACTCATATGTTTTTCCCGGCGACCACATTTATGAAGTCTTCAATCCTCCTCCTTATCTTTCCATAGAGTTTGAGCGAGGACCCAGGTCAGGGGAGTTCATAAACCATCCCCTCATGCATAACGGAGTCATCTCCGTCGATGAGGTATCCCATACTAATAAGAGCAAATTATATGACTAAGCCCCGTTCCCATATGGGGGTAAGTGTGGTCGCACAGATTAAGATTGGTTGTCATAGTACTAGGATACTGTGCATTTTTCATAAACATTCCCATTTTTCCATTTCTCCACTTTAACACCGACATCTCGGCATTCCATAACCACACAAGTATTTCCAAAGGAGTTTGAATAAACAACATTGTTTTCCATCCTAAAGTTTCATAACTTCTACATAGGGTGGCAAAATAATTTCCATACACTTTTGGAAAAGGTTTTGTAAACCATTGGTTTTAAGAGTAAATCATTTGATCAAAGTAGATGCATATATATTTAGGTGCAAGCTCGGAGAGTAGCTTGCCTTGCTCGGCAAAGGGGACTTGATCTTGATCTTCTGGTTCAACAAATTCCCCCTCCTCGATATCTCCGGCAACGTTCTCGTCTAATCGATAAACAAACAAACACAAGCAATCACTAAAACTACTCAAACAACATCACATCATCACAGTATCACAATCCTAAATGCTCTAAATAGCCACTGGATACAACAAACAATACAATTTAATTTCAAACAATTGAATTAAACATTAATTGTTTAAGTCCAAATTATGGCAGAAACTTGTTAAACATGTTTAATTCCACAACTTGAGTTCTGTTGGTCACAAAAATACAAACTAAATTTCTATAGAAAGCTACTGATGTGTAGAAGACAACCCAATTTGAATTGGATCATTTGGAGTTACCAAACTCCCTACACATTGGTTTGAATCCAGTACCTTAATAATCAAGTTTTGGTTACCAAATATGTTCTGTTGTTCCAAAAATTAAATCCTTTTAGGGGTAAGTAAACATTGCTATATGTGAGTTAACAAAATTGGTCCTAACTCATTTGGATCAACCAATAAACATATTTGTTTGTTTTTGTCCAGAAGGGTTTATCTTAAAGTCAACAATTAATATTGCTTAAATAATTCTACCAAAATTAGGGGAGCTAATACAAGGCAGTACTAAGCTAGCAAAATTGGTTTGGAATTATTTGGACTAGCAGAGTATCAGAAACAAACAAGTTTAGATTTTGAACCTTCTGTGGCATTTTCAATAATTCTTTTTAACTATTTATTTAAATGACATGAGACCAATTGGGTTGGTTAAACAATTTCATAAGCTTTCCAGAACAATTGAGTTTGATTTGTTTGGATTCCTAAATCTCAAGTTATTGATTTTACAAATTGGGTCCAGTACTGAAATTCTTCTGAAATTAAAAATAGAAAAGGTGTTCAGTGTGGATAATGTTGAGAAATCTGACTAGTGGGGCCCTTCTGTCAGTGACTCAGTGAACGGTTGGAAATTAATAAAATGCTGACGGGTGGGGCCAGCCCGTCAGCCGCTCATCTAAATGAAGCGTTACGCGGCCGTTGGATCTAGATCCAACGGCGCACGTTCAAAGGCCACGGCGGCGACCATAAAATGGCGGCGCCGCCGCGCCGGCGGCACGGTGGTAGACGGTTCCTCACCTAGAGGGCTCGGGAGGACTCGGTGATGATGCGAGACGACGGCGGAGGCTCGGGCGAACGTCCTGGCTGAGTCCTACTTGCTGGGACGGCGTGAAACGTCGACGGCGAGCCGCTGAACTTCCACGGCCACGGCAGCGGTCTCCGGCGGTGTCCAGGCGGCGTCTCTGTGCACAAAACAGAGGGGCAAAAGGCTCGGGTGAGTGCGGGGAGTACGGGGATCAAGGTGGTGTGGTCAGTGGAGGAAGGGGAGCAGCAGCACGGCACAGCCGTGTCGTCGCCTACCTCGGGCGGTCGAGCACGGGCACGAGCAGCAGCGAGCTCGCAGCAGCGGCTCCGCCCTCGTGGTGGTGCACGGGCGAGTGGTGGGGAGTGTGGTGCAGCAAGGGAGAGGCAGTGGGGCGTGGGGAAAATGCGAGGTGCGGCTCGAGTTTAAATAGGCGCGACGGCGGCGCACGGTGGTCGCGGTCCAGCGGCGTCCAGAGGGCGGGAGAGGTTGGCGCTCGGTGTCTGGGGGGTCCGGGCGTGGGCTAGGGTGCGCGTCGTAGCGGATCGCGTGGCGAGGTGCGGTGAGCTGGGCCAATTTTGGCCGGCGCCGTCTCCTCCGCGGCGTGCTTCGGGGGACAACGGCGTTAAGGCGAGGGGAGAGGGTCTCCTCTGCCCGCAGAGGTGTAGAGGCACGGGGGCGAGGGAGAGCGCGGGCAAGGGGGCCCTGGGGGGCCTGGGAACGGCGACGTCGAGCATGGCGCCACGACGACGGCGACAGTGAGCTAGGGGGAGGTAGACGATGATGGTTTTGCAAAAACCCCCCTGGCTCCTGTGCACTGCTTCTTTTCCTTCTTCTTTCTCTTATTTGCTTTTTAGTCCTTCTGTTAAAACCAGAAGCATTTCTTGATTTAATTTGAGGCACCAAACCAATTTATAAAAATTTGGCAAAATTTGTGGAGCCTTCCCATAAGGTGCAGAAGCTCCACAAAAATTGGCATAAAATAATAAAAAGTTTTGAAACATTTTCTTTTATAGTGTTTTAATTAAGGCATTTTAATTTATTTTTACTTTGTTTACTTTTGAATTTTTAAAACTAATTTGAAAATACTATTTGAGAGAGATAAGTAGTAAGAATGAAATGGGAGGGTTTGCAATACCACTCCACTAAATTTTGTTGGAAACAAAATGAGATCCTCACTTGGAGAATTTGTGTGGCACTTGCCACATTTATTTTTCTTGTTTTGCTTTTAATTTAATCCTCTTCTTTTCTTCATGTTCTCAAAATAAAGCAAGCAACACACAACAAGAGGAAATAAGCAACACAAGCAAGAATAAGAGATCAACACATATAATTTAACAAAAGTTTTTGTTGGCTCCCATTTTTGGAATTAATAATACTTGTTAATAATTTTTGGGATGTTACAATTCCTTTTTGGAAAAACTACTACACTGCTAAGGTAGTAGAGGGGGCGCCTCCTCTGCAGGTAATCCCATTTAAAATGCCTAAGAAAATTGTTGAACGTGTTACGAATAACCGCTATGAAGGGGATGGAACTGTCCATCCCGGGGAACATTTGTTATTTTTACATGAATTATGCGAGTTGTTCAAGTGTGCAGGTATTTCAATGGATGAAGTTAAGAAGAAACTATTCTCTATATCGCTATCTGGTAGAGCAAGACAATGGTATAAATTACTGAAGAAATGGGCGTTCTCTTGGTTGGGAGGAAATTGGACCTCTCTTTTACTCTAAATTCTATCCTCCAAGTGAGATTCACAAAGACCGGAACCTCATATATAATTTCTGGCCTCATGATGGAGAAAGTATTGCCCAAGCATGGGGGAGATTGAAGTCACTAATGTTCAAATGCCCCATTCATGAACTTCCTGTTAATGTCGTTGTTGATAACTTCTATGCAAGGCTTTCCTTTCAGGATAAAACTCTATTGGATACTGCTTGTTCTGGATCATTCACTCGTAATAAAGAAGAGTTTAAATGGGGCCTTCTTGACCAGATTCAGGAGAACACTGAAGGATGGGAGAACGACAAAGGTAGAGTCAGGTATAAAGTATGATTTCGAATATATTAAAAAAATATGAACACTGATGATTTTCGTAATATGAGTACTGTTTATGGCCTTGACTCTCAAGTTGTTGCAAATTTCTATAAAGCTTTTGCCTCCTATTTCGGTATGCCTAAGGAGAGTTTTAAGAATTATCATGAACCTTATAAAGATAAAATTGTTTCTCCTATGACTAGAAGTATTGAAGTTAATACTGTTGATCACATTATTCCTGAACCTTATATTGAAGAAGTTCCTTTTCCTGCCAAAATAAAGGAACATTCTATTATAGCTATTGTTGTTAACAAAAGTACGAAGAAAGCTATAGAGCCTGATGAACAAATAACTGTTGAACCTGCTGTAGCAATAATAAAAGACCTTGTCACTGAAAATGTAGAAGATGGGCACATTATCTTTTGTGAAGATGCTTCTAACATTATTTCACATCCTAGTAGCTCAAGGAAAACGAGTGTTCATGTGCTTTCTGTTAGGATAGGTGATCATTGCTATTATGGTTTATGTGATATTGGTTCAAGTTCCAGTGCTATTCCTTATGAGCTTTACAGGGAAATCATGCATGAAATTGGTTCTTGTGAACTTGAAGAGATTGATGTGGTTATTCAGCTTGCCAACAGAGAAACTATTGCTCCAATTGGTATTGTTAGAGATGTGGAAGTTTTATGTGGTAAGACTAAATATCCCGCTGATTTTCTAGTACTTGGTTCAGCTGCTAGTAAGACTTGTCCTATTATTTTTGGTAGACGTTTTTTGAATACTTGTGGTGCTGTTATAGATTGTAAGAAAGAGAAAATCTTTACTAAATTTGCTGGTGAATCTTATGAGTTCAATTTCTCTAAATTTGCTAAAACTCCTTATGAAACCGAATTGCCTAATGAAGATTTTAAAGTTGCTCAGCTTGCCTCTATTGCTCTTGCTCCTAACAATGCTTTGCAGCAACATTTGGAGGACCACGATAGTGAGTTCTTTATGGAAGAAAGGAATGAGCTTGACGAAATATTCCTTCGTCACCCTATACTAAAACATAATTTACCGGTTGAAGATTTGGGTACCACGTTACCACCCAAGGAGGATCATGTTTTCGATTTAAAACCTTTACCTGATAATCTTAAATATGCTTATATTGATGATAAGAAAATATATCCTGTTATTATTAGTTCTATAAACTTTCAGTTAGAGAAGAGGAAAGGTTATTAGAAGTATTGAAGAAACATCGTGGAGCTATAGGCTATACTCTTGATGATTTAAAAGGAATTTCCCCTACTATTTGTCAGCATGCTATTAATATGCAACCTGATGCAAAGCCAGTTGTTGAACATCAACGTCGTTTAATACCCAAGATGAAGGAAGTGGTAAGAAATGAGGTATTGAAACTTCTTGAAGCTGGTATTATTTATCCTATTGCTGATAGTAGATGGGTAAGTCCTGTGCACTGTGTTCCTAAGAAAGGAGGAATTACTGTCGTGCCAAATGAAAATGATGAACTTATTCCTCAAAGAGTAGTAGTTGGTTATAGAATGTGCATTGATTTTAGAAAAGTTAACAAGGTTACTAAGAAGGATCATTATCCTTTACCTTTTATTGATCAAATGTTAGAGAGATTGTCTAAGAAAACTCATTTTTGCTTCCTTGATGGTTATTCTGGTGTTTTCTCAAATTGCTGTGAGAAAGCAAGATCAAGAAAAAACCACTTTTACTTGTCCTTATGGAACGTATGCTTATAGACGCATGCCTTTTGGTTTATGTAATGCTCCTGCTACTTTTCAACGATGCATGTCTGCTATCTTTCATGGTTTTTGTGAGGAAATTGTGGAAGTGTTCATGGACGATTTTTCCGTCTATGGAACTTCTTTTGATAATTGCTTGCACAATCTTGATAAAGTTTTGCGGAGATGTGAAGAAACCAATCTTGTTCTTAATTGGGAAAATTCCACTTTATGGTCAATGAAGGAATTGTTCTAGGACATAAAATTTCTGAAAGAGGCATTAAAGTTGATCGAGCTAAGGTTGAGGCAATCGAGAAAATGCCTTGCCCCAAAGATGTCAAAGGTATTCGTAGTATTCTTGGTCATGCTAGTTTTTAAAGAGGTTTATTAAAGATTTCTCTAAAATTTCAAAGCCTCCTACTAATCTTCTCCAAAAAGATGTACCTTTGTTTTTGATGATGATTGTAAGGAAGCTTTTGAAACTCTAAAGAAGGCTTTAATTACTGCTCCTATTGTTCAACCACCTGATTGGACTTTACCTTTTGAAATTATGTGTGATGCTAGTGATTTTGCTGTTGGTGCTGTTCTTGGACAGCGAATAGATAATAAGTTGAATGTTATTCATTATGCTAGTAAGACTCTTGATTTTGCTCAAAAGAATTATGCAACTACTGAAAAAGAATTCCTAGCTGTAGTATTTGCTTGTGATAAGTTTAGGCCTTATATTGTTGACTCGAAAGTCACTATTCATACTGATCATGCTGCTATTAGGTACCTTATGGAAAAGAAAGATGCTAAGCCTAGGCTTATTAGATGGGTGCTTCTTTTGCAAGAATTTGATTTGCATATTGTAGATAGGAAAGGTGCTGAAAATCCTGTTACTGATAATTTGTCTAGATTGGAAAACATAGCTTATGATCCTATTCATGTTAATGATAGTTTTCCAAATGAACAGTTGGCTGCAATAAGGGTAAGTTCGCGAGATAGTCCTTGGTATGCTGATTATGCTAACTTTATTGTTTCCAAGTACTTGCCTCCAACCTTTTCAGCTCAGCAAAGAAGGGAATTCTTTTATGACTTGAGGCATTATTTTTGGGATGACCCACACTTACATAAAGAAGGAGTGGATGGTATTATGCGAAGGTGTGTTCCAGAATATGAACAGCAAGAGATATTGAGAAAATGTCATGGTAGTGCTTATGGAGGGCATCATGCTGGAGATAGAACCGCACAAAAGGTTCTACAATCAGGTTTTTATTGGCCTACTCTCTTTAAAGATGCAACAAAGTTTATTTTATCTTGTGATGAATGTCAAAGAGTTGGTAATATTTCTAGACGTAATGAAATGCCTATGAGTTATTCTCTTGTTATTGAACCATTTGACTGTTGGAGATTTGACTTCATGGGTCCTTTTCCTCCTTCAGAAGGTAATACTCATATACTTGTTGCTGTTGATTATGTTACTAAATGGGTAGAAGCTATACCTACAAAAAGTGCTGATGGTGAGACCTCTTTAAAAATGCTTCAAGATGTTATTTTTCCTAGGTTTGGTGTGCCTAGATATCTTATGACTGATGGAGGTTCTCATTTTATTCATGGTGGTTTTACAAAGACCCTTGCTAAATATGGTGTTAATCATAGAATTGCTTCAGCTTATCATCCCCAAACTAGTGGGCAAGTAGAATTATTAAATAGATATATTAAATCTATCTTGCAAAAGACTGTTAATAAATCTAGAAAGAATTGGGCTAGTAAGTTAAATGATGCTTTATGGGCTTATAGAACTGCTTATAAAAACCCTATGGGTATGTCTCCTTATAAAATGGTTTATGGTAAAGCTTGTCACTTGCCTTTAGAATTAGAACACAAAGCTTATTGAGCAGTGAGGGAACTTAATAGAGACTTAAAACTTGCTGGGGAAAAGAGATTGCTTAACTTGAGTTCTTTAGATGAATGGAGAAGTGAGGCTTATGAAAAAGCTAGACTTTTTAAAGAGAAAGTTAAGAAATGGCATGATAGGAGAATTCTTAAGAGAGAGTTTAATGTTGGTGAGAAAGTTCTATTGTATAGGTCTCGTCTCAGATTTTTTGCAGGAAAATTACTCTCAAAATGGGAAGGACCTTTTGTTATTCTAGAGGTTTATCGTTCAAAGGCAATAAAGATTGCCTCACTCAAAGAGAACGCTATACAAGTGGTGAATGGGCAAAGACTGAAACATTATATTTCTAGAGATTCTTATAATGAAGATGTTGATACTATTCAAGTGGTGACTCCGGAAGTTTTTATTGAAATGCAAATTCAGGGGACTGCAGAGTCTGTTTTCAAATAGGCAACAGTTTCGGTAAGAAAAGTTCGCGTTTTACTTTCCAAGAGTTATTTTTGTTATTTTTATTAAATATGGAAAATAAAATAGGGGGCCCCACGCGGCCCCTGTACCTGGCCGCGTGGGCCCACCCCAAGTGGGCCTCGGGCACCGCCTCGCTCCGGTCTTCGACGTACCCCCTCATATATACAGAAAAACGCTTGCCCTAGGAGGGTAGAGCTTTCGCGAAACACACCGCCGCCGCCACCACGATCTACATTTCAGGGACAGATTGATCCAGGATTTCTCCCCGGTGGAGGGATCCGGAGGCCGTCTTCACCGCCTTCATCTCCATCGACCATGAGCTCCTTCTCCATCACCATGCGTGAGTAGTCCGCTGTAGGCACATGAGGTGCATGGGGATTGGATGAGATTGATCATGTAATGCTACCCGTTGTTCGAGATTTTAGGGGTTTATCTTGAGGATATTTCTGTACTGTGTTGATGCACTTATGCTATGTTTAATGCTTGCTACTAGGGCCCTGATGCATGTAAAATGCATACATGAACTTTGCACTATATCACTTATATTCCAATCATATTTGCATCATATAAGGGTTATACCACTTTTATTTAATGATTTTAGGAAATAAAATAATTGTTTCCTATTTTTATGGAATTAACCCTGCGCAGGCAGAAAACCCTATTCTATCATTTTATGTTTCAGGGACCCAAACGACGTCCAAATAATTTGGAAAAATATAGGCGTCAATATTTTGGAAGGAGGAAGACTTGGGACCGAAGGAAGCAAGCAAACGAAGGCCGGAGGGCCGAAAGAGGGTGGCCCACGCGGCCACTGTACCTGGCCGCGTGGGGCCCACCAACTTGGCCCTCGGGGCTCCGCAGCCGTCGATCTTTTCTCCACCGCCTACGTCTTGACCTAAAAACGTCTATAAAAGAAGTCCCAAGGAGTTCCAGTAAACAAGCGCCGTCATATCACAGAAACACGAAAACGAAGATCTGGAGCTGCAGATTGGAGGGGGAAACTCTGGCGGGGCGCTGCCGGCGTGGTCTCCTTCTTCTCCATCGACATCTCCACCATCTCCACCATGAAGAGGGAGTAGTCCACCTCTGGACTATGGGTTTGTGGAAGTAACTTATCTATCTCTCCTCTCTTTGAGCTTCACTAATAAGTACCGTATGAGCTGCTGAACATGATTATGGTCATATTTGTAATTCCTATGTGGTGGATCTTTTTGTGAGTTAATATATGTTGAGATTGCAAATGTTTGTTTCAGTTATGAATATAGATGCATATTATGTACCCGTTCTTATCTACTTGTTATGATGAAGCATGTTTATGAGGGCGTGTGTGGGGTGATGTGTGCATTAGTTGGAGTAACGGGGGGTGGTGAGTGCGGTAAGTTGACAACTGTAATATCTCGATCCACTTGGATGTTTTACCTTACTTTGTTGCCTCACTAGGGATAAACAAAAATACCATGCTACAAGGGTTGAGGGTGACCAAGCTTCTTCCTGTGACTAGATCTAGCATGTTCTTATTTTCACTTCATGTCATGATACTTAAAGCTATACTCTGAGTTAAATTAATTACTAAGGTGTTATGATTTAGTTCGCATCTTGGTGAAGTATAAGTGAGATTAATAACCAAAAGATCTCTATGTTAGGACGTGATGCCCATATAATTAGTAACTTGATATCAAACTATGTGTTGCAATCTCATATGTCAACTCTATGTGTCCATTGTCTGCCACACCATTAAAAGAGAAAGTGCATTTGTGAAACCATGAACCCGGTCCATTTTTACTCATAAGAAACACCTTTCCAACCACTTTATCGCTTTTCCATTTTCTGCCATTATTAAATCCGAAAATACAAAAACACTTTTCCATCTTGCATTCATCATAAAAACCCAAAAATATATCATATACCATTGCCACATCATCCTAGCATATTCATTCACCATCATTGCATATTTACTTCTTGTTTGCATTGCATAATTATCTTGATATCATTCATACACCTTGTGCTTGACAACCACAGGTGAGATTGAGAACCAAAATATTTAACCATGTTTTGTAGGTGACCAAAAGAAGGATAGTAAGATAAATCTTTTACTACTGATTCCCCGAGAGTTCGATATTAAACCTTTGAGTCACCCTCGTGGGGAAAACACGTCTTCCACTTACTACACACTCTGCACTTGTAGTCTTAACCTAACCCATTTACTTTTGACGCAGATAACTACGCACCGGAGAGCAAGCTGTTTTCTGGAGCTGTAGATCAACCTCTTCAAGGGCCATCAGGCCCGAGTGGCATGATTTCAGTACTGAATTTATATTGCCTCATCATATATTTGAGTTTGGTATTTATCTGCAAAGTGTATCACCTGCTATCTATTATATAATTAAAACACAAGACAATTAACGTGGAGATTTGTCACCACGTAACTATCATGCACAAACGGTGGAGATTAATCAGAACGAGAAGAGATAGATTGTGATTCCACATGGAAGATAAAAAGTACGAATAGGTGTCCAGCCTCAACACGTTGAAGAATCAGGAAAGTGAAAGGCAAATGAATAGTAGGACTCAATATAGCTTGGTTAATATATTAGCAGAGCCCGTAGGCTTTGCATGCTGGAAACCACAAAATACGCCGTCCGCAAATCGAGGGCTAGCCGGGCGATGGCACCTACATGGAAATCGTACCCGATCAGCAGCGGCTGGTGGTCTACGTCAACAGAGAGCTCTGGGACGACGCCTGCCGGCGACGCCAAGGCCTCTGGCGATCAGATTGTACTCTTTGCCATCGATCGAGGTGCAGATACAACAGAAGTAATCAATTTGTGAAGACGGCTATTACGATCGCGCGGGGATGGCATGCCGTTGTCGGTGCGGGCGGCAAAGCCAAGTCGACGCGACCGCTTTTGTCTCGATCTTCACATATTTAGCCTGGGTGTGCTGCTCCTGGCCGTGGCACATCTGTGGAGGCATCAAGGATTAGCAGGCATATATATCTCACCTGATTCTAAACTACGACGCCGGCCGGCCAACAGGGAGTTGCAGGAATTAGAGATGCGCGATGTCGCTGATGCCGGAGTGTCCGCAGATGACTAAGATTATCACGCTCGGAACCAATCGCCTAGATGGATGACTATAAGATCAAACTACTGATGAAAGAAATTAGAAGGCCGAGTCATCAGATTTCGTATACGGTACTTTTCTTATCGCTATTTTTGATTCAGCATTGGTATTGATCAGGCGCCGGCACCCAGCGATGTTGCAGGAGCTAGAGGCATGCCGGAGGGGTTGACTGTCCGCTCGCTGATGCCGGAGGGTTCAGTGTTCGCGGAGAAATTTTATTATCACGCTAGGAACCAATCTCCTAGATGGATGACTCTAATATTGATCAAACTACTTATTCCAGAAACTTGCAGGCCGAGTCATCAGATTTCGTCTATATTGGTGTTACGAGCAGCGCAAACTTTACTCTTCTCATCGCTATCTTTGATTGGTTGATCAGGCGCCGGCCACCGGTGATGTTGCAGGACCTACAGATGCATGCATGCCGGAGGGTTTAGTGTCCGCACATAATTTCGATTTCCACGTTCGGAACCAATCGCCTAGATGGATGCCTCTAATATAGATCAAACTAATTATGCAAGAAATTAGCAGGCCGAATCATCAGATTTCATCTTTGGTATTACGAGCAGCCCAAAGTTTACTCATCTCATCGCTATCTTTGATTGAGCATTTGGTATGTTATACTAGGAGTTGATCAGGCTCCACGTGAGCATTGAGTATTGACTCCATACTTTTTCCTACGGGCATCCAGCACTTTAAAGGAATATCTGTAAAAAGAGGATGGACCTGCTGCAACAAATGGATGAACAATAACTTAAGTAACTGACGGCGAGTGTGAGGGCATGGTTACATGCGCATTGCCCTCGAGACTGACCGGCATCATCTTTTTCAGGTACACTACACAACGTTTATCCATCATGTCATTAGTAAAGTCACGTCTTAATTATGACATGCCATCCATTATATGTACTAAGTTCTGTAAGCTGCTGCAAGCCTCTGTAGGTTGTTGCAAGCTAGGTGTTTCACAAATTAAATACTGAACTTAATAGTTTCAGTGGTATATAAATTTGATTTAATTACAATTCCTTATTCGTTGGAATTTTCTCACACACATATATTTCAATCTCATAGTTAATTCGAACTTATTGAATGAGCGTAATACACGATAATCTAGCCGCGCAAATGCGCAGTTCACCAGCTCCATATAAATATCACAACCATCTGTATTTGACGTGATTTTCAATGGATAGATCTATACAGATTCGACGTGCAGGTAAAAGATAGCTTTGAAGAAAACTCCTAGAACCAAAACATGGAATAAAAGTGGTGAATAATAGCATGCATGGCCAGTTTATGCACATGATTCGGTTGGACAACCAGAAAACATGTAAACGACATGCACGAACAAGCACTCATGGCAAGCATGCTGATTACCGTATGATATGAAGTAGTAAATTAAATATTAGTTTCAAGGTTTACAATTTGAATGGACAGGCCGCACCCCGAAAGATTAGTAGACTAGAAGGGAGTCCAACATGCATGAATTAGGAACATAGACAACGTTCATGATTCATGTAAGTACTATCATGTTTAATCTACATAACCATCCCATAGTTAATAACAGTAAACATGAAAATCTAATAGCCTATATAAATCTAGCCGCGCAAATGCGCGGGCCAGCCAGCTAGTTATGTTGAACCTACGAATTCTAAAAGTGACATATAGGGGAAAAAAAAGGGGGAGATGTTTTAGTTTGAGAATTCTATGTGTTCATGAAGTGTTAATGCATTGTTCCGGTCTATTCGAAAGGGTAGACCTTAATTACTTGTAGTTCCAAATTGGCCCCGGTGAAATGGGCAGGTAGGACAACAAATGTTGTGAAAATTCTCTTGGTTAGTACGCACAACTAATTATGGAACACATACCTACATATATCGGAGTTGGAGATACGTCCCATGGCTAGCTATATCTTATTATATGATCAATCTTATTCATGCAACACCCCGCTGTCACCTCATGCCTACGTTTTAATCCCCTGAGTTGCACTTTCACTTTTCCGGTGAAAACTGGGAAACACTTGTTTACTGCTGCTGTTCTATTTGTTACTTAAATCATACTACTGCCATCACTATTACTGTTGCAAGTTATTGATATACAGGTGTGGTTGAGAGTGACGCCTCAATTGTCAAAGTCTTATTGATATTCTTGTGTTCCCATCGTGTCGAACTATAAATTTGGGTAATACTTCCCAACGAAGATTTCAGCGATCCCCTACACTTGTGGGCATCAGGTGCCCGCCAGGTCTTGCGCCGTGTCTTGGTCATGTGAGATGTGGCCTCTCCTCCTCCAAGTATCCTTCGCCGGTTAGGTGAGATCTCCACCATTTGGGGGAAAGCGACGTGGGTAAAGGCTGGCACACCGCAGGTGGTGTCTCCTGCCCGCGGCTTGCTTCCCAAGTCTTCTGGGCTCTTCTACCATCTTCTGGAGGGTGGTAGAAACCCTATCTTCTGCTTGTACGGGCTGGTACCCGAGAGGGAGCCCGGCCCCGCCGGGGTCTCGCGCTCTCGGGGTCCTTCTCTACTTCCGAGGTGCGGGGGACTGATACGTGCATTTTATATCATCATTTATATCACTTTTAGTATCATATTAGAATGTCATTGACATTATTATATCATTGTTTTTACATGTTTTAGATGATTTAGGGGACTTTCATACAAAGTTCCTAGTTTTGGTATTTAATTTCTGGGAGGCAGAAAACCTCCTTTTTCTTGTTTTTATTGTTTCGGAGCTACAGAGACCTAAATAATAAAAGGAAAAATACCACGTCAGTTTTTCATCAGGAGAAAGGCAGCGGGAAGAAGACCGAAGAGAGGAGAGCCACGAGGCCCAAACCAAGGGGGCCCACGCGGCCCATGTACCTGGCCGCGTGGGACCCACCAAGTGGAGCCTCGGGCACCTCCTCGCTTGGTGCTTTTTATGGATGCCTTCGTCTCGCTCGAAAAGTTACGCCCTAATTTTTCCTAGTCCATCCGAGGCCGCGGCAGCGATTAAACTCTTGATTCCCTCCGAGGGGGATCAGATCCAGCTGCTCCGGAGCTCCAGAGAAGGGGGAAATCATCGTCATCGTCTTCACTTCTCCTCCTTGGCGTGGGAGGAGGCATCTACTTTATCACCCCCATCAAGACCAGCACCATCTCCATCATCATCACCGCGATCCACTATGTTCCCCTCGTAGTTTGAGAGTTGCTATAACCTAGATACTTGTCTTGTGCTACTATTCATGTTTGTGATTGAGTACTTGTTATTATTTGGTGGTGAAGTTATATTTTCAGATTGTGTTGTACCACTTATGCCACTGAATATCGTCATGTTTGCACGTTGTGAGTAGTTCCCGTATGTTCCTGAGGCATATGATGAATTGGCAATGATTTATATATAACATGTGTTGGTATTTTGTCAAGAGTTTATCTTTTATGTGATTCTATGATGGTGTTGTGCGAACGGCGACTGCACAACACTTCACCTATATGGGCTCATAGGAGAACACCGTAGTATAATGAATTGAGAAAGACTTGGGAGGACATGTAAACCGGAGACCGAGTCATGAAGTTATATTATGAGGGTATTAGTATCGGGGACCTTAGAGTGTAATGCTATGGCGGGACTTTATGTCTTAATAATTCTTGTGCAGTCGTTTACTTGGCCACATGATCCATCATAAGGGGTTGTAGTTTATTTATTTAGCTATACCGAATTATGACTCCGTCCAAAGAAGATTAAAACTTGACAAGATATGCAACGTGTTGTTTAATAAATCTCTATGCCTAGCAATATCCATGCCGCCCTCGGGAACGTTTTCCACATATAAGTTACACATCACTTGAGCTTGTCCTCTTGCCACATAAGAGGATTGGGCTTTCTCTCATTGAGAGCTTTCACTTGCTACTATTTAATTTCTGCATTGCAACTATACAACCAAAATAACAAAAACACTTGCATCTTTTATTGTTTTATTTATCAATCTTACTAACCAATACCTTCAGCTCCTCGTGGGTTCGACAACCTTTTCTAATTGAAAGGTACTACAATTGATCTCCTGCACTTGGGATTCATCAAGATACTTTTCTGGCGTCGTTGCCGTGGAGTGTTGCGCTATTGGTAAGAAGTTTGGTAAGGAAACTTGAAAGCTGAATTTTATTTACTGTTTTATCTCATTGATACTATGGCATTTATGAATCGTACCTCGCTGCACCTTGCTCTATATGAAAGTGCTTATGCCACTACTGCTAAAGTGGTTGAAACTACTGTGTCTGATTTATCTAAAGTGGGATTTAAAATTCCCATTGGTCATGTTAAAAGAGTTATAAAAGATCCATTTGCAGGGGATGAAACTAAGTCTGCACGTGAACACGTGGAGAGAATTGAGGACATATGTGGCTTATTTAGAGTACATGGTATTTCTGAGGATCAGGTAAAAAGAAAGCTATTGTATTTGTCTTTATCTGGTAATGCTCGTGATTGGTACAGGTCTTTGGATGAAGAAGTCACTATTGAATGGAGTATTTTGAGGAAGGTTTTCTTTCTTAAATATTTTACTCCTAAAGAAGCTTATGATAACCGCTGCTATATATTTAACTTCTGGCCACATCTGGGAGAGAGTATTACTCAAACTTGGGGGAGGTTAAAGGAACTCCTTCGCAAAAATTCTTGTCATGATCTTACAAGGAAATTTATATTGATAAACTTTTATGTGAGGCTACCTATGAAGCACAAGGAAACTCTGGATAATTCATCTGGTGGAAGTTTTACCAATAATACTGAAGAAGAAGCATGGAATTTATTGGAGACTATTTCTGAAAATACTAGTCATTGGGATCTTGATAAAGGTAATGAGCCCTATTTTGATTATGAGTATTCATGTGTAGAGAACTTCTCTACTTCTATCTTGTTTAAAAATCTGAGTGACACTTTTGGTCTTGATCCTTATGTTATAATTGAGATAGTTAAAGGTTTTGCCACTCATATGTGTTCCTAAAAGTGGTTTTGAAGTTTATGTTGAACCTGTTAAACAATCTATTGTTGTTCCTAAAGTTATTAAACAGGCTGAACCAGTGTCATCTGTGACAATTGAGGAGTATGTTGAACCACCTCCATATCCAAACCAAGTTAAGGAGAATTTACTTATTGCTTGTAGCGTACCTGCACTTAGAAATTGGCAAGGTACCTGTGTATAGTGCAAACTCCTGGATCGAATCATTTGCACACATAGTTTAAGACGAATATCACAACACTGTATCATTATTACAAGAATAATCCAGACTTGGTAAAATAAATGGTTCGATACATCTTTGCATAGCTCAAGGCTAGCTTGAAATAATAAAGCAGCGGGAATAAAACTTCATGGAGTCTCCATCATCTTCATGCGCCACAGGCGAAACATGTTGGTTGCAGACTCGAAACCCTTAACGAAACTCACTCGTCATCAGAACAATCTGCAACAAATAAAATTTTGCAACAGAGTGGGTCAGAACCATTAAAAATGGAACTGGCAAGTGACACTATGTGGACACTTAATGGAATAACTCTAATAACTTATATGCATATTTGGCCGGTGGAGTTCAAAGGCTATTTTGCATAAAGCGGTTTTATCCTATCACTTTTAAAAATATTTTTCATCTATTATGTTGGTAACACTGGTAAACTCCAGTGAACCATGACAGCACATGGCAAACTCCAGTGTGTCAACTGTCAAGTGACTACCTCCGGCAAACTCCGGTGAGCCCCTAATGTTATTTACTAACAAGTTTTATTTTGAAGTTGGCATGATGAGATCCTTTGTCGTCTTCCTTGTTTGGCTGCACTTGGAGCAATCTTCACTTGGAGTATCTTCAAATCTCTTTGCTCCTGGTGGCTCTCCTTAGTGTGATTCATCCTCCCGATCCTGGAAAATCACGTATGACCTATACTCCTGCGGGGGAATCAGCCTCTTCTAGCAACTTATACTCCCAAAGGTGGGGAAGTGCTTAAATCCATTTACACACCCAGGTGGTTCTTTAACTTAGTAGAAATTAGTTTTCCATGAAAACAACTTTTTGCAAAGCATCAATATTTCCACTAAGTTATAATAGGATTCTAGACACATAGGAATAAGGATGCTACTCTAAACAGTCTTTGCATAGCAGTACTATCCAACACATGCTTATAGAAAAATACTCTAAGTCATGCATATAAAAATACTTAGGAAATTTATGAGTGTGCCACTTGCCTTGGCAACAGGAAGAAGAGCAGTAGCAGCAGTTGCAAAAACCTTCGTCTCTCTTAGGAATTTCTAACAAGTCAAACAAGACACAAATAAACATACAAGCATAAGTGCAACACTTAGAAAAAGTATGACATGCATGAGATGCAACAAAACACAAGTCAACAAATTTCTAGATCTTAAATTTGGTTAAGTCATGCATGAGACAAAGTGCACTCTACACACAAAAATTCTAAGTTAAAAGAATACTAAAACAATTCCCTAAAGGGAATAAACACTAAGGACTTAGTCATAAACACTAAGGACTTGGTTTATGTCCAAAGTGAAAGAGGATAGGAAGGGCAGAAAGAGATAAAGAGAGATGTAGTTGGTCTTCCAAAGAATCATCTCCTGGCTTCCTTGTAGCTTTCTCCTTGGTGTGATGATTTCATTGCAATTTTGTAAACTTGATGGTTCTACAGACTTGATGAATTTGGTATCACCAGGGTTGGTCTGGGATATAACTTAGCCACCACAAAGTCTAAGTGAGAAGAAAAGAAAAGAGAGGAAGACTTAGAGAATAAAGGTGGTTGGTCTTCTTGAAGTTCCTCTTGATTTTCTTCTAAGTGCTTTTACTTCTTGGAGATGCTTCTGGAGTCTGTTTTCTTGGCTAAGTCCTTCATTGTCCTTCTAGCTTCATGTTGAAAATCCCAAGGATGCAGAATAATTTCTAAGGAAAGTACACCTTTTATAAGGTGCTAAATTTTGCTAAGGAAAAACTTAACCAATTCAAGATGCCAAATTTTTCTAAGGAAACATATTGACAAAGATGTACCAAAATTTTCTAAGGACTTCTACAGCATCTCAACTCTCCAAAATATTACTAAGTTTAAAATAACACGAACATGTGAAGAAGATATTTTTTTATTCATTAAATATGATTAAAAATCCTCCTAAAAGAGGATAAATACAAATAATAGAAAATCGCAGAAAAATAATCTACATAAATATTTTGATGATTCCTACGGCCAGGTATTAAATAAACAAAGCTATAGCAATTGGATTTGTCCTAAAATAAATTTTAAAACTCAAGTTAAGTCAAAATTACTTAAACAAACCAAATTAAAATTTGAACCAATTTGAATTTGTCAAAACAAACTTTTAACTATACCAAAAGTTTCTACACGTCCTAAGGTTTCCAAAAATATATGGTTTGCAAAAATTGGATAAGCCATTAAAACGTTATGATGATTCTAATCTTCAGGGTCCTTTCTGCAAAAATGCCGGTCTTTGGTTGACTGTTGACTTGGACTGCTGAGCTGGTGTTGACGTCCACGTGGAGGCTGACGAGGCAGTGACGTGGCGCTGACTGCCTTGACCTTACGGTTGACTACGAATTTTGACCATAATTCAAGTTGCTCGGATGGAAAAACAGTCTATATGAAAGTTGTAGATAATTATGTGCTATTTCTAACTATCACAATTATAACATAAGTGGATTAATAGATTGGTCACAAATAGCAAATTACCTTTCTGGTCCGAAACTTCGAACGCAAATATCTCCTAGCTCGCTTGACCAATTGAGGTGAGGCTTGGGCAAAAGAAAGGACTTGATCAGGGGAACAACTTTCGTAATTCCGTCCCGAAGATTTGAGATTGTTTTCTTCTCCGAAAATCGTCAAACACAAACTGTATTGTACAGAAAATTCTGTACGTCAAAACAAAAGTGTTCAATAGCAAAGTTGTAGATAAGGGTTAGATCTAACTTCTCACTGGAGGAAATTCGATTTGAAGAACCGAGCGCGAAGAGATCTAAGAAATACGACTTCGAATCTGAAGGATGGCGATTCGAAATTCTTGCTTTACGGTTGATGAAAAGTGTTGAGGCCTCCCGGGATGGAAAGGTATTGAAGAGATCTTCAACAATGTTTCAGGATCCGTCGCGATTCGAGTTCATTTTGGTGGTCAAATCAACGAAATACGATTTCACTGATTAGATTTTCGGTGGAAGGAAAAGAGGAAAAGAGATGCCGGCGGCTAGAGGGTTTATATAGGGCAAGAGTCGGTGGAATAGATTGGTCTCGAAGTTATCAACGTGTAGGATCAAGCGGATCCGGATTTGGAGTTATATTTGTCAAGATAATCGTGTTTAATTGGAAAGAATTTGGAAAACCCAAACTTTCCTGAGTCAACCGTCGGGTTCGAACCCGAGTTGGTTCGACTCGGTCCGGCTGGGCTGGTTCGGCCTGCTCGCTACCTTGTTTGGCCGGCCGGTTGGCCCGTTTCATTTTTTCTTTTCTTTATTCCTTTTATAACTTTTGATTTCGGAATCGGAATCGAGTCAAACCAATTTCTATAGTTTTGTAAAATTAAAAACTCTAATATTTGATATTAAAACACAATTTTATACAACTTTAACAAATTGTTTTTTTCAAAATATGTTTAAAAGCAAAAGTGACACTTAATGTCAAAATTAAAAATAGGTTCTAAGAACAAAACAAATGTGGCTTTTAAAACCACAATTGTAAACATTTGTAAATACTTAATTTTAATAAATACAAACAATCACATCAAACAAATAAACCGAACAAATAACCGCATAAATTCAAAATAATATATAGGACTTAGTTTGTCCTTTTTATAAAGTTTTTATAAATATGTTTTCAAGTGGAATTATAATTCCCACTTTTGTAATATCCATATGCAAACAAAGCAAGAAGATGATGAATGCATGCATGATTTTTCTTTTCAAAGCAAAATAATTAATAGTTTTCAAAAGTTTTAAATTTTTCTGATTTTTCAAATTTTTGAAAACTTGGGATGTTACATTGCTGTTACTAATAAGAGTAACAAAAGATGTTCTCAGCCTTATGAACAGGTGGAAGTCAACACTCAAATTTCTGTTATCAAGCAACTAAATGAAGAAGACCCAGTGATGTTTATTATGTGAAGATGCTACTAAAGTCATCAAAGGTAATTCGGCCAAGTTGGGAAACCTGTTATATCATGCTCTATTGGACTTCAAGTTATCATGGTCTATGTGATATTGGAGCAAGTATTAGTGTCATTCCATATTCTCTTTATCTTGAGATCAAGCCTGATATTGATCCCATTGTTATGGAAGAGACAGGTATGACAATTCAACTTGCTAATAAAGATTATATTAGTCCATTTGGAATTGTTAGAGATGTTGAAGTATTGGTTGGCAAAATAAAATATCCTGCTGATTTTATTGTGCTTGGTTGTCCTCAAGATTCATTTTGTCCTATCATTTTTGGTAGACCTTTCTTACATACTGTTGGTGCTGAAATTAATTTGCCTAAAGAGAAAGTGTTTATTAAATGTGCTGGAGAAACTTGAATTCAACTTTTCCAAATTTGCTGATAAACATGTTGAGAAAGAGCCAATTTCTGAAGATTTAATTGAAACTCTTGCTCTGTAGCTTCAACAGATGTTGTAGAACGTTATATGCTTAATCAAGATGAACCATTTAATGATGAGGAAAAAGAGGCTTTGGAACAAATATTATGGCAACAACCACCACAATTACAATTGCATATCCCACCTGATAATTTAGGAGTGCTACCACCACCTAAAGGGGATCCTAGTTTTGAATTAAAACCTTTGCCTGCAAATCTGAAATATGCATATTTGGATGAGAAGAGCATATATCCTGTCATTATTAGTGCTAACCTTTCAGCTGAAGAAGAGAAATTACTTGATGTGCTAAAAGCTCACCGACCAGCCATTGGATACTCTCTTGATGATCTTAAAGGTATAAGCCCAGCTCTATGTATGCATAAAATTAATTGGAGGAAGATGCAAAACCTGTTGTTGATTATCAACGCCGTCTCCATCCAAAAATGAAAGAAGTGGTAAGAAAGAGGTAATAAGACTTATTGAAGCTGGTATCATTTATCCTATAGCTGATAGTAAGTGGGTTAGTCCTGTTCATTGTGTTCCTAAAAAGGGTGGAATGACTGTTGTTCCAAATGATGAGGATGAACTTGTGGCTCAACGTACTGTTGTTGGTTATAGGATGTGTATTGATTTCAGAAAATTAAATAAAGCAACTCGAAAAGATCATTATCCATTGCCATTTATTGATCAAATGTTAGAAAGGTTATCTAAACACTCTCACTTTTGCTATCTAGATGGTTATTCAGGTTTCTCACAAATTCCTGTCCATAAGGATGATCAAGAAAAGACCACTTTTACTTGCCCATATGGTACTTTTGCTTATAGGAGAATGCCATTCGGTTTATGTAATGCTCCTGCTACTTTTCAAAGATGCATGAATGCTATATTTGCTGATTATATTGAAAAGATAATGGAGTTTTTATGGATGATTTTTCTGTGTATGGTACTTCCTTCGATAATTGCTTGTTCAACCTTAACAAAGTTTTGCAGCGTTGTGAAGACCAACACTTGTTCTTAATTGGGAGAAGTGTCACTTCATGGTTACTGAAGGTATAGTTCTTGGGCATAAGATTTCTGGAAAGGAATAGAAGTTGATCCAGCAAAGATAGAAGCTATTGAAAAACTACCATACCAAGGGACATCAAAGGTATAAGAAGTTTTCTTGGGCATGCAGGTTTTTACCGTAGGTTTATTAAGATTTCTCCAAAATATCAAAACCTCTAACCAATCTTTGCAAAAGGATGTTCCTTTCTCTTTTAATGATGATTGCATTGAGTCCTTTAATATTTTGAAGAATGCTTTAATAAGTGCTCCTATTATTCAACCTCCTGATTGGAATTGCCTTTTGAAATTATGTGTGATGCTAGTGATTATGCAGTTGGGGCTGTTTTGGGCCAACGTGTTGATAAGAAACTGAATGTTATTTATTATGCTAGTAGAACACTTGATGCTGCTCAAAGAATTATGCTACAACTGAAAAGAATTTTTAGCAGTACTGTTTGCTTGTGACAAGTTTAGACCTTATATTACTGATTCAAAAGTCACAATACATACTGATCATTCTGCTATTAAATACTTGATGAATAAGAAAGATGCTAAGCCTAGACTAATAAGATGGGTACTTTATTGCAAGAATTTGATTTACACATTGTTGATAGGAAAGGGGAGATAATCAAGTAGCTGATCATCTCTCTAGATGGAAATATACCTGATGATCCTATTCCTATTAATGATAGCTTTGTTAATGAACAACTTGCAATGTTAATGTTTCTAGTGCTAAAGTTGCATCTCCTTGGTTTGCCAACTATGCAAATTTTATTGTTGGTAAAGTTTTGCCTCCACACTTCACTTCTCAACAAAGAAAGAAATTCTTTTATGATCTTAGACATTATTTTTGGGATGATCCTTTCCTTATAAGAAAAGTGTGGATGGTATTATTAGACGTTGTGTACCTGAGCATGAACAACAGGCTATTATAAGAGATTGTCATGACAGTCCCTATGGAGGGCATCATGCAGGAGATCGCACAGGAGCAAAGGTATTACAATCTGGTTTCTATTGGCCTACTTTATTTAAGGATGTGCTGAATATGTTAAATCTTGTGATAAATGTCAAAGAGTAGGAAATATTGGTAGGAGAATGAAATGCCTATGAATTATTCATTGCCACTTGAACCATTTGATGTGTGGGGTTTTGACTTTATGGGTCCTTTCCCAGAATCAAAGACAAAGCATACTCACATTTTGGTTGCAGTTGACTATGTTACAAAGTGGGTGGAAGCAATTCCAACCAAAAGTGCAGATCATGCCACAGCAATGAAGATGCTCAAGGACATCATTTTCCCCAGGTTTGGTGTTCCTAGGTTTTAATTACTGATGGTGGTTCTCATTTCTTGCATGGTG
This sequence comes from Poa pratensis, assembly GCA_947311845.1. Lineage (NCBI taxonomy): Eukaryota > Viridiplantae > Streptophyta > Magnoliopsida > Poales > Poaceae > Poa > Poa pratensis. Next base: position 158,059,431 of record CAMZMU010000052.1, read on the forward strand.
TTCTTAGAAAAACTTTGGCAAAATATGATGTTAACCATAGAATTGCATCTCCTTATCATCCTCAAACAAGTGGGCAAGTTGAATTAAGTAATAGGGAAATTAAACTCATTTTGGAAAAGACAGTGAATAAGTCTAGATCTGATTGGCCAATTAAATTAATGATGCTTTGGGCTTATAGAACTGCTTTTAAAAATCCTATGGGAATGTCTCCTTATAAAATGGTTTATGGAAAAGCTTGTCATTACCTGTTGAACTAGAACATAAAGCTAGATGGGCTATTAAACAATTGAACTTTGATTTTAAAACTGCGGAGAAAAGAGAATTCTTGATAAACCTACTGATGAATGGAGAAATGAAGCTTATGAAAGTGCCAATGTTTAAAGAAAAGTTAAGATTTGGCATGACAAGAAAATTAAGAAAAGGAATTCAAAGTAGGTGATCAAGTTTTATTATACAACTCTCGTTTCAAGTTTTCTGCAGGGAAGTAGCTTCAAAGTGGCAGGGACCATTAGTGATACAGGAGGTGTACCGTTCAGGAGCTATCCGTCTTCACGGTGACATGAAAGGTAAACCTCATGTAGTCAATGGACAACGCCTTAAACCTTATATTGCAGGAAAGAGCTTCATCGGAAGGTGGAGGAGTTGAATTTACAAACACCGGAGGAGGTAATTGAGAGAAACCGTGCAGTTTCAGAAACCCTAAATCAATAGAAGGTAACTTAGTGTTGGAAAGTTTCTCGGAATTGCATAATATTTTACGGAAGTCATTTTTTATGGAAATTAACGTGTGGGACAAGAAAACTGGACGAAGCGGAGACCCGAGGAAGGAAAGAGGGGGTCCCACGCGGCCCAGTACCTGGCCGCGTGGGCCCACTCCTTTTCCCCTCGGAGTCCCTTTTCGTCTCGTTTTCGATCCCGACGCTTCGTCTTGACCTAAAAACCCTCAATATATACCCCTCTCTGCCGATCTAATCTCGCACCGAGCGTTCTCGAGCGATCTTTTTTTGCTGTTTCTGTCTGTCAGGTTTTAGCCATGTCTTGCTCCGGATCCAACCAAGAGGGGAGAGCTCTCCCAAGGAGGTGTTGTGAACCGCTACCTCAACTCCGTGATGGCACCACCGAAGACCGTGTGCTTCAAGGAGGGTGTGATGCTCGTGGAGGAGGTGAAGGCTCCCAAGGCCACCGGCACGGTGGAGGAAAGGCTGGATGAGTTGGAGGACAAGACCTTCAGGTATGGCACTGTGGTTTACCGCAGCCTTGATGCTCACACTTCATGAACCTGGAGCTGGAGAAGAAGGTTGAAGAGTACAAGAAAAGGCTTGAAGATCTGGAAGATAGGTACAAGGACGTCATCGACAAGTGGGAGAAGTTCCAATGCTTCATGTGGGATGTAGAGAACCAGAACTGCGAATATGAAGAACGCTTCAAGAAGATTGCAGCAGCTGCCACCCTCAGGTATAATGATCCACCTACATCTTTCCGTGATGGAAGGCCTTTCCCATGGAAGATGGCTGAATGGGAGGAAGAATATGAGAAGGAGGAGGCTGCAGCAAAGAGAATCTGGAGAACGTCAAGCTTGGGGGAGTTCCCTAGTCTTTATCTTTACTATTATCATATCTAGTCATGGTGTGTTTTGCTTTTATCGTTTAGTTATCAATATCTCTTAGGCGTGTGTGAGCTCATGGAGCATTATCATGTATCCTATCTTATGGTTTATCAATGAATATTAAAGTATGGTGTCATCCATGATTCTCTTGTTTGGAGATTTATGGGTAACACTCATGCAAATGAGCGTGGCATATTTAGAATTTCAATCACATCTTGCCTTGAAATTAATTAACTTGAGTATGTTGGACAATTGTAGAATTATCTCATATAAAAGTAAAAAGATGACTTGAATTAATAGTTTGAGGTTGAGATATAGTCTTGTAGGATAAAAGTTGAGAAGTTAATGAAAAGGATATAAAACACTCTTGTTACAACCTAGTATCTTTTGAGCAAATTAATGATCATGGATATTTCAATACTTATGCTCTTGAATGTGAATGAAAGGAAGGCACCTGAAATTTCAGTAGCCATGGAAAGTGTAAGAAAAGGTTGTAGAGCATAGGAACTTGATTGAGATATCCATGACTAAAGTTTGCACTAGTTACTAGAAGCAAGGTGATAACAATTTTTATATCTATCTTCTTTTCATTTGTCTTCTTTGAACTTGTTATCCAATGAGAGTTTATCTTGTCTTTAAATTTCAGCAAAGTATAAAAGATTATAATGCTTGCCATGAAGAGCAAAAGCATGTGAAAAACAATATGATTCGATTGTCCAACATACAATGGTTATTTGCTTTCAAAAGTAAGGGGTGATTGCTAGAGTTCTACTTATGTTGCCCTCATATGTATGAGTTTTAGTCATTAATCTTATCTTGCAATTGAATATGATGATGATACAATGCCGTATTTATTTATCAACCATAAGTCCATTGATGCATGTAATGATCTATGTCCTTACTTACTCGAGGACGAGTAAAGGTTTAAGCTTGGGGGAGTTGATACGTGCATTTTATATCATCATTTATAACTTTTAGTATCATACTAGAATGTTATTTGCATGATTATATTTTTTTACATGTTTTAGATGATTTTGGGGACTTTCATACAAAGTCCCTATTTTTGGTATTTAATTTCTGGGAGGCAGAAAACCTCCTTTTTCTTGTTTTAATGTTTCAGGAGCTACAGGACCAAATAATAAAAGGAAAAATACACGTCAGTTTTTCATCGAGAAAGGCAGAGGGAAGAAGACCGAAGAGAGGAGAGCCACGAGGGCCAAAGGGGGGCCCACGCGGCCCATGTACCTGGCCGCGTGGGACCCACCAAATGCCTCGGGCACCTCCTCGCCTGGGGCTTTTTAGACGCCTTCGTCTCGCCCGAAAAGTAACGCCCTAATTTTTCCAAGTCCATCCGAGGTCGCGGCGGCGGCGAAACTCCTGATCCCTTCCGAGGGGGTCAGATCCTGCTGCTCCGGAACTCCGGAGAAGGGGGAAATCATCGTCATCGTCATCACCTCTCCTCCTTGGCGTGGGAGGAGGCCTCTACATCATCACCCCCATCAAGACCAGCACCATCTCCATCATCATCACCGTGATCCACTCCGTTCCCCTCGCAGTTTGAGAGTTGCTATACCCTAGATACTTGTCTTGTGCTACTATTCATGTTTGTGATTGAGTACTTGTCATTATTTGGTGGTGAAGTTATAATTTCAGATTGTGTTGTACCACTTATGCCACTGATATGATCATGTTTGCACGTTGTGAGTAGTTCCCGTATGTTCCTGAGGGCATAGGATGAATTGGCAATGATTTATATATGACATGTGTTGGTATTTTGTCAAGAGTTTATCTTTTATGTGATTCTATGATGGTGTTGTGCGAACGTCGACTGCACAACACTTCACCTATATGGGCTCATAGGAGAACACCGTAGTAATGAATTGAGGAGACTTGGGAGGACACGTAAACCTGAGACCGAGTCATGAAGTTATATTATGAGGGTATTAGTATCGGGGACCTTAGAGTGTAATGCTATGGTGGGACTTTATGTCTTAATAATTCTTGTGCAGTCATTTGCTTGGCCACATGATCCATCATAAGGGGTTGTAGTTTATTTATTTAGCTATACCTAATTATGGCTCCGTCCAAAGAAGATTAAAACTTGACAAGATATTCAACGTGTTGTTTAATAAATCTCTATGCCTAGCATATCCATGCCGCCCTCGGGAACGTTTCCACATATAAGTTACACATCACTTGAGCTTGTCCTCTTGCCACATAAGAGGATTGGGCTTTCTCTCTTTGAGAGCTTTCACTTGCTACTATTTATTTCTGCATTGCAACTATACAACCAAAATACCAAAAACACTTGCATCTTTTATTGTTTTATTTATCAATCTTACTAACCAATACCTTCAGCTCCTCGTGGGTTCGACAACCTTTTCTAATTGAAAGGTACTACAATTGATCTCCTGCACTTGGGAGTCATCAGGGACCCGGGGTCCTTCGCACCCAGCAGTCTTGGCTGGCGTGCGGGGTGCCCGCCAGGTCTTGCGCCGTGTCTTGGCCATGTCCATCTTCGCGTTGGGCCCACAGGCGGTGGACCCACTTTGGTAGCACTAGGGGAACCCCATGTTCCACTGTTACGACACTTACCGTGTCAGCCACGTCCCGCCATACAAGGTGTATGCGAAGTTGAGTTACCGACCATAGCATTTCCTTTGCTCACGCTAGTGCAGGACCCTGCCCTACAACACTTTCCGTCGACACCCAGTCCAGTTTCCCGTCGAACACCCTAAGTGTGAGGACTCGTAGTTCTACCCAACGATGTATGGTGGCACCTTCTATCCTCCACCAATGTGCGAGGACCCAGGTCAAGGGTAGGTCACTGAACCATCCCCTCATGGAACGAGTCGTCTCCGTTGTTGAGGTATCCCGTACTAAAATGAGCAAACTATATGACTAAGACCCGTCCTATATGGGGTAAATGTGGTCGCACAGGGTACGGTTGGTCGACGTAAGCACTCTGACACAATGTGCTTTTTAACAAAACCACCATTCTCCACTTCTTTACTTTCAACACCGACATCTCAGCATACCGATACCCATCCAAGGATATCTCAAAGGAGTTTTTGAATAAACAATATTTTTTCCCATCCTATAGTTTGATATAAACCAACTCATACTTCTACATAGGAGGCAAAAATAGTTTTTCATATACTTTTGAAAAGGTTTTTAAAAATCACCGTTGGTTATGAGTAAAACATGTAGATAAAATAGATGCATATATATGGGTGCATGCTCAGAGTAGCTTTCAGGATGGGCATAAAACCCGAAACCCGAATCCTGAACCCGAAAAAACCGGATCACTACATCGAGTAGCAGATTTGGAAACCCGAATTTTATTAGAGAATTTCGGGTTTACAGGTACCCGAATACCCTGAATTACCCGAAATAGAAAGGATATGTTAGCCCAAATCCAGCAAATTAACCTCCCGCACTATTCTTTGCCCCAGCCCAGCAGGCCAAAGGCCCACTATAGAGCACCGTATGCCACTTCCTCACGCAAAGCCTCAGTGCCTCACGACCACATGTCCACAAAGATAACAGCCGCACACGCTGTACGCACAGCTGACCACGGCGAATCTCAACCCCCCCGGCCGCCACAAACTGTGGCTCGGTCCCGACGGTCCGCAGCCTTCCTCGCTTCCCGCTGCACAAGCCTGAGATGCGGCGCCGCGCCGGTCTCCTTCCTTGACAACTTGCACAGGCAGCACTGAGCCGACCGCCTTCATCGACGGTGCCGCATCTCGTGGAACGCATCTTCCTATTCCCGTTGGCTGCCGACCACCTGCCTGGTTACCCGGCCGCTCTTGCTCGCCCTTCTCCTAATCCATCCTCTAAATGAGTTTCCGCATCAAAGACAGAAATTTTTGGAGACCTACTCTTGGTCGGGCAATTCGGGAAAACCCATACCCGAACCCAAATTTTTTGGGTACCCAAAATGTCAGGCTTCTCTTTTTTCAAACAAATTTCGGGTGTGAGTTTTGAAAACCCAAAATTTCAAAAACCCGAATTACCCGACCCGAATATTTCGACTAACCCGAACGCCCAGTCACCGTAGCTTGCCTGGATCAGCAATATGCCCCTGAACTTCTCGTTGTTGATCAATATAAATGAATTCCCATACTTTTTAAATAAATGCTCTTCATCGGTCACTCCGGTAGCGTTAATGTCTAGCGTCGCAAAATGAAAATAAACAACCCATTCATAACCAGACAAGTCAAGCACTAACATAACAAGACATACAACGAGACGCACCAAAATGTATCAACCAACTAACAAACAACAATCAAGGCGTAAGACTAATATTTATCAAACAAGTTTGGCAACCACAACACCATTTATTTTTCTACAAAAAGGTTAAAGTAGTGATTAGTCAATTTTAGGGATTACTACTCACTTGCAAGACTAAGTAATAAACGTAAACAACCATAGCTAATATTATTAGTTGAAAGTGGTTATTTAGCACATATAAGTTGCATTACTAAATAATTGTTAAAGTTTTTATTCATCACTTAACATCACAAGCTTAACTCAATTCAAAAACTAATACAAGCCACTAACAGTACTAGCAAGTCAAGCAACAGTAGCAAGCAGGTAAACAACACCTAAACATGCGCAGCACATAACACAAACAACATTTTCTAATGAAGCACTTAAATCTCTATTAAAGCAGAAAACAACATTTTTACTAAATATTACATCTAAAAAAATTCTGTTAATCAAACAATCTTGAAAAGTTAGATTTGGCTCTCTGTTAGTATTAGAAACTAACACAGTTGGATTTGGTTTAAAATTCTACTTACATAATTTATGAAATGCTCGAAGTGCTTACGGGCTGAATCTAGGAATGCCCACAACTTTGTTCTAGACATAAAATCACATGGGACAAAATTCCAGTGGAAGCTACTGTCAAGGTCTATCCAATCAATTGGATTCATGCAATTTGATAAACCTAACTCAAGTTATAATGAAATAGGTTCAGACCAGTGACAGAAAAACATTTATCAAAGTTACACAATACAATGTTTCACTTATTCAAGTTACATATGGTTAAAACCTCATTGGGCGACCACTGTGAATTTTGGTTTGCACAATTTATGGCCTTTAACTATTTTATTATAATTAAACTAAGAGGACATAAACAAATCTACACCAAACAGAAAGAAAAACACTAACATCACTATTATGTAACTCTAATCATGAAAAACCCTAGGCACAGATACCCCTTGCATGCAGAATACAACACAGTTGACTTAAACTCATTTTAACTTTTGAATCAAGAGATAAAAATCGTTCAATCCAGAAAAACTACTGTGGCAAAACATTATTTTCTCTTAGAAAATCAATTAACATTGAGTGAGACCAACACCAACAGCAAGATAATTTCATATTCTAGCTGATACGTCTCGAACGTATCCATAATTTCTGATGTTCCATGCTTATATTATACCATTTGCTACATGTTTTATATACACTTCATCACTTTTATGCATTTTCTGGGACTAACCTATTAACAAGATGCCACAGTGCCAGTTCCCTGTTTTCTGCTGTTTTTGGTTTCAGAAAGTTACTTCTGGAAATATTCTCGGAATTGCACGAAACAAAAGGCCAGTCCCTATTTTTCCAGCACGTACACGGAGTCCGAAGGAGAGACGAAGAGAGCACGAGGTGGCCAAACCACCTGGCGGCGCGGCCCACCTCCGCGCCTGCCTGTGGTTTGGGCCCCTCGGGGTCCGCCGACATCGCCCCTTCGCCTATTTATTCCCAGACGCGAAAACCCTAAAAAACGAAGCCAATTTCCACCAGAAGAGTTCCGCAGCGCCGCCGCCATCGACGACAAGTTTCGGGGGACAGAATCTCTGTTCCGGCACGCCGCCGGGACGGGGAATTGCCCCCGGAGTCATCTCCATCGACTCCACCACCATCTTCATCGCCGCTGCTGACTCCCATGATGAGGAGGGAGTAGTTCTCCCCCGAGGCTGAGGGCTCTACCGGTAGCTATGTGGTTCATCTCTCTCTCACATGGTGTGATCTTTATGTGATCGTGTGTATTGCTAGTATCGCTGAATACATTAATAATGTTTATGCTACTCAAGTGATTTTGTCTAGTTTCTGGAGTCGTTGTGACAACACGGTATCAAGGTGACAGTGTGGGTACTTGTGTGACTCTATGAATAATTTAGATATCTATCATGGCTTGTTCTTGGGAACTGTGGTGTTTGTTTACTCAGACTTTGAGGAGTGCTTTTGCAGCCCTACACGTAGTACTCTGTGTTATCAAGAAGGAGAATAATCCCGAGCAGTATTTACTTGTGTTCAGTTGTGCTAATCTAGTTGAATATGTAGATGTTACTCTTTATCTATTATGCACTCTATAGGTTACTTTAATATGAACTCCGGTACTCTCCACGGTGTAAAGGTGACAGTGTGTGCACCGTGTGTGATTCCTTTATGACGTTGTGGCGCTTGTTTACTCCGGCTTGAGGTGTGCTTTTGTAGCCCTACACAATGAATGGTGTTTGTTATCCAACAAGAGAGTGTTTAAGAGTAGCTTTTACTTATTCAGTTATGAGATCATTGTTGAGAGTGTCCACTAGTGAAAGTATGATCCCTAGGCCTTGTTTCTAAGCATTGAAACACCGTTTACAACAAGTTCTGCTACATGTTTGCTTGCTGCCATTTTATTCAGATTGCAGTTACTACTTATAATCATCCATATTACTTGTATTTCACTATCTCTTCGCCGAACTAGTGCACCTATACATCTGACAAGTGTATTGGGTGTGTTGGGGACACAAGAGACTTCTTGTATAATTGCAGGGTTGCTTGAGAGGGATATCTTTGACCTCTACCTCCCTGAGTTCGATAAACCTTGGGTGATTCACTTAAGGGAAACTTGCTGCTGTTCTACAAACCTCTGCTCTTGGAGGCCCAACACTGTCTACAAGAATAGAAGCACACGTAGACATCAAGCTATTTTCTGGCGCCGTTGCCGGGGAGGTAAGGTAAAAGGTATTCACATCCTCTGGCTACAAAGCTATTTTCTAGTATTGTTGCTAGTGTGTGAGTGCTCGAAGTTATTTCCTTTAGATTCTGCAATATATCTTTTTGTTTCTTGTTTTTATTTTCACTAGTTAGGCTTAATGGAAAACAACAAAAAATTAGAGATCTTTATGAACTTTATATTGAATTAGGACATGATGCTTTTGAAGAAAAATTAAAAAACCTATGGATTGTTTGCATGATGGTAGCAATGGTATTACTATAAATTCTTTGAACACCATTATTGCTAATGCTATGCAAAGCTCTAAGCTTGGGGAAGCTGGTTTTGATGAATATGATATTTTTAGTCCCCCAAGTTTTGAGGAGAAAATTTTCTTTGATGATACTTTGCCTCCAATTTATGATGATTATAATGATAGTGGTATTTTGGTGCCACCTACTATGGAGGATAAAGTTTATTATGATTATACTATGCCTGCAATTTATGATGAATACAATGATGGTTGTGATAGTTTTACTCTCACTATTACTAATAAAATTGATTATGCTTATGTGGAGAGTAATGATACTTTATGCATGTGGATCATGATAAGAATGCTTTATGTGATAGCTATATTGTTGAGTTTATTCATGATGCCGCTGAAAATTATTTTGAGAGAGGAAAGTATGGTTATAGAAATCTTCATGTTACTAAAACTCTCTTTATGATGAAGTTTTGAGCTTTCTCTTGATTTGCTTTTATTTGCTGGGTACTTTAAGACCTACTGGTCCTTATGAGAGAGGGAGACACGATTCATATATCACAATAATATTAAGTCTCTCTCTTTTGTTGAAATTTTTGAAGTTGCACTTGTTTTGCTTCCTATGCTAGTCACTTTGCTTCATTGATTTATTTTCTTACAAGATCCTTTGCATAGGAAGTGGGTTAGACTTAAATGTGTTTGGTATTTGCTTTTGATGCTCTCTTATATTCAACTCTTATACATATGAGAGCATATCAAAATCACTGCCTAGCTAAAAGGCTTTAAAGAAAAGCGCTTATGGGAGACAACCCATCGTTTTTATTTGCTGTTATTTTTTTTCTTTGAGTCAAGGAGTTTTGTTACTTCTGTAGCAACTCCTTTGTATCTTTATTTTATCGCATTGTTGTGCCAAGTAAAGTTTATATTGAAAGTTGATGCAAGATTTGGATTTCTGCGCAGAACAGATTTTTGCTGTCACGAATTTGAGCTTTTCTCCTGTAGAAAATTCAAAAATTCTAGAAAAATCACGCATCTTCCTGAGATATGTACGCAACTTTCATTATTTTGGCCAGATCCATCTGAGCAACTTAAGTGCCTCGAAAAAATTCGTCATTCAGACTGTTCTGTTTTTGACAGATTCTGCCTTTTGTTTTGCATTCGCTCTTTTACTGTTTGTGTGGATTTCTTTGCTCCACAAAGCATTGGTGGCTGTAGCTAATGTCCAGAAGCTTTGGGAATGATTGTATCATTACAGAATATGAGAATTTTTATTATGCACTAACCCTCTAATGAGAACTGTCTTGAGTTTGGTGTGAAGGAAGTTTTCAAGGATCAAGCGAGAAGGGTGATATTATGTGATCAAGAAGAGTGAAAAGCCTAAGCTTGGGGATGCCCCCGTGGTTCATCCCCATATTCAAGAGACATCAATGTGCGTCTAAGCTTGGGGATGCCCAAGGCATCCCCTTCTTCATCAACAACTTATCAGGTCATCTCTAGTGAAACTATATTTTAATTCTTTCACATCTTATGCGCTTTACTTGGAGCGTCTGTGTGCTTTTATTTTTTTTTTTTGAATAAATTCGGATCCTAGCAATCCTTGTGTGGGAGAGAGACACGCTCCGCTTTTTCATGTGAATACTCATGTTCTTCACTTATATTTGTTGAGTATTCTTAACTAGCTACTGCAGTGCTTTTAGCTCCTGTTTTTCATGCATCTCTTCGAGCTGTTAGCACTTGTTTATAAATACTCTCTTGCTGCATTATATTATCATTTGGAGAGTTTATGTTTAAATAAATTGATTGGTGTTTGTTTGGAAGAAAGAAAATGCTACATGTAGTAGTTGGTATTGGAAAAGACATATGCATTCTTGTAGATCATTGTCTTGTTTTGATTTGATGCTTTGCAATTGTTTTGAGCTCTCAAGTAGATCATGTTTAAGCTCTTGCATCATGTAGTTAAAGCCTAGTAGTGGAGAACTACCGTAGAGCTTGTTGAGACTTGGGATGCATATTTGTTCTCTCTAAGGTCTAGATATTTTCTGGTAAAATGTTTGAGCAACAAGGAAGACAGTGTAGAGTCTTATAATACTTGCAATATGTTTTTATGTGATTCTTGCTGTACCGGTTTATACTTGTGTTTGCTTCAAACAACCTTGCTAGCCTAAACTCTGTACTGAGAGGGAATGCTTCTCGTGCATCCAAAACTTGAGCCAAAACCCATGCCATTTGTGTCCACCATACCTACCTACTATGTGGTATTTCCTGCCATTCCAAGTAAATATTTCATGTGCTACCTTTAAACTATTCAAAACTTTATTACTCCTTATTTGTGTCAATGTTTTATAGCTCATGAGGAAGTATGTGGTGTTTTATCTTTCAATCTTGTCATTTACTTCTGACAGACTTTCACCAATGGACTAGTGGCATATACATCCGCTTATCCAATAATTTGCAAAAAGAGCTGGCAACGGGGTGCCCAGCCCCAATTAATTACAACTTTCATTAATAATTCTCTTCACATGTTTTGCCCTGATTTATCAGTAAGCAACTTAATTTGCAAATAGACACTCCTCCATGGTATGTGAATGTTGGAAGGCACCCGAGGATTCGGTTAGCCATGGCTTGTGTAAGCAAAAGGTTGGGAGGAGTGTCATCTATAAAGAAACTAAAATACATGTGTAAACAAAAGAGAAGAGGGATGATCTACCTTGCTGGTAGAGATAACGTCCTTCATGGGAGCCGCTCTTGAAAGTCTGGTTGACAAGGGGGTTAGAGTGCCCACTACCATTCGTTGACAACAACAAACACCTCTCAAATACTTATTTTGTGCTCTCTATATGCTTTCGAAAACTTAAAAAGCTCTAGCACATGATTTAATCCCTGCTTCCCTCTGCGAAGGGCCTATCTTTTACTTTATGTTGAGTCAGTTTACCTACTCCTTTCTATCTTAGAAGCAAACACTAGTGTCAACTTTGTGTGCATTGATTCTTACATGTTTACTTATTGCACTTGTTATATTGCTTTATGTTGACAACTATCCATGAGATATACATGTTACAAGTTGAAAGCAAATGCTGAAACTTAATCATCCTTTGTGTTGCTTCAATGCCTTTTACTTTGAATCTATTGCTTTATGAGTTACCTCTTATGCAAAACTTTTTGATGCTTGTCTTGAAAGTACTATTCATGAAAAGTTTTTGCTTATATGATTCATTGTTTACTCTTTATCTATTGTTAGCAAACTATAGACCATTGCTTTGAGTCACTTCATTCATGACATGAGCCTTGCAATATTATGATCAAGATTGTGTGAAAGCATGTCTCCTCAGAAATTATTTGTTGTTATCGTTTTACCTACTCGAGGACGAGTAGAACTAAGCTTGGGGATGCTTGATACGTCTCCAACGTATCCATAATTTCTGTTCCATGCTTATATTATACCATTTGCTACATGTTTTATATACACTTCGTATCACTTTTATGCATTTTCTGGGACTAACCTATTAACAAGATGCCACAGTGCCAGTTCCCTGTTTTCTGCTGTTTTTGGTTTCAGAAAAGTACTTCTGGAATATTCTCGGAATTGCACGAAACAAAAGGCCAGGTCCCTATTTTTCCAGCACGTACACGGAGTCCGAAGGAGAGACGAAGGAGAGCCACGAGGTGGCCAAACCACCTGGCGGCGCGGCCCCCTCCAGCCGCGCCGCCTGTGGTTGGGCCCCTCGGGGGTCCGCCGACATCGCCCCTTCGCCTATTTATTCCCCGAGACGCGAAAACCCTAAAAACGAAGCCAATTTCCACGAAGAGTTCCGCAGCGCCGCCGCCATCGACGACAAGTTTCGGGGGACAGAATCTCTGTTCCGGCACGCCGCCGGGACGGGGAATTGCCCCCGGAGTCATCTCCATCGACTCCACCACCATCTTCATCGCCGCTGCTGACTCCCATGATGAGGAGGGAGTAGTTCTCCCCCGAGGCTGAGGGCTCTACCGGTAGCTATGTGGTTCATCTCTCTCTCCATGGTGTGATCTTTATGTGATCGTGTGTATTGCTAGTATCGCTGAATACATTAATAATGTTTATGCTACTCAAGTGATTTTGTCTAGTTTCTGGAGTCGTTGTGACAACACGGTATCAAGGTGACAGTGTGGGTACTTGTGTGACTCTATGAATAATTTAGATATTATCATGGCTTATTCTTGGGAACTGTGGTGTTTGTTTACTCAGACTTTGAGGAGTGCTTTTGCAGCCCTACACGTAGTACTCTTGTGTTATCAAGAAGGAGAATAATCCCGAGCAGTATTTACTTGTGTTCAGTTGTGCTAATCTAGTTGAATATGTAGATGTTACTCTTTATCTATTATGCACTCTAGAGGTTACTTTAATATGAACTCCGGTACTCTCCACGGTGTAAAGGTGACAGTGTGTGCACCGTGTGTGACTCCTTTATGACGTTGTGGCGCTTGTTTACTCCGGCTTGAGGTGTGCTTTTGTAGCCCTACACAATGAATGGTGTTTGTTATCCAACAAGAGAGTGTTTAAGAGTAGCTTTTATTTATTCATTATGAGATCATTGTTGAGAGTGTCCACTAGTGAAAGTATGATCCCTAGGCCTTGTTTCTAAGCATTGAAACACCGTTTACATCAAGTTCTGCTGCATGTTTGCTTGCTGCCATCTTTATTTCAGATTGCAGTTACTACTTATAATCATCCATATTACTTGTATTTCACTATCTCTTCGCCGAACTAGTGCACCTATACATCTGACAAGTGTATTGGGTGTGTTGGGGACACAAGAGACTTCTTGTATATTAATTGCAGGGTTGCTTGAGAGGGATATCTTTGACCTCTACCTCCTGAGTTCGATAAACCTTGGGTGATTCACTTAAGGGAAACTTGCTGCTGTTCTACAAACCTCTGCTCTTGGAGGCCCAACACTGTCTATAAGAATAGAAGCACACGTAGACATCACTAGCTCCTAAATTTTGTTTCATAAGTGTTGAATTCCTAGAACGTGAGATATATACGTTTTTGTGACGGTACAGTGAGGAAATTCAGATTTCGCATTTTTGTTGAAAACGTTTAAAAATCTGGCAGCGGCCCCATGGGCCTTCTTCTTCCTCACAACGACCAGAACAGGAGAAAAACTCCATCAATGGCGTTGTGCATGCACGACTCACCTTGAGATGCTCCATGGCGATGGAGAGGGTCTAGGAGGATACCGAGAGGATGGGTTTGATGGGGATGGCAGTTGTTGTTGCTGGGAAGCTTCCAAACGACGGTGAGGTCGAGGACGTCCCCACCGGTCATGAGATGGAAGCGGAGACTCCATGATCTCCTATAAAAAAGAAGGGGTGCATGAGACGGATCAAAGCAATGGGATCTCAGAGATACAAAAATGTAAGAGGATGATATATTTCCTTGTTATAGCCTTCGTGCTTGAAGTTATATAAATCTTGTTTATCACTTGTGATATATCTCTTGTGCTCATCTTGTTTAGCTTAAATTGTTGGTGCACTTAGTTGAGCCTAGCATATTTAGGATTTGTGATTGAAAACTAAACAATAGTTTATTTCCGCATTCTTTGAAGCCAAATCCGCAATTGATTTTAAAAACGCATATTCACCCCCTCTAGGCGACATCTCAATCATTCAGACGTCCTAGGGCACTTCTTCTCCTTTAGTATCGTCCTCCTCGGTGGACTCCCCTTCGCCCACTTGGCCAAAGGGGTCGAATTGGTTTACTCCTTTTCCTCGTGGCATATTCTCCGACGCGACGGGACCTCGACACCTGCGGGGGTCAGCCGTCGGGTCGATGGCCCGCGCAGGTCCATGCGAGCGAGTCCGCGACACAGGGGTGTTTGCGACGGTGGGGCTTCCTGCCCCGGGCGCCCCATTCTCAAGCCATGAGCAAGCTTGGGCCGAGTGCAAAGCACGGGCGCCCCCTACCTAGTGCGCCAGATGTTGCGTATCGGAACACGGACACAGAGGAGCTAGGCACCCCCTAGTTGTTTGGTACGGTGGCGCGAGGTGCTCCGAAATCGGTCCCCGAGTGCAAGCACAAGCACACAAAGATTTATCTAGGTTCAGGCCGCGTTGCCGCGTAACACCCTACGTCCTGCTTGTCTATTTGTATTGTGGTGGTGGATTCACTGGCGGATCCACCTTTGAAAGTTTATGTTGCCCCCATGTGTGGTTTTGGTATTTAATGGCAATCCTTATGGACTAATGTTTACATTGATATATTCTTATAGATCTTGTCCATGGGAAAAGATAGGAGTTCATGTGTTGGACTCTTGAAGATGACATGATGACCAATGCTCTGTTCCATGGGAAAGAAGCTTGCAAAGGAGACATGAAGACGGAGCTTAGCGAGGCTCTCCCATAATAGAGTATGGGGGACCATTTAGAGAAGTCTTCATCAAGCATGTGCTATCAAGCACAATCAAGTAAGGTGTTCGAACTTGAGAGAGTCAAGATCGCCATCATCGAGCTCAAGTGGAATGCGCAAGGCTAAGGTATGATCTTGATAGGTTTTCTATTTTACTGGTCTCATGGTATTAGTGCGAGACCGGATTTTAGGATAGATGGCGTATTGTCAAGAGGGTCTCTCAAGTGAGTAACTTGATCGCATCTTTGTGGAGAGCTCAAACCTTTGCATACTTGACATTTCATCTTTCTTGGTTCTTACTTGGCTTTCCTCCTTGTTGTGTTTTGGTCCTTGTCGTGATCTTCATGACAAGACCAAGTTCTTTGAAAACAGATTTCATATGGAAAACTTGTTGCGTTTTTGTGTTGTAAATATTATCGGTTCATCCCTTCGGAGAGTTCCACACCTTCCCATGTGTGTCAACTTGACTCTATTTATGGTTCTTAATATTTCCACTTTTTGTAGGAAAGCTCTCAGGCCGGCCCAAACAGGCTGCCAGGTCGGGCGGCTCGGCTCGTAGCAGGCTCCCTGGACGGCCCAGGCCGGCTCGTAGGCCGTCTCGGTGAGCAGGCCGGCTCCCTGGCCGGCCCAGTTCGGCTCCCTGGCCAAAAACAGCCCAGCGGTTATTTTTCAGTGGACCTATATAAAGGGGTTTTCTTCTCCGTTGATTTACACACCTCTTGAGCAACTTATTTCCCTCTCTCTCCTCCATTGTTGACCTTTGGAAAAGCTTGCGTTCCTCTCAATCACTCCCATGATTCTTGCTTATATTTGAGGAAAAGTGAGAGGAGATCTAGATCTACATATTCACCGGTTCATCTCTCCTCTAAGTGAGGGGACCTAGTAGATCTTGATCTTGGAGTTCTTGGTGCATCTCCTCTTTGTTCTTCCTCTCTTATTCCCCCATAAGCATTTGTTGCTTTATTGCAATTTAAGAGTGAAGGATTTGAGCACTTGTACTCTTGCCATTTGCTTTGTGCATCGGTTTGTGCTGTCCACGAGGATTCGTGGAAGTTGAAAGTTTGTGAGCTTGTTACTCTTGGGTCTTCGGGACCCTAGACGCCCGTGTGGTGATTGAGACCTTTGTGGTCACTTGTAAGCCGTTCGGGAGCCCCCATTCTCGTTAAGGGTTTGCCCCGGATTTTTGTTGAAATGCTCCGGATCCCGCCTCGAAGGATTCCGATAGTGGAAGGTGAACCAAACCTTTGTGGTGCGGTTCATCGGAGAGTAGGGTGAGGCTTTGTGGTGCCTCACACCTCTCCAACGAGACGTACTCCCTTAACAAGGAGGAACTCGGGAATACATCCTCGTCTCCGTGTGCCTCGGTTATTTCTATAACCGAGCTATTTACTTATGCACATTACATTGTGATAGACTTCGTGCTTGAAGTATTCTATTGCTATCACCTTGTTCTTTGTCTTGCTTAGCTAAGTTGTTGGTGCATATAGGTGAGCCTAGTTTATTTAGGTTGTCAGCTTGTTAATTTTAAACATCTAGTTTTATTCCGCAATTATCAAGCCTAAACCGGAAAAGTTTTAAACCGCCTATTCACCCCCCCCCCTCTAGGCGACATCATTATACTTTCAACCTTGACCTAGCCGGGTGCACAGGACACCGGGAGGAGAAATTTTTCTTTGTAAAATAGCAATTTTTCACCATATATGCACCCCCAATAAATGTTTTAAATGTGTCGTGGCACCATGTGTGCACCCTCGTTCCAGATGTTCTAGCTCCGCCATTGGGTGGATTACAAGGTGGAGCTTCGAAGGCCTACTCTACTCTCGTAAGCGAAGGAGGAACGAGCCCAGGAGGTTCCCGGGGGTTCATCCTCCAATCCCCCGAGTCTAGGTGGAAAACCAACGAGGATGTCAGTGAGCTAGGGTTTTACCTTCTTTTCCGACGTGTCCCCCTCTAGATGACCATGACCTCCTTTTATAGCTCAAGTGGTTTCCACATGTGGTCATGTTGCACGCGTGCCACCGAGGCGCGGCACGCGTCGCGCCCAAGTCGAGGTGGCGCCCGTCGGCTTCCTCCGTGGCAGCGCAATGCCTCGTTTTCTTCTATGTCGTCCACTCCGCTTGAGTCCGTGCATGGTGTCGTGCTCCTCGCCTGCACCGGGTGTACGAAGCATGAAATCTCATCGATGTCTCGCCTGCACCGGACATTCAGGATGTGGGGTCTTTTTAGTGATGCCTGTCAGGCTTGTCGTGCCTGCGAAGCGACATCTGACGCGGCTCGGGCGCAGGATGCGCCTGTCATGTTGCTGGTTCCCACGTATCCCTGGGAGGTCCTCCACGAGGTCTCTTGTTCCCGGTGTCTCCTGGCTCTCGAGCCTTCCTTGCTTGATGTCTGATATCTTCCCCTTAGGCGAGCTCCTCGAAGATGATGGAGGCCTTCGTCCTACGACATCTTCAAGAAGCTTCGCCTGAGGGGCTCATGGGTCTCGTCGTCCTTGCACCGTCCCTCTCCAGTCCTTCTGCTTTCCTCGTAGCGGGGAGGCCGGTTGGCCTCCTTTCCCTCTTATCTTGGCGCGTCTCCTTCTTTGGGCGGCGCGCGGTTTGAGCCTCCCCTCCTCTGCGACGCTGCAACATGCACACCGCGCTAGCATTCCATGGTACCTTGGGGATCACAACGCTGACATCCTCCTTATCGATGAGGTGGCGCACGACCCAAGCGAGCTCACGCTTCTTCACCACCGCTTGCAGGAGAGCCGCGACACTAGGAGCGCCTGCCTCCCATGCCACCGTTGCCGCTGCAAGCTCGGTGTTGGCGTCCTCCGCGCGCTTCCAGGCCGTCAGCATGTCGTCGACGAGGGTTTCCCGGTGGCACCCACCAGAGCCGCAACGACCAACGGTGAGGATGCACCCGTCGACCGGAATCGGAAGCACCAGAGGTAGGCGGTACCCGTCCGAGAATTCCTCCTCCTCCTGCTCCGGCTCGAGGGCCTTACTCCTCCGGCTGGAGGAGCTTCCTGCCTCCGTGTCGTGATGCGGTGGGACAAGCTGCTCCCAGTGGTGGCCTCGGTACGAGCCGCGCTTGCGCGCGCCCTCCAAGCGGCGGCGACAGACCTCCTCGTCTTCTGGTGGCGAACGGCCTCCGCCGCCTCCTCCGCGCCCGCCGGAACCGCACAGGGTGAAACCCTCCACGGATCTAAAGGAGAAGAGGGGAGAGGTGCAGCAGATCTCTGTGGATAGCTCGCAAAAGCTACCGGAGGCTAGCGGCGGAGGGGGGCGGATAGTGGCGGAGGGCTCGTGAACGCGTACCCTAAATGACACTCGCTCACCTTTTTATTCCGCTAGAGCCACTGCTTATCCGAAGGCCGAATAAACTTTTTTGGACAAGACTACACAGCGGCGCCGCTGCTGTGTCGTATCCAGCGGCGGTCAACACCCAGCGCGTGGGTCGCGAGCGCGTGCATCCGCGTCGACCGCTCCTGGGCCTTAACTGTTCCTGCCATCTCCTGGTATTGGGCCTGAATGGTTTCAGAAACAAAAGCCAACCTTTATACCAGCAAGCACCTCAGCTTTTTTTTAGAGCGAGACTCTCTTCCCCACGAAAGATGCCTCCAAATCACAAGGCTCTGCCTAAGCAACGACGAAGAGGATTATCACAGGGCCCAGGATTTCATCAACAAAAACAAGAAAAAAACCCGACCTGGAGGAACACTAGGTTAAAAAAAAGCTTTACCCCGATCTTCTCCACACTTCTATGCTTTTACACATACAATTTGCAAGCATAGTACGCACAAACATGTGCCAGATTGCAGGAATCCATGAGATCATGGGGCAGCTCGCAGACAAGCAAGAAAAAACCAGGAACTCCGAACACACACATAATTAGTAGATCATGTCTGACATACTCTAAAAAACCAAGGTACATCAAGTTGTCCACAAATCACTTGTAGCAAACTGATAAGAAACTGGATTTGTTTGAGTAGTTCCCAAGAAACTTATAGGAAACTAGCAAAGTCAACTTCATTTCTTTTTGCAGAGACTAGCACGCCAAACTTGATGAATCCCTGGATTCTTCACTTACACCGTTCGTCATTCGAAATCAGAAATCCAACCACCTCCATTCAGTCTTGTTGCAAGAACAAAAATGATTTAGTTAGCAATATTTCCACTATTTTTATATGTTTACAGGTAAACAAAAGATGGACAATGGTACCGTGGATCTAACCTTGCAGTTTCGGTCAATGATATATCAAACAACCTAGGTAAAAAGAAAATCAAATTTACCGTATAAAAATTACACCTCTGGTTACCAAATTCTTTTATGCCAGCTCTCTGTTTATTTCATGGTAGCTATCAGGTTCATCTTATATGATAACTCATGTTAGCTAACCAAAATTAAATCGTCAATATTTTTCATGCTAGCTATTTAAAAAAAATAGCTATCAGAATAATTCATTCCAGTTATCAGGTTCATTGAAGCTAACTATCTAGTTTAGTCGTTGCTAGTCCAACTGAAAAAATAGCTACGAAGTTAATTCAGATATACTCACCAGTTTAGTTCATGATAGCTATGAAGTTGATTCAATACAGATACCAGGTTAGCTCATGGTAGCTATGAGGTTGATTCAATACAGCTACCAGGTTAGTTCATGGTAGCTATGGTGATTTTAAGATAACTCATGCACTCTAACCATGATGAATTGTGAAAGATGATTCATGCTAGCTAATTCAACAGCCAGCCATCAGGTTCATTCATTCTAGCAACCAGTTTTCATTGAAGCTAAATCATTGCTAAATGGATTTCAACAAATATCTAGGTACACGGTTAATTCGTGCTAGCAAGTCACGTTAAATGAAATACAACTGGCACGTAGATTAATCGTACCTATCAAGTTAATTCAATCCAAGCTGCCAATGGTTACGGGGGCACATTCTTGTTTACCAGATTGAACGCATTTTTGTTACCAGGACACATGCACAATAAAATGGTTTCCAAGTAGTTTTCTGACAGTTACCACATATTAATTGAACAGTTCCTTAAAACTTAATGCATGGCATGAACTGCAGGGGGAGCATCTGCTGAACATGATGGACAAGGTTTGCTGGGGGTGACGGAAGCTAATGTTGGCATGGAAATAACACTGGTAGAATAAGTTCTCAAACACCTAGAGCTGAAAGGAACAACAATAACGATGGCACAAAAGAGGTTATGTCCACACCGCAGCCCGGCACCCACATTGGATTCGACACCATGCTGGAAGCAGAGAAGCACTAAATGAGGTATGCCAGAAGGAAACTAAAGGAAACCAGATTTTCCGTAAAAATAGCTACCAGGTTATGAGCACTCACCTACCAGATTATGAGCACATAGCTACCATAATATGAACACATAGCTACCCG
This sequence comes from Poa pratensis, assembly GCA_947311845.1. Lineage (NCBI taxonomy): Eukaryota > Viridiplantae > Streptophyta > Magnoliopsida > Poales > Poaceae > Poa > Poa pratensis. The sequence goes on from CAMZMU010000052.1 coordinate 158,080,068, forward strand.
ATTATAAGCACACAACTACCACATTATGAACACACACCTACGAGGTTATGAATACACCAAACATGATTTATTAGCAACGCTAGGATATGAAAACAATGCACATAAATGTACAGAGCACTGCCACCCTCCATGGCTTGCTTACCCTCAAGGCGCCTTTGGCCCGCCGGCCATACGGCTACTCCAGCACGCTGTGGCCATCGGCCTGAAACCGCTGCTCCCAGCGGAGGCAGCGTGCGTGCGGCGGCCATCAGCACCAGCAAGGTTCTCGGGGGCAGCTCATTGCCACATGACCTCTTATGGTATGGAGTCACCCATGGCCCTCAGTCTGCAACAGCTACCATATTAATTACATGCACTTACCAGATAATTCAGTAACATTTTACAAATTAATTAGTCACTATTAACATGTTGTTTATAAAAGACAATTTTGAGACTATCCCGGTAGTAAGTTAGCAGAATAATTAGGCACAATTATCAACAAATTTATGCAACAATACCATCTCGATTACTAGGTGATTAAGTGACAGTTACGAAAATTATCAACTATCAACCGAAAACAACCAACAAAAACACTCACGTTATGTAACAGATAGCGATGGAGCGACGCCAGTATGCTCCGGCACTGAGTTTCCTTCTACAACCATGTGCATGCCACACACAGGCGCAATTGTGTCCCAGAGCTCAGACCTCATCGGCGTCGTTGACACATCCTTACATCCTTTTTTCTGCCGAATACATCACCACCATGTCCGGAGCACCGCCACCCTCTATGATGTGCTTACCCTCAAGATGGTCTTGGCCCACAGATGCAGCTTCTCCTAGCAGAGGCGGCGTCCATCAGCCCCGGCTCCGCGCGGAACAACCTTCTGCAGCATGGTGGTGTCGCAACCCTCTGGGTGGAACCTCACGGATCGGCGGCGTCCGCAACCGTCGTGAGGCGCTCACGGGGTCGCACTGGAATACTTGTGATGCGCCAGCGTCTTCGGCTTCCAGGCGTAGTCCCGCGCCGTGCCCACCATGGACCGGAGGTGCGCCGGACACGAACGCGCGCGCGTTCTCCACCGACGCGCCGGCCTTGTCGGCGCCGCTGCTGTGCGGCCACCTGGTCTCGGCCACCACCACCTCCACGTCCTTGTACCCATTGGCGTCCAGTGCGGCCGCATGGCGTCCACCTGCGCGTCGAACATGCTGGTGTAGGTGAGCCCCGACCCGGCGTCGGGGCGGCCGACGTTGGGCTGGAAGAGGCAGAAGGCGAGTGTGTCCGGCCGCGGGTCGTCCTGGTACGCGAAGTACGGATACGGGTTGACGAGGAACGGCGACCCCGTCTTGCTGAGGAACGCCAGGAGCGGGTCCAGCGACACGGTGAGCGCCGGCTTGAACACGCCGGAAGACGGCGGGTCGAACGAGGCCAGCACGTCCATGGCGTTCACGGTGGAGACCATGATGCTGGGCTGGACTGGAGTTGGGCGGCAGCGCGTCGTACACGTTCTGCAGCGCGGGCACGAGCTGCGCAGCCAGAGAGGCGTCGTCGGCGAAGAGGACCTCGTTGCCGACGGAGATGCCGGTGATGGCCGGCGACGAGGATGCCGGGAGGTGGGATGCGACCCAGGCGGCTCCGTGCGGCACCCCACCGATTGATGGCGGCGCGGGTACAACCTCCCGGCGGTGTGCTGCTCCCTGCCACCTCGACGGAAATCAAACCCCCGATCTGGAACCAGAAATACGGTCGCCTCCCTTCACCCCCTTCTCCTTCCCCAGCTCTCACGCGCACGATTCCTGGTTTACCGATGTATAATGGCGAAAAGGGAACTGGCACCTGCGTGGCGAGGTGGGTCTCGACGAAGACGACGAGGTCCCATGGCTCGGGGCCGAGGAAAGGCCCAGAATCCGTTGTCGGAGGTGAGGAGGCGCCAGGCGCGGCACACATCGTTGGGGCGCGCAGCGTCCGCGGGGCCTAGCCGCCCAGCACATGCAGGATCTGCGCCAGCACGTCGACCAGCATGGCATCGACCGCGCCCAGCGGCCCGTACTCCGTTGCTGCCGCCAGTGCTGGGCCGCGGCGCCGTGGGGAGGAAGAGGAGGAGGAGCCTGACTCCGGGTCGCGCGGCGCCGTCGCGCGGGCGAGCACAGAGCCCCAGAGCTTGCACAGCAGCAGTGTCGTGGTGTCGCCATGTCTTCTAGGACGGAAGGAGTGGTTGTATTTGGTTCGGAACGAGTGGATAAGGTGAAAGACAGGTGCCCGTTCGAAAAAAAGTGAAAGAGAGATGACGGTTCATATCAGATCGAACGGGTAGTCTCGCGCCGCTCCGGACGACGCGCGGAGCTGCGCCTGCCGATAGCTTTCCCCAACTTTTTTAGGCCAGATAACTTATGTGTTATCTGGTCTGGCTCTTAATCTGACCCGCCCCGATCGGCCGAAGCTTTTTGTTGGTTTTCTATCCTTCGGATCGTTGCCGCTTGCAAAGCAAAGCTTCAAACACGTATGAAACTTCCAATGCAAAGCTAGCTTCATTGATCCTTCGCCAGTATACCCGTACGTGAGCAGCTAGTCCGGGACGTGATGCCTTGATCTTTTCCCGTACGTGAGCTAGCTGGCTCTGGATCGATCGGAACGATCGGGACTTCCGGCGATTTGCGAACTGGGCGACAGGAACAAAAACACGCGGAAACAGTTTCGTGATTGCCACAGGCCCGTCTCGAGCCTGTCTTGCTCTCTTTATTTCTTTGTGATTTTCGTTGTGTTTATAAGCCACCCTGCCGGTGTTTATATACACGTCCACGTAGGGACTGGACTGGGAATAGGAATCCTATCTCTACTAGGACTAGTACTTCTAATCCTACATGGACTAGAATTGGAGACAACAAGGTTAACACCTACAGTCACCTCCTTAACCTGGTTGCTTCTTTTCAATTCTTGCACTCCGACATTCATCCTCATTTGGGTGAACTTCTCTTTGTCGAGGGACTTGGTAAGCATGTTGGCAACTTGATCGTCGGTGTTCACGTATTGAACTTCCATCTTCCCCTCCTCAATGCACTCCCGCATGTAGCGGAAACGGGTGTCTATTTGCTTGCTCCTCTCACCTACCATGTCGCTGCCAACCAGCAGGTTCGGATCTTTGTAGGGCTCTGTATAGATTGTGTGCTCGAGAGGACATCTTTTGAATTCGAGAGAGACCAAACTTTGGTCCAACTTTGAGTTCCAAGCTCGTGGCGCTTGCTTGAGCCCATGTAGTGCCTTCTTGAGCTTGTAAACTTTCTCTACATCGTCTTCTTTCTCGTAGCCGAGGGGTTGTTCTACGTACACTTCTTCTATAAGATCACCGTGTGCTTCCATAGCTAGGAGCAACCTTAAGATCTAGAGTTGAGCAACCGGTGCACACACCTCCTTGTGATCAACTCGTTGTACGTAGCCCTTCGCAATGAGTCTTGCCTTGTAGTTTACAACAACACCGTTCGTGTCCCTCTTCAACTTGTAAACCCACTTCAAACCAATATGCTTATGGTTCGGAGGTCGGACTACCAAGGTCCATGTGTTGTTGCTCTCAATCGCCTTCATCTCCTCATCCAAGGCGTGCTTCCAACTTGGATCTTTGCTCGACTCTACAAAATTTGTCGGCTCCTCAACGTTAGTAGACACAAATTATGTAGGTGTCGATGCGACTGAGGAAGGTGGCGAAGTTCTTGGCATGCTTGGCGCCGGGTCGTTGGCGTCCGTGTCGTCGGCGTAGTCGTCGTGACCGTGACCATCGTCGTTGTGGTCGTTGTCACTTTGCGTTGGGTCGTTGGCGTAGTCGTTGTGACCGTGACCATCGTCGTTGTGGTCGTCATCACTTTGCGCCTCGTGGTGATCGTGATCACCATGCACCGCCTCATCTGCGGCGTCTTCGTTGCCAAGATCTTCACTCATGTCATCGTCTTCGTCAGTTTCCGCATCGTGGTGATCGTGATCACCTCAGCCACCTTGGTTGCGTGTGTCCTCGCTCCCGGATAGCTTCGGTGTTTCCTTCTTCTCATGAAGTAGCACCTTCCGGTTTGGCTTCGCAACCATCGCATGGGAGAGATCGCAAACTTCGGCCATATAAAGAGCTGTATCGTTGTCTTCACACTTCGCCAAGTTTGCTCTCATCTCCCGCTTGTTTGGCTCAGGACATTGCTTTGCAAAGTGACCCATCGTATTGTAGTTGTAGCACTTGACTTTGGACATATCCAAGTTCCGTGGCCTCTGCTCGTTGGATTGATCACCTTTGTCGCGCCTCGTGGCTTGCCTTTTCCTTTGCCCTTTTAATCATGTTAATCTTGACTAGAGCATCTTGATTCTTCATCATCGTGCCTTCCTGTGCTTCCCAGTCAGCACGTGCGTAGAAGAGTTGATCACCGCCTCTCCTTGGCCCCTCCGACAACCACGAGAATTGTCTTCCACGTTCGCAAGCGTCCGATCGCCTCCGTTATGGTCATGTTCTCGATGTCGGTGAGTTGCTCGACCGTGCCAATGATGTACGTGAATTTATCAGTAACTAAGCTGAAAAACTTTTCCACGACGTCGACTTCATTGAGCTTTGCACCAAGTGCGTGGATCTCTCCTACCAACGTGGTGAGACGCATGGCGTAGTCGTTCACCGATTCTGTTTCTTCCATCTGTAACTTGTGAAATTGGCGCTTCAGCACTTGTGCCCGAGCCTTCTTGACGCGATCTTCTCCAATCCTCATCTCCTTGAGTGTGTCCCACACCTCTCTTGTCGTCTCGAACTCCGCCAATGTCATCAGCACGGAATCCGGCACAGACTGGGCTATGGCGGCCATGGCACCTTCGTCGTCGACGTCATCGTCAGTGATAGCCTGTCACACTCAAAGTGATCGGAGAATAATCTTCATCTTCACCTCCCAAACACCGTAGTTTGTGTCGGTCAACATCGGGTACTGCACCGGGATATTGTGGTGCGCCATTACGTTGGCACCGCGTACCCTGCTCGTTGCTGTGTTCTTGGCCTCCTTCACGATCTTGTCACCGTTCTTGTTCGCCTTTGAGCCGTTACTCTTTTCCTCGGTCTTGACAGACTTGACGTCGCCGTTCTTGTTCGCCTTGGAGCCGTTGGTCTTGCCGGTCTTGACGGACTTCGAGCTGTTGACGGGCTCCTTGTCGCTTTTGCCCATCGTCTTCTTGACACAGCTCTGGTACCAAATGTTGGTTTTCTAGCCTTCGGATCGTTGCCGCTTGCAAAGCAAAGCTTCAAACACTTATGAAACTTCCAATGCAAAGCTAGCTTCGTTGATCCTCCGCTAGTATACCGTACGTGAGCAGTTTTTTTTTTTTTTTTGCAATATAACACGACCTTCATTACTTAACCAGCGGAATTACAATCCTGGGCAATACAAGTAGCTAAGAAATCTGGGATGTAATTAACCCAAAGACACCTTCTCCTAGAAGAGCTAGCACGCTTGGAACACAAATGAGCTAAAAAGTTAGCTTCCCGTCCCACAAAAACGAAGCTGAACTTATTGAAATTTGCACTAAGCTCTTGTATATCATTGAAGATAGAGGCAGCTTCCGTTCTGTCAAAAGAGCCAGAGTTCCAAATCTTTACGACCTGAGCAGCGTCACTTTCAATAATTACGTTTCTGAAGCCCAAATCATGAGCTAGCTGCACACCATCTCGGACAGCCAGAATTTCCATAGTCATGGGATCTGCAGCTGTCGGATACCATAAAGCTTGTGCTCTAACCAAGTGTCCAGCATGATCACGAATTCCAACTCCTGTGCTACCCTGGTTCAAATTCTCATCAAAAGAGGCATCCACGTTTACCTTTAACACATCAACATCAGGAGGTTTCCATCTCGCCTTGCTCTTTTCTTTGGGTTTCTTTTCCTGCCCAGATTTTTGCATATCAACAACAATATCAAGAGCCCATTTGATGGACTGAATAATTGATCTTCCTTTCTCTTCGTGTTTCTTCGCGTTGCGTTCAGTCCATACAGCATAAGATCCACATAAGATGAGACACAACTGATCTTGTGTTAATTCTTTGGATTCAATCATATCCATTGCCCAGGAACATGGGTGTAGAACAGGGACTTTTAGGCCCATCATACTTTGTAATTCACTCCAGAATAATTTTCCCCAGGTGCAATCAAACAAGGCATGCTGAATCGTTTCATCAACCCCACAGAAATGGCAGAAAGGAATTTTTTCGATATGTCTATTCCTTAGAACGGATCTAGCTGGTATGAACTCATGGATCACTCTCCACCAAAAGTTACGGATCTTCGGTGGTACTGGCACTTTCCATAGCTTCTTATAGCCTTCACATCTGGGTAAATAAAGTTTATAGCCTTCACATCTGGGTAAATAAAGTTTGCCTCCAAAGCTGCTATATTCCAGCCACCCGAAACTGTATCGATGAGCTGCTCAACCCGGGTAACAGGATCGTTTCCCGTACGTGAGCTAGCTAGCTCTGGATCGATCGGAACGATCGGGACTTCCAGCGATTTGCGAACTGGGCGACAGGAACGAAAACACGCGAACAGTTTCGTGATTGCCACAGGCCCGTCTCGAGCCTGTCTGGCTCTCTTTATTTCTTTGTGATTTTCGTTGTGTTTACAAGCCACCGTGCCGGTGTTTATATACATGTCCACGCATGGACTTAGTACTAAGAATATGAATCCTATCTCTACTAGGACTAGTACTGCTAATCCTACATGGACTAGAATTGGAGATAACAAGGTTAACACCTACACTTTTCGGGGCAAGCGGCGTATTTAAGTATTTTTTTGCGAAACACAGTACAACATAGATGCTCATATACACGCGTATACACTCACCTCTATAAACGCACACACACGCACACCCTACCTTTATGAGCACCTCCGAAATACTGAGCCGGCAGGTCAAGTCTTGAGATTTAGCGAAGTCACCACAGACGCCTCGCTGTCGACGGGAACTTCGCCTCCCACTGAAGAATAATCCGTGTAAATGAGAAACACCAGTGTCAAACGTGGGGTTTGAACTCTCGTGGGCTGAGGGTTCAACCACCCTCCTAACCCTCTTGTCGTAGGCAAGTTCTCGCGTATTGAATTATCTTTTTTTTGCGAAACACGGTATAACACAGACGCTCAAATCACACGCATACACTCACCCCTGTGTGTGATAGAGATGTTCTTAGAAGAGTTTGTTTTTTTAGAAGTGTGTTTTTTTTTGGAAGTCACCGAGCATCAATGGGCCGACGTAAGGCAGGTCAGGCCAACCACGTTCTGGGCCTAATCCCGTTTCAAGTGTTGCAACATATATTGTCAGAAAGATGGCTCTGATCGATTGACATATCTGTTTTGTCAAATTTAATTTGTTGAATAATACAATTAAAAAAGTTGTAGGCATGCCGTGTAAATCCATGGCAGAAGCATAACGTATCTCAAGTACTCTCAACGTGAATGAATGGCAACAGTAGAGTGTACAACGAATTCCATGCTAAAAAACAACTCTCTATGTGCAACGTCCTATACAACTGTCAAGCAACATGAGGCAGAACCCGACCAGATATTTGGCAGAAACGGTTTTTTTTTCACTACCTGAAACATGAGGCCACATGCACCGAGAGCTCTCTATTTGTAGGATTTTTCCACTAGCTGAAAAATGGGGCCACAATCAAAGAGAGCACTTTATTTATAGGGAGCTTAGTGTTTGGAAGGATAAGGATGTAAAAAAGAAGTAAAAATCATATGCATAAGAAAAAGACAAAACACATATGCACAAGGAAAAAAATCAAAATGTAAACACATGGGGAGAAAGATTTATGGGCACCTCCTTGTGTATGACGTGTCATTGTTTTATTGGATGGCTGTGAGAAGCAAGGAGAGGCAAGCATTTTTAGGGAGCTTAGTAGTTGTAGAGATGTTCTTACAAGAGTTTGTTTTTTAGAAGTGTGTTATTTTTTGGAAAGTCACCGAGCATCAATGGGCCGACGTAAGGCAGGTCAGGCCAACCACGTTCTGGGCCTAATTCCGTATGCACTTCCTCTCTTTTCTCTCTCTACTGGTTCTGTCGTCTCTTGGCTGGAATCGATCTCACCCACCAAACCCGGCCACCCGATCTCCCGGAGAGCCGGAGAGGAGACGAGCGGGGCCAAGCGGCGTTGCCTACCATACCATCATCATGCTCAGGGTAGCAGGCCGACGCATCTCCTCCCACTTCGCATGGCGCCCTGCCGCTGCCTCCTCCGCCGGCAGAAGCCCACTCGCCGGCGGCCTCCTCGGCGATGACTCCTCCCTCGACAAGAAGCCGTGCATACCCATCGAATCCCTTTTGTACGCCGCCGCCAGAGGTATAACTCCGTGCTTCCGCCCTCTCCATCCATTTCTTCCTCCGATCTGCGGTCTCGTAGGTAGATTCGGATCGTGACAAACCCGCTCCTGTTGCTAGGGTCTCGGATGGGGCTCGCCTAGCCGTGGCTGATATCTGATCGGTGATGCGAGGCGGGTTGTTTGGATGCTCATTGATCTCTGTGTGTGTTAATTTTTCATGCGCGATTACCTCATGTGGCCCTGATTAGAATCTGGTTTTTGGGGCGGGGTTGGGTGTTTGAATGTATTAAGCTTTTTACCATTCTGATTCTGTCTTTTCTTGTATTAATCAATGTTACAAGTGCTGCCACCAGCAAGGACCTTTGGGTATGGTCTAAAAAAACCGAACCTGTGAGACTATTGGTTCAGTTTTCACCGGTCGGACCATAGGTTGTTTGACACAAAAAGCCAGAATATTTAAACAATTTTTCAAAAATTTGACCTCGGATTAAATGAATACACATAGTATTGGTTGCAATGCAATAAAAATTAACGAAGTGTTGCTAGCCCAGTTGGTTATTGGGTCTTTAGTGAGTATTGCCTCAAGGTTAGTTATTCGATCCCCAGCGTTCACGTCATTTTTTAAATATTTTTTTGGTTTCTTACTAAAAGACCGATGCATCTTAAAATACCGGACAAGCCTCCGATTCCTGTTTTTCCCGATCGGGCCGCCTGTATGGTCCGGTTTTTAAAACTATGCCTTCGGGATATCTCATACTACCCTACTTTTCATACATATCTTATATGAACATTGTTCTGAATTTTTTTTATGGTCATATACATCATATTTGTGTGACGGTTTTAGGTATTCTGGCACCCTATTTAATTCCCCACAAGAAAGTTAGTGTCATTTAGTTTTTTCATGTTCATTTGTTCCCCTCCGCTTATTGAATCTATTTGTTGGATGTTCCCCTCTAGTATCACCTAGCATGTATTTCTGAAACCACTGTATACCTGTTATTTTTGTACAGTTTCATCATTAGATATCTTGCAGTATGTAATGAAATAGATAATTCTAATTACATTGTATTGTGTACTGATTCTATGCTTTGGTACCGAATAAGACAGTTATCTTTAGTTATGTCATGTCGTTGTCTTAATTTCTTATTACTAACAACCTTCTTAATTTTGTTGCATGAATAATTGGATATGATGTAATCTCTTACATGTGACCATTTATTAGCCCAATTATTTTGTAGCACTCCCTCCGTTCCTTAAAACGTTCCTTAAAACAAGGCGTATAAATGTTTCTGAAAATTCAAGCAAAGTTAAATTGGAATAAGGTTATAGAAAAAGCTATTGATAACTATAATACTACGTAAATATAATATGAAATACATTTCATTATGCATTTGATGATATTGATTTGACATTTTAGATGTCAATCTTTACATTGTTTGACGTTGACCAATATTTATTTATGTGCATTCTTTTGAGGACAGAGAGTATGTAGTTAGCTTGCAACTTCTGTCAGTACCTTTTCCAACCATTTGTGAGATGTTCTACAATTGACAATATATGGTGTCATATTTTGCATTCCTTAGAAGCAATAGTATTTGTTTTACTATATATGCTGTGTTGTATTTTACCGTGCTGAAGTTTGTGTTTGTGTGTACTACATTAGCTAATTAAAACCTGGGTAGGAGGGCATTTTGTGCTGTTTCTTATTGGCAATGCTCCTGACCAGAACAGATGCAATTGTATGTAATGACATATAGGGAATAGGAAATGTCATCCAAGGAAAGGTTGCCATCAAACTGTTGGATTAATCGTTGAAAAATAGTGGCAGCGTATATTGTGTGATCTTTTGGGTTACTTCTGAATTGCAAACTTCCATTTGTGGTGGTTGACATGGATAATTTTCATGCTGCTTGGTTCGTTCTTGCTTGTGCTTCTTACTAATATATAATAAAACAGTTTTATAGAGATATAGTAATACTGCTGCTATTCTCATATCGGTTCTTGTTTCTTTTGAAATTTCAATTCCTTACATTTTTGCTTTCTTGTGTAGGCTTTTCGGCTGACACTCTTGTTCCAAGGAACCAGGATGTAGGCTTGGCTGAGCTCCCAGCAACTATGGCATCTCTGAAGAATCCCAGTGCCAAAATTGTCTATGACGAGTATAACCATCAGAGGTACCCGCCTGGTGACCCCAGCAAACGTGCATTTGCCTACTTTGTGTTGAGTGGTGGGAGATTTGTCTACGCATCCTTGTTGCGTTTGCTCGTCTTGAAGTTTGTTCTGAGTATGTCAGCAAGTAAGGATGTGCTTGCCCTCGCTTCGCTTGAGGTAGATCTGTCAAGTATTGAGCCTGGTACCACTGTGACTGTGAAGTGGCGGGGCAAGCCAGTTTTCATTAGGCGCAGGACAGACGATGATGTGAAGCTGGCCAACAGTGTTGATGTTGCATCTCTCCGTGACCCACAGGAGGATGCGGAGCGCGTCAAGAACCCTGAGTGGCTTGTTGTCATCGGTGTCTGCACTCACTTGGGCTGCATTCCCCTCCCTAACTCTGGGGACTTTGGAGGCTGGTTCTGCCCATGCCATGGCTCACACTATGACATCTCGGGTAGAATCAGGAAGGGACCAGCACCCTACAACCTGGAGGTCCCGACCTACAGTTTCTTGGAGGATAACAAAATGCTTATTGGCTAAAAGTACTCATCATAGGATTAATCATATGGCGTGGTGCTTCCATTTTGTGTTGGTTTGACACTTCACCTTTTTGTTGCTCGGGTATTACCTTTGATAAACCTTTATCTATCTGAGTGCAGAGCTCTTACTTGCACCTGACAGTAAAGAATAATCTGCTGCTACTTTGGTACTGTTAAGTACTTTCAGGAAATGGCGCTCTGTTTTCTGAGCACATTAGTAACGATCGTGTTGTGATATCTTAGACGCCACTGTGAAGATTATATATCATTGTTTTCTGTCACCTTTTCTCTGTCTCCATGTGTGTGATTTGCTGGTGTTGATCTGTTTGCTTGTGAGATGAATTCCCTGAACCTTTTCTGACGTGTTTGTGATGCCAATGATTGGGATTGATAAGTGGTTGTTGGTTTTTACAAGGATATTATCGGGGTTCATAGAAGAAGGGCCACGCGGCAAAATTACATCACGGGCTTGGCACAGACGCCCAGCACACACTCATTACTAGTGGCACCTCCACCACTCCGCCTCTAGCAGGCAACCAAGCCGTTCCATCTCTCGGCTTCCTCCTCGATCATTTAAAGAATCGCCACCGGAGTAGGAGACGCGTTGTTAAAGACGATATTGTTCATGTGGCTTCACAGTGACCAACAAACCAGCACAGGGTTGTATGTCCCGTCTGATCATATGGGTGGGGGTGAATAGGTGCTACTTCAAATCTTAAAATTTTAGTTCCTTTTCATTTTAGACTTTACACAAAAGATAAATTCTCAGCCTATTCTCGTGTGAACCGCACCACAAAGGTTTGATTCACTTTTTACTATCGGTATCCTTCAAGGCGGGGACCAGAGTCTTTACAACAAGCTAGGGGCACACATCCACAACTGAAGTGGAGGCTCCCAAGATCACCACAATCTGTTACAACACAGAGACAAGCTTTATCGAAGTGAGAACAATGACCTAGTTTTTTTTAAGGAAAACCCTAAACGTGAGTAACTCAAGTGAATGAGGGAAAATTCAAATCGCTTCGGTGAGAATGTAGATCTTTGTCTTCTCCTTCGATTCTCTAAAGATCAGCAAGTTTGAGTGGGTGGAGGAGGAGACCTTGTTGGTTTGGTCGCTCAACAAACCGTGTTCTTCATGAGTGGCACGAGCTAACAGAGGTTGGATGGTATTTATACCCCCTCCCAAATATAGTCGTTGCAGTCACCAGGGGGTCGGATAATCTGCCCCAAGTGAGGGGCGGATTATCCGGTTTATGAATAATCTGGTTGCCCTCCAAAATCTTCAGTCAAATATACGGTGAAGAATTCGCCCCTATGCAGAGAGTTCGTCCTTAGCCAAAAAATGGTCGTAGTTCGTCCTTAACCAGAAAATGGTGAGGGTCGGATTATTGCAATACCCCCCCCCCCTCCCCCCTTCATCTGGTCAGAAACAGAGCGAGCTCATTTCGCTTTGTCTTTTTGGGGTTCGATGTTGAAATGATTTAATCAGCTAAAGACCTGCATCACTTAGCATATGGTTACACCATCACTAATGTTGTTGCCTAACTCACAAAACCATAAGGGACTAAGAAATGTTCTTTCAAACTCCTCATTTTTTGTGTTAGATGACAACACTAGGATTTGCAATATAGCACAAGAAAAACATAGCAACATGTTTCCATAACATATAGAGAAAGCTCCCCTAAATGTGTGCACATAAGTAAGTTGCATCGGAATACGAACGCAACATATAGGTTTATTGTCTCCCAAAACATTAGATATAAGAAACATGATATATCAAAGCAAACATTTGCACATAGATGAGACATAGTTATAAGTACGTTTAGACCTTGAGTTGGAGATCATACCAATGCATAAAATGAAATCTCAACCATAGATAATACCGAATACCGAAAGCCATGTCTCCTACAACCATAATTATATCATAGTTCTCAAGCACACAAACCACAAATGGTAGCAAATAAGTCCAACACTAAGATAAATGTACACAACCTTTCAAGATAAACGGACAAATGAGCAAAAGCTTGTGCCCGACCCTTGCAAATCCCCAAGGATATCCTTATAGAATTACTTCTCCCCCTTTGGCATCGAAACGCCATAAAAGTTAAAGGAGCGATGTTACGACCCTAGAAGACCACTCATAGTCCTTGGACTCCTCAGAAGCATCATCCTCATCCGCGTAATCATCATCATCATCAAAACATCATCATCATCATCATCGCTTCCCCACCTTCGCTCTCAGCTGCACATGTGGAAGAAGTCGTTGCTGGAGCACCACAGAGGTGCTTCTCCATCTCAACCCAGTTGACTTGTGAAGTATTCCACTTGTTGTAGGCAAACGGAGGTGTGGACTTGGGAAGAGAACCCTTGGCACCAGTGACATGATGGAGTATAAGCTTCTGAGAAGTGGCGAGTTTGCGGCGCTCACGGCATGCATTGTATTGTTCCTTGAGAATATGAATCTTCATACACAGTACATTTGTTTGGAACGAAATCAGTTTATTGACCTCACTAGCAATAGAGGATGCTGATACGTCCATTTTGCATCACTATTTTGTATCATAATTTACTGTTATTCATTGATATATTTCATATTTATATATGTTACTTATGTTATTTTACCTATTTTGCATGTTTGATGATTATTGGAGAAATAAACACCGGAGTCAGATTTCTGCTGGAAAAATCGTCGTCAAGATACGATATTTCTGAAGATCTATAATTCGAGGAAAACATCCAGGAGCTCCTATTTTGTCAGATGACGGAGGTAGCCAAAAGGGGGAGCTGAGGTGAGCCAAGGGGGGCCCACACCCCTGCTCGTGCGGGCCCACCTCTGGCCGCGCCGCCAGGGGGTGTGGAGGCCCAGGCCCACCTCAGCCATCGCCCCTTCGCGTACATGACCCCCTGGGAACCCTAAGACGCAGAGGACCATCGTGGAAATATTCCGCCGCCTCCACGAGGCGGAAAACACCAGAGAGAGAAGAGCTCTCCGGCAGGGAGAAATCTGCCGGGGAAATTCCCTCCCGGAGGGGGAAATCGTCGCCATCGTCACCGTCATCGAGCTGGACTTCATTGGGATCATCATCATCATCTCCACCGCCGACACCACCATCACCGCCGCTGCACTCCGTTCCGCTGTAACATCTAGGGTTGAATCTTGTCTATTTCATAGGGGAAACTCTCCCGGTGTTAATTACTCCTTGTAGTTGATGTTATTGGGTGAAACCGTTGAATTAAAGTTTATGTCCAGATTGTTATTCATCATTATATCACCTCTGATCATGTTCCATATGATGTCTTGTGAGTAGTTCGTTTAGTTCTTGAGGACATGGGAGAAGTCTTGATGTTAGTAGTGAATTATATTGAGTAATATTTAATGGTTTGATATTTAAGTTGTGGCGTTATTCTTCTAGTGGTGTCATGTGAACGTCGTCTACATGACACTTCACCTTTATGGGCCTAGGGGAATGCATCTTGTATTCGTTTGCCAATTGTGTGGTTGCCGGAGTGACAGAAACCTGAACACCCGTTGGTATATCGATGCATGAGGGATAGCAGGATCACAGAGTTTAAGGCTGTGGTTAGATTTATCTTAATTACTTTCTTGTATTTGCGGATGCTTGCAAGGGGTTTAATCACAAGTATGTATTAGTCCTAGGAAGGGCGGTGCATTAGCATAGGTTCACCCACACAACACTTATCAAAACAATGAAGATTAATCAACTATATGAAGCGAAAGCACTCGACCATATTCCCGTGTGTCCTCAAGAACGTTTGGTCATTATAAGTACATCAACCGGCTTGTCCTTTGCTGTAGAAAGGATTGGGCCACTCGCTGCAATTATTATTACTGCATTTTATTTACTTGTACTTTATTTATCTGTCATATCAAAAACTCCTAAAAACTTGTCTGTGAGTATTTACAGTGAATCCTTTATCAAAACCGCTTGTCAACACCTTCTGCTCCTCGTTGGGTTCGACACTCTTATTTATCGAAAGTACTACGATACACCCCCTATACTTGTGGGTCATCAGATGCAACGGTGTTCATCCCACGAGTGTTTCTACCAGCATGAGCATCTCTCATGAAAGTTTTAGGAGCGGTAGGAGCAGCGACCACGTTCTTCTTGACGTAGGGTTTCTTGACCTTGTGGTCCTCACAATCAACACTCAAGTCTTCATTTTCTAGAGTCTTTTTTGATGAGCAACATGATATAAGGAGCATATGGAAGAATGTGCCTGCGCATCGTAGCATCATAGATTTCATTGATCACAAAGTCCATCACATCCAAAGAGAAATCCTTGTCAAGGTCTTCATTTTCAGCACATTCATAAGCAAGCTACAATAACTTGACAAGAGATGTGTGAATAACATCATTGTTTCCACCAATTGGAGCAATGTTCTCCCTGAAGATGTGGCAAGATGATTGTAGCACACCGGTGATAGAGACAACAATACCGTCAGAGCCATAGAGTGATGTAAGCTTTGCCTTGTCATGCCTGCCCGGAGTGTGAATGTGATGACCAACAACATTGGGGCCATCAAAAGTGTATCCTAGCACCTCAGCAAATTCATAGAAGTTGGACTCACATGGGGTTGATCTTGTCATCCACTTGAGAGTGTGAGCATCATCACCCTTAGTCACAAGAGTGACAAAGAACTTCCGAACAAGGGTTATGGTGTAGTTGCACTGAAGCACCATAAGGTGATGTAGCCCCATTTGTCCGGTCACTTTTTTTTAGATAAATGAGTTTTATTACTTAAAAGTTTTAAGCATTACACCCGGCCTCTGCATAGCTAAGATGCACACAGCCACCAGTTCACCAGCAACCAATTCGGAACAAAAATAAAAAGGCGAATTACATATCATAATGAGAAATTGTAGATCCGCCTAAGATGATGCTAGGTCTATCTGGAGTCTATCTTGCCATCCATGCCGGGAGAATAACTCCCTGACCGCAGCCTCCAGCCTCGACGTCACCTCCAAAAATAAATCTTGATGCTCCACACGCTGCAGGGCCGACCATGCTCATAGCGTAGTTGTACACTGATAGATAATCTGCATAACAGAAGCATTTTTATCGTTAGAAACCTTGTCATTTCTACATAGCCACATCGACCAAATTACGACAATCGCGTCCACCCTACTGAAGAGTTTAAACCTAGGATCCACGTCATTTAACCAGTTGCCAAAAATGTTTGCAACAGTACGCGGTGGATGTAAGGTAGAATCTATCTGGATGGCTGACCATATAGACCTGGCGAATTCACACTAGGAAGAATAAGTGTCTAATGGTCTCGTCATGTTGACAGAAAACACACTTTTTACTTTCGTGCCAATTGCTCTTGGCAAGTTTATCTTTTGTAAGAATTACTCCTCGACGAAGATACCACGCAAACACTTTAGTTTTTAGCGGGATCTTCATCTTCCAAATTTTCCTATTATCCTTAATATCGACTGGTACTTCGGGTAGAATTAGTGCTCTATACATAGAATCAACCGAGAATTTACCATTCTTCGTAAGATTCCATTGAAATTTATCTAGACCTTCCGACAATTAACTGAATCCAATCGGATGAGGAAGGCATTTCAGGATGCTTGTCTTGTTCCAAGTAAACTTCTTCTGAACGAAATATCTGGTGGGTAGGTACCCAACACTTTCGCGATCATGTCGCTTTTGTTTCGTACAATAGTATACAGAGCAGGATATTGTTCTCTGAGGGTAGCCTGGCCTAGCCATTTATCCTCCCAGAAACGAATTTTCGATCCATCCCTAATTGACAAAGATCCTTGTGGGAAAAAAAACTTCTTTGTAGCCATGGGGCCTGCCCTGAAGTGTGAATCACCAGGTTTCCAAAGAACATGAGAAACAAATTGATCTCCCACAACTTTCTCCTAAGGAGGGTTTCCCAAACTCCATCTTCAGAAAGAAGTTTAAAGAGTCATTTACCTAGCAAGGCTCTATTCTTGACCTCAAAGTCATGAATTCCGAGCCCTCCTTGGTCTTTAGGGAACAAACCACACTCCATTTAGTCAGACGCTATTTTTTCTTCTCACAATCCCCTTGCCAAAAGAATCTAGACCAGAAATAATCCAATCGTTTTAAGACTCCTTTGGGCAATTGGAAGAATAAAATCATGTACAGTACCATGTTCGTTAGTACCGAGTTTATGAGAACCAATCTTCCACCCAGGGATAACAGTTTGCCTTTCCAGCTATTTAAACGAAATTGAAGTCTTTCGTCCACCTTTTTCCATTCAGCATTTGTAAGTTTCCGATAATGAATCGAAATACCCAAATAGTTGATAGGAAATTGTCCTTACTCACAGCCAAGAAGTTCAACATACAAGGCGGCATTTTCTCGAGCCTCACCAAAGCAAAACAATTCACTTTTACGAAAATTTATCTTAAGGCCTGAAAGTTGCTCGAAGGCTGACAAAATCAGCTTTAGGTTCCGAGCTTTATCGATATTATGTTCCATAAAAAGAATTGTATCATCAGCATATTGAAGAATCGATAAACCACCATCGACAAGATGTGGAATCACTCCTTCAATTTGACCCTCAGATTTGCGCGTTCGATCAAGATTTAGCGTATTGGCGATAACGAGTCACCCTTTCTGAGTCCTTTTTTGTTTGAAAGTATTTGCCAGTGTCATCATTGACCTTAATGGCTACACTTCCTCCCGAAACAAAGCTATTTATTAACGCACACCACTCGGTAGAAAAACCTTTCAATCTGAGGGTCTGCTGAAGGAAATACCATTTGACTTTATCATAAGCTTTCTCAAAGTCAATTTTAAGAATTACCCCATTCAGCTCTTTCCTATGGAGCTCGTAAACTGTTTCATGTAGGATCGCAGCTCCATCAAGGATGTTGCGACCTTGCATAAAAGTCGTCTGAGACGGACGAACCACATGATCTGCCACATTGTTCAGTCGAATTATAGCCACTTTGGTGAATATTTTAAAACTAACGTTAAGAAGGCATATAGGTCTAAATTGTTGAATCATTTATGACTCGTTGATCTTAGGTAATAAAGTTATCTCACCAAAATTGAGACGAAACAACTCTAGCTGCAGCTTTAGCAAAAAACAACTTGGACTTGAGGTGCTCAAGGTTAAGAGGGTGCATTGGACGCACAAGATGCCTCAAAGAAACATAGAAATCCTTGTACATGAACAATTGTTCCATGCACCAGAATTTTGTATCCTTAATATGAGTGAAATGCATCAACAGTCCCGGAACTCACCGGCCATGTCCAAAACCATCCCCGATGTCAGAAAATGCATCAATACGGTCCTTGATGTTGCTTAGCATGTCCACCTACGGTCCTGGCTGTGTATCTAACCGTATGAAGCTGACGTGGCTAGTGGGCGGGCCCAGCACGGTGCGAAGCGATGTCAGCGCGTCTGTAATTTTGCAACTGCTCCCGCTTTCCGTTTCCAGTGCAGCCCCTATTTCCCCTGCTTTTCGGCAGCGGAAGCAGGTGATACGCGGGGCGACGGAGACGATTGAAGGCGGCGAACAAGATGATCGTGGTGCCGCAGCAAGTCGATCATCTTGGTAGGCGGCCGGAGATGGTGCCTGTTCGGCGGCGGGAAGGAGACACCCTGCCCATCTACGGTGAGTTATATTCTTCTACTCTTTTCGTTTGCTTCAGTGTTTAGTGTAGAGTAGATGGTAATGTTGATAGTTCTGGTGGAGAGTTGTGTAGAATTTAGGGTTTTAGGTCTGAACTTTGGGCATGTTTTCGGTTGAATTTGTAGATGACGGTAGTGAAAAATTTACACTGCTGCACCGTCGGGCCCGCCCACTAGCCACGTCAGCTTTACGGTTAGATACGTAGCCAGGACCGTAGGTGGACATGCTAAGCAATATCAAGGACCGTATTGATGCATTTTCTTACATCGGGGACGGTTTTGGACATGGCCGGTGAGTTCTCGGACTGTTGACGCATTTCACTCCCTTAATATTGTCATCCCTCTCAATAGTTTGCATACTGTTTTCCATGTCCTTGTAGTTGACTCTATGAGATTTGCCCTTCTTTTTTACTTGTAGCAGCCCTTTGTGCCTTTTCCTTCTCTTGTTTTTTCCTTGCTTCACGTTTTTGCTACCTCGTCCACAAGAACACCTTGTTCATTGGTGTGCATTACAAGGAAACAGCTCATCACCGACGTGGCGTTTTGGGATCACCGGCGAGAAACGCACACGCCGGTAACTTCACGCGAGTGCTATTTGAGATCACATGCGAGTGCGCGAGCATGCCGGTGATTAGCCTGGGATCACCGGCGAGTGCCGGCCACGCCAGTGACACTTTGGATTACTGGCGAGGCGGGACACGCTAATGACAGCCTACTGAACTACAATAAGTAGCAAAATTCACATGAAAATAACAGAACTTGAATTATTACAGGAAATATCCGCGCTAGTAGTTGCGCTATTGTGAAATTAGCAGTTTAGCTAGACTCCATAGTACCACGAATACACTTTGAGCTATTCAACATAGTTAAATGAGTAGTGCAAATAAACTATTGTCGATCTCAACGCTAAACATAGTTGATCACCAATGACACGTGCGAGTTGTTGGAGAGGCCGGTCCTTAGTGTGATGACGATAGCTTGTCCAACAGCCATATTTTCGTGGCGCATGAAACTCCCTCCACGCTTGAAGTTGAACGCAATGTGTCTGTCACTGTCCGTGGTGTATGGAATGGCGGTGAACCTTCCTCCCTCTCCAATGCGTACACGAAGGGTGGTGTTTGGTAGGTTGCATAAGCTAAGCAGTGCTGAGCTATCTCTTGTTTGGTGTCATGTATGAGCTAAGCCATGTTGAGCTAAAAATGAAAACAATCGGGTCGGGTCCCTAGATAGAAAATAAATAGCAGTTCGGTCCCTGTGTAGAAAACTAAAAAGCAATCAGGTCTTGGGAGCTTTGGGCTCGTGCTCCGTCGCCGACGAGAGGAGCACCCGGCGCATCCGCGAGAGGAGCCGCCACCGCCGGCGAGAGGAGCAGTCTGCCTTGCTCGGCTTCACGTCTCCCATGGCGCCGTGCGCTAGCGAGCTCGACTCCGGCAAGAGGAGCTGCTGCCACGCCAGGCCGGTATCCTTCCCCTCAGTGTGGTTGAGCTCCTTCTGCTCCACGCCGGTGAGGCCGAGGAGGCCGAGCTCCTTCTTCTCCTTCTCCGACGGGCGGCGGTGGACGAGTGGGGCGGGGCGACACCGGGCGGTGTGGCGGCCTGGACTCGGCGGCGCGGTGGAGATGGGGAGGAGCAGCGCAGCGCGAGGGAAGGAAACATGCTCAGGGAAATGAGGAAGATTTTCGGGAGGGATGGCGTCGCGAGGTGTCAGTGGGGTCCACGCATGAGAATTATTTCGGATGCCCTCGCTCAGGCTGAGCAGAGAAGCTCGATTTAAGCTTCGCAAGCGGGCAGGGCCGAGGGCTGTTTTGTATCAGGTGGGCATAGCCCGAGGCAGCCGAGCCAACCTACCAAACAAGAAAAGGTGGGGTGACGTGAGATTTTCTGGGTTGCCCCGGGCTACCAAACACACCCGAAGAGTACGAGTAGGTGGAATGTCAGTGGCTTCCGCTATCACCCTAGATAGTTTCTGCAAAAACATAGCATGGATCACATGCAACAAGAAAAGAACTAAGTCACACACGTGTACTACAACATTTGTACACATTCATCCTCAAATACCCAATGAATATGGGTATATACGGGGAGGGTACGAACGGGTGATGAGTTTCATGAGTATGGGATGTGCCCATACCCTACCCACGGGTGATGAGTTTCATGAGTATGGGATGTGCCCATACCCTACCCACGGCAGGTTTACCGGCCAGCATTTTACTTATTCTTTTAGCCTTTTTGCACCTGGATCCTTAGAAGGTGTTGTATAAGTAGTGGTAGTTTTGTGTAGTGAACAAAGAGTTAACGGTATATTGTAACAGAAGTGACGGAAGTGTAAAATAGGGAACAAAAATTACACTCAGGGTCATATGAGGAATAATTTTTTGTTTTGGGCCAAATAGGGAAGCAGGTCTTAAGAGATGGTCAAATAAGGAATTCTCTCCTCTAAAAATAGGTTTTCGCCCTACAGCTCCTTTTAAGAGTTGGCGTTATTTGCTAGAGCCCGCTACATAACATTGATTCTGATGCAACTTATTTCTATAGCTACTTCCATTGATGGACTCGCTAACACACTGACAGTCAGTGTCATCAATCTAGACTCCAGAATGCTAATGTCTGATGCCACAGTATAATGAGTATTATCCTTACATTTGCTACTAGCCCTCCATCGGGAGTAATATCATCCCTGGTTACCGTGTCAAGTTCTTAATTTCTTGATCCTGTGCGTTGAACTACAACTATCTATACAATTTTGCAGACTAATGTTAAAGATATGTACAGCAGCAGCGGTGACTTGATCCATGGCATTAAACCAACTGCTTCTGCAAAAATTTCACAAAATATCAGCAGCATCAGAACCATGCAGTCTCTCATCTAGGCATTCTCCCAACTTGGTTAAATGGTTCAGTCAGATCTATCCTCCACCAAAGAATGATCAGCAAGCCACACCATAGAACCATCCATGCATAATATGACTGTCAAGTATATGCATCATTAACATTCAGTCTTGCTCAAGCTCCTTAAATCGCCTTTCTCACTCCTTCACTTCATATTCCTGATCCATAGATCATTAACATTCAGTCTGACTCAAGCTCCTTAAATCGCCTTTCCCACTCCTTCACTTCATATTCCTGATCCAATAGATCTCTTTCAGTTGTGTAGACAATGTCCTCTGGTGTAATCACCTTCCGCTGAGCCATGTCTCGCGCACTGAGCAACTGAAAAAAAACTAAGCTACATTATGCCACTCAATAATAATACTAGAAAAGAAAAAGATAAGAGTTTAAGTTGTAAGAAATCAATAAAGGCATGCGCCAAGGAATCAGAAAGCAAGCTGACGAAAAGATGACAATTAACTAAGATTACTATAATAACTAATACTGAAGAATAGAACAAGAATATATGTGCAATACTAATTATCAAGCTAGTAATATACTATTTTCACTGTATACCAACAATACAATAGCCAGCCATGTCACGTTCACTGAGCAACTGAAACGCCAGAAAGAACTACTCCGTAGCTAAATTTATGCCACTCAATAATACTAGAAAGAAAAAAAGATAAGAGTTCAAGTTGTAAGAAATCGATAAAGGCATGCAACAACGAATCAGAAAGCAAGTTCATGAAAAGATGACGACAAACTCAGGTTGATAATAACTAATATTGAAGCATGTGACAAGGATATATTCGAGATAATAATTATAAAGCTTGTAACATATTTTCACTTTATACCAACAATAGCCACTCATTACTGCATCATGTAGCTGTTGACACAGTGGCGGAGCCACACTATAGCTGTGTAGTCAAATGACTACACAGCTTTTCTGAAAATGCAAACAAATTTCATGTAAAAAATAATAATAATGAACACAAATACGTGTATTTGACTACACAGATTCGTAGTGACTACACAGTGTTGAATTTCTGGCTCCGCCACTGTGTTGACACGAGATGATCAATTTGTGTAATAATTCCACTTGCTGTGGCAGGTTCTGCCCATCAAAAGTGGCGCTATTTTTAGAGTCTTATGATGCATGGGAATTAGGAGTAAACAACTGACCTCATTTAAATTTAGACTAATAGGTTTAAAGCGAAATGGCTCTTAACTATACCTGTATTTCCTCCAAACATGTCATGTGAGTATAGCAACAATACAAAGTTTGTTGAGCTCAAGTTTGCTGGACCTAGATTCTCAGTTAAGTCGAACAGAAAGCAATACTCCTTGTATTGTTCTTACCTTTCTTCTGAGAGAAGGTTCTGGCGAAACCAGTTCATGGGCTCTTTCTTCTCTGGCTGTGTTCCTCCTTGCAATGTCATTGTTGGTCTTGCGTAGCAGCAACCATCTAAATAATGGTATTGCAAAAAACGAGCCAGCATATATCTACAAACGATTACCTGGTATCAGTATGTCATTAATAATTTTCATCATACGTTTAACACATGATTCATATATCCAAGACTACATGAATGACATACAGAAATCTGAAACTTCCTTCAGAACAGAGGAAGGGTTCATGATTTCTTTCAGCCATATGTGTTGCAAAATGGTAATGGAAGGATGCACCAACCCATTTATAAAGAAATAAACGGGAAGGGTAGCACAGCTATACCTGAAGCAAGGGAAATAGCTGTGCAGCAAATGAGATAAGCCCACCAGGTGTCATTGTCATTTGCCTTCACAATGAACATTCATTTAGTAGGAGAGATTTCAATAAAACTAAATGATACCTCAAAGGAAGAATTATAATTCTTACTTCAATAAGTTCCCCAGAATAATGACACCAAAAAGATTGAGTCCTCCCAAACCAGCAACCATCACCCTCTCTGATGCATTTGCTTTACTGTAAAATAACCAGGTTGCATATGAAGATGATCAGCAATGACAAATGACATAGTTCAGATTTCAAGATAGCAAAACTAGAGCTGATGACAAATATCTTCTAATGCATCAGATAAAAACACATACAAATATTTATCTCTCGATTCAACTGCAGTTCATTGTTTAATGTGAGACATATCAATCCGGACATTTTTCCATCCAAACATGCTAATTATACAAGTTTATGGCGAAATAGTAGCTAGAGGTTAATTTGAAGGATAAACTCAAATGACTAAACTGAATACCAACCTGAATTCCCATGGTTTCTCTTCCACAAACTTTCCGATGCCACTGAACATTGCAGACCATTTTGTACCAACATATTCCCTGCTGACACCTCCTTTTGAAGAAGCAGTACGTTGCAGCGATGGGAATCTATAAAGAATGTTTCCCTACAGACGAAAATGATTATTTTTAAACATGTTAGAAATTTTAATGTTGATCAATCCAAGAAAGTTATATTTAAGTTCACTTGCAGTTATGTCGAGCATGTCAGGTTTACAAAGTAATGAGGTTAAAGGTGTCAGAATTGAGAAGAGCAATATTGGGCCATGTTGTTAATGGTGGTTCTCTAACTGCAATATATGAGAAGGAAAATCTGGACCTGGTCGTCAACTTCTGGATGCCCCTGGAAGCGTATAAGAACCGGAAGAACAAATGATTCATCATCCTGCACCCAAAGGTAGAACAGGTATGATGATTCATGAAACTGAACTCAATCCCTAACTTCTTATTGAAAAAAAAATCACATTAGCATTATCTTGATAATCGTGCTACAAATGTAAGTCATTTTGGAAACTGTCCGAGAGAAAGATTTCTAGGTTTTAACATCTATAAAACTAGATTTCGAAAAAAAAACACATCTATAAAACTAGAAGGATAGCCCACGCGTTGCAGCGGGTATCTTCTTAAAATATATAGATTTAAATGAAATTAAGTGTATAAGATGCATAATAATGAACTGTATTTGATTGTACAATTGCATAGCAGGCAGGCACGATCTCATAAATCATACGGCTAAAAAGGAATGACAAGGATGATTGGATGGTGTGATTCATAAATCCAACAATAAAAAGAAATGAAATGGATGATTAGATGGCTAAAACAATGATCATGTGGATAGATTACATGTAGAGGTAGACTATCATTAATAAATTTTATTGGGGGATGACATGGATAGTTTGCATGTTGAGATAGACTATGAAATGGTTGTTATTAAACCCATTTAATTTGATTTGCATGAAAATTAGTTAAAACCATAGATAAGATGGAATTAATAGGCTGAAACACTGATGATGTGAATAGATTGCATGGAGATATACCATGATGCATGTCGCCGAATAAGCTTTTTGGAAATTGTTTAAGCGGTTACATATAGAGAGCATGTAATCTCCAATTACAAAGGATGTTTTTCATCATTGGAAACAATTGGCAAAAATCGCTTGGTTGGTTGCAAGGATTAAGAATGGAAACAATTTGGTGATTGAGTTACGCATGACTAAACTGTGTAATTATATCCCACAATGGTGTGATCTCATCGATCAAACGCTAATCATCTGAACAATTGGATTGCTAAAATAATAGATGATGTAGACTGTTTACATGTGGAGATAGACAAAGTATGATGTGGGCAATTGAGAGGCGAAAATTATGGATGTTGTTTAGTGTTACTGGGATGAGGTGGATAGTTGGATGGTTAAAAGTATGGATGAGGTGGACAATTGAATGGTTAAAATGATGGATGAGGCTGATAGGTTGCATGTTGAGATAGAAAATCATAAATGCATCTTAGTGGGGTTGACTTATATATATAGAATATAGATAAAGATTAATAGCATCCAGAACATCAATGTTAATTTATCCCGTCAAGGAATATACTTTCATACTGTATAATAAAATACTTGTATTAAAAAATCAGAGGGAGTGGGTATTTATACATTTGATATACTAACTATTTGAAGGACAAGTTGAAAACTTAATCAGGTCTAACAGAAACACACAATACTTATAGCACTTTGGAGCAAAAGTTATATGCCTTAGACTGCTCTGAAGGTGCTGATATATCAAGATACGGTGCCAGTTCTTCTGCCGTAACAACTCCTCCATTTGATGAAATATAATGCCCAATCTGTGAATTTATCAAAGTATACACATGAAATTTGTACGGGAAAACTACAAAAAAATACTGGTCATATAAGGTCCAAAGGAAGCACCTATGTGCTTTATGAGAAATCTTTACCATCTTCCACCTTCTCTCTTCAAGCCCGTCATTAGGATCGCCATCCCCGAATACAAATGAAAATACCTGCACAGCATTGAGTTAGACAATATACAGTTTCAACGCATCTACACCTGCCAGCATTACAGTAGAATGAATAATCAAGCCAAACCCTATTAAATTACAGATTCTATAAAGTTCATCCCGTTTTCTTTTTCTACCCGTCGCCTCCTAGAGGAACCTGCATCCAAGTACCTGCAGAGGACAAAGGGGACTGCATCGTAAATGATGTCTACACAACTGATTTATTTTCAGACAGAAAGTTATATGTTCCATCAAATCCCCAACTCAAAAACTACAAGAGGCTTACCAAAATAGATCTGTTGGGAGAAACATGGTAGATCCATAGGATCTGCGCCGTCTGCCACGATTATCTTCATCACTGCTATTAGAAGAGGAAGTGCTATCACTGGAAGGGAGACGGAGGATAAATGACTAAGTTGCTAAAGTATAAACTCGGAAATAAAAGAATAATAGTAATTTGTTAACACAGAAATAATCTTCGAAACTGGGTACAATGGCATGTACTATCTATTTTTTTCAACGGAACTGATGAGCGATCACTTTCTAGACAAATAGATGAAGCCCCAGCAATCTACAGCGGCCACATTGATTGAAGCCACTTCACTAGTTTACTTGCAGGGATTGGAGCAGAAAATAAGAAGACATTGTGCCTGAATCGCTTGGAAGTTAGAGCATATAATAATCAGTACCCCCTAAATCTTGCAATAGCATACATACCTCGAGCTTGAGAGAATGGCAATGATGGTAGTGTATACAAGCACAATGGAGGCAACTAGTGCTGTCCCAAAAGCCACCCGCACCACATACGCACCCACTTCCTGCAAAGAAGCAAAACATAACCAAAAATCAGCACCGGCTCACATCACATGGATTAAGAAAGGCGGTTGCCTGTATCGAACACCTTAGCTTTGTCGACCAGTGGCTCGATCCGCATTCTGAATGACTTGCCAGCGAGGTTCGCCCTGTAGTCCTTGGGGAAGACGTACAGCACCTCTCCTTCCCTCGAAACCTATCGCAACAATTTTACACTCAGATCGTCGCGACGAAATAAAGTAGGTAAGGGGAGCGGGGGCACTAAGAGAGACTACCTCCAGGAAGCCGCCGGTGTCCGCCGCGAGAGCCTGGAGCGCGCGCTCCGCCTGGTCAACCTGCAAGCCGGCGCGGGAGGAGACGTCACCGATGGTGACGCGGCCGCCGAAGTGGTCGACGGCGTCCATGGCGCGGTCGCGCACGTCGGCTGGGAGGCGGTCGGTCTCCACGGAGCCGCCGGGGCGCGCGAGGCCCGGCGCCTCGATGGTGCCTGCTCGCACTCTCACGGAGGGGCGCCACGGTGAAGGGAGCCGGACGTGGAGGTGATGGGGAGGCAGAGGGGTGAACGGATAAGGGGGTGGGAGGAATGGGGCGTGGCGAGGATGCCTGCGATGGGCATGGGGGGGCGGGCAGAGGCGGAGGTGGAGGGACAGGGCGGCCATGGATGGCGCGGCTGGGGTTTAGGAGGAGGACGAGGAGGTGGTGCGAATCTTGCAGGGGAGGAGTGGATGTACAAGGAAGCGAGGAGAGAGGAGGCGGTGACGGTGTGTGCTGCCCGTGGCCACTAGATCGGATTTCGTTTCGTGGCTGCGCCCGGCTTCGACCGAGGAAAAAATCTACAACCTCCCATCCATATTAATGGTCTCAACACACTAGATCGGATTTCGTTTCGTGGCTGCGCCCGGCTTCGACCGAGGAAAAAATCTACAACCTCCCATCCATATTA
The DNA here is from genome assembly GCA_947311845.1 of Poa pratensis. NCBI lineage: Eukaryota > Viridiplantae > Streptophyta > Magnoliopsida > Poales > Poaceae > Poa > Poa pratensis. The sequence goes on from CAMZMU010000052.1 coordinate 158,107,630, forward strand.
ATGGTCTCAACTTTATCTAGATACGGATATATCTAGTTAAGTGTTTAGACTAGATGCATCTGTATCTAGACAATGTTGAGACCATTAATATGGATCGGAGCGAGTATCTTTTTTAGAAATTTCGTAAATATTGCGCAAAAAATCATGTCAAAATATTACGCCGACGTTTTCTAACGGAAAAAGTCCAAAATCAACCTCGTAGACTCTGGCGATTTTGAACTTCGAACTCGTAATCCCCGAAATCGACACACTCAACTCTCAAATCCCGGTCTAATTCCAACCCTGAGATGGTTCCCAAACAGGGATTTCCGTCGAGAGCAGGTTCGATGTTTTTTTTAGCGAGGGAGGGCAGCAGAGGACGATCGTTGCGGTTGGACCGCAACCGGCTGCGAAGGTATGTCTCCGACATCATTCTCGTCCAGTGGCAGTTTTTCACATCTAGCGGTAGGGGTTAGGTTAGGGTATAGTGGTGGGGCATTGGCTGGTGTGGGTGTCGGTAAAGGAAAGATTTTTATGCGAAAATGTAGAAATTGTTTCGTACAAATTGTTCACACTACCACGACAGTTGCTTTGGTCCTGTTTATTGCAGTTTTCATCACCATGGATCCGACGGATATTTTGTCTGTCCGACTCCATTTGGGAGGCGAGTTCATCGGCAATGGCCCGAATTTGCAGTATGTTGGAGGTGACGAGGAGATGTCAGACATTGAGAGGGACAAGCTTTCTTTGCATGAGGTCAAAGGATTTTTGCAAGATCATATGTCGCCGGAGGAATCCATGAAATTTTATTTTCTGATTGCTGGAAAAACACTAGCTAATGAACTGATTTTTCTGCATGATGACACAAGATGTATGCAGATGGCAGAATATGTTTGTGTTGGAGGAGTAGCAGACATCTTCGTTGAGTATCATGGAGATGAGGACAATGATGGAACTGATACTGGTAGTGACTTCGAGAAGGACGATTTTTGTGAACTTATGTGATGATGAAGAGCCTGACATGGTGATCACTTCAGAACCAGTTGACGTTTCAGACAATGAAGTGCAGTACATAGAGATTGTGCTAGTTCCTGATGACAGTGGTGTGATAACAGAAATAATTAGAAGCCCAGTGAAAGGAGCTACTCAAAGAAGCAGAGGCACAACAGAGGAGGTTATTGGTGCTGTTATTGGCTCCTTGGAACCTGATTCTCATATTTCTGATCCAACTCAACTGCTAGCAGAGCCAAGAGTAGGCAGACATGAAGCAATGCCAACTAATAACAGTGTTGATTCAACAAGTGAAAGCGATTCAGACATAGATTATGTGGCACATAGTGAAGACAGTGGGGAAGATTCAGAAGTTGAGGAGCTTCTGGTCTTGATGGAATCAATTTGGTCATAATATTTTCTGCAGAGCCCTCTTGATGTTCTTTATTAAATATCGGATTAGCCAAATTCTAATATCCATATTTTTATCTACCTCGGAAACAAGTTTCTAGTACAAAAACAAGATAACCACTGAATATGAGCTCACGATAAGTATAAACAATGGGAGGCATGTGGACTTGTGTTGGTGATATTTCCATCTGAAATCCATTTTAACCTTTCTTATTACTCGAGCAGAGAGAGATTCAGAGAGAGGAACACATGGAGGTTGAATTCGTCATTAACTTGCTGGGGTGCGTCTGGTTGAGGCTGTCGTTGGTCCTACCAGCTCTCTAGACTTGCTGTGAACATTTCGATCTGCTGTTCATTTTCAATAACAAAAAAATGATTCAGCACAGTGAATGAGGAGAGAAACAGTTTTAGAGAGCAGTGTTGTACTTCCAATTTCTGACCAAGAACTGTTATAACTAATCAATCCAGGAAGGACCAGATACCACGAGGTTGATGACGAGAAAGGAACAAAGAAAAAGAGGTAACGAACCTTGAGATGGGCGCTCTCGTGGGATGAACTCGTGACCATGCCGCGTTGCTGCTGCGCCCACTGCGGAGGTGTCGGAGTATCGGCATTGGAGACAGGAGATGGGGGTCCTCTAGACGAGGATGAACGTAGGGCAAGAAGGTGGATGTCGTCGAGGTCGGGATTGAACAAGGCGGTTTACCCAGCTTCGGATCTCACGGCGGTGGCGAGATCCTACGTGCTGCTATAACTCACTATAATGGCAATAGCCTTGATCAGGTTACAATGAGTCTAGTATGCGTCTAGAGTATGCCCTAAAGGCGCCCCGAGGTCCAATTGCATATCCGGCAAGTATACAGAGTCCTAACCCTATCCGGCAAGTCTGCCGCCTTCCGTCTGGGTCTCAGTGGCTCCATGGGCTTCGGTCTTGGGCCTCCTCCTTGCCGGCATCCGCCTTCCTTGGTCGTCAGCTATCTAGGCCGCCCGGCAGGCCAAAGGCCTTGCCACCACTGCAGGCCACCCTGGACTAGCCGGATTATGCCATGTTGGTTGTACCCCCTTGTGATATGACCCCAACATTAGCCCCCAGGAGGGTCCGAGTTCTCCAGTTGTCGGCTTTGTCTTCATCCTGTAAAAGTTGTCGGTTTCTGAAGAGCTTGGATCCTTCTGAAGTTGAATCAGGCGGCGATCCGACAAAAGTAGTCGGGACCTCGCCGCCAACATGGGTAAGACGGCTCTGACCTCCTGTCAGGAATCGTTCCCCTGTGCTGTCAAGTTGATGTTAACGTGCTCGCGTCACTCTGGTCCACGACAGTTTGAACATACAGAGAGCCGGAACGACGTCATGATGGCATTTCTGTCGTGCCACGAAGGTGATGGTGGCGGCCGTCTCGCTGACGACAAGGCGACCGTGCCACATCAGCAATTAAACCAGAACGCGTTTTGTTGTTTTATAACAATCGATGTCTTCCCAAACTGGCCAGGTTTGGGCGATCGGAAACAACAACTAGCAATCTGGCGATCGATTCACCTACACCGACGCGATGATGGCGGCCGTGTCGCTGACGACAAGGCGGTTGTGCCACTGACGCGGTCGTACCATGTAGGTGGTCATGTGGTTGACAACAAGGTGGCCGTGTCGCTGACGACAAGGCGGCTGTGCCACGGAGGCGGCCTTATTGTTGGCAACATGACGGCGGTATCGTTGACGACAAGGCAGCCGTGACGCTAATGATGGAGCTGCATGTCGTGCAGCCCCAGGTATTGGGCGAAAGCATTGTCGATGTCAAGCCCCCGAGTATCTGGCGAGGGGCAGTGTCGATGTCGAGCCCCCGGGCTTCATTTGCCAAAGTTTTTCTTGATCCGCCTATCTGCAGCCCCCGAGCGTTGAGTCGACGTACTTGAAAGTCGGCTCGATGCTCAGAAGAACTTGTGGCGTTGTAGATCGAATGCTTGTAGTTGCCAAGGTTTGTGCCGCCTACACGGAAAGACGGCCCGAGACTTGATGAAAGTGCTGCATTGCAGCCCCAGGTGTGAAGTGTCCTGCATAGTAACAATAGCTGCATTAAGATGTACTTTTAATGTAAACCGGAGAATTTAAGGCCTGAGCCGGCAACTTATTGAACAAACACTTATGAGTTGTAAATTTTATGTGGCCCGCCTTAATATTTATCTGGCCTATATGCTTAACTTTTCATATGTTAGCAGAACCGCAGCACAGTTACTTGGGCTGAGACAACCAGGGCTAGTACCAAATAGTTTAGACTCAGAGACAAAAGCCGGCATGTTGGTGCTAAGAACATACTACTAAGTAACCAACATATAGACAATCAGAATAATGGTATTAGGCGGTGCAAAATGATTGCTTAATTTGGCCCGGAGGCGGCAAGTATCTAAAAGTTTAAACCACTTAGCGCATAGCAGATTTTGGGTAACTTTGATACTAAAAGTATATGATCATATGAAAATACAAAAGACGGCATGATCTCAGAGCATAATGAGCAAACCACTGACTTTTATTTCATGACCATATAATAAATTACACGTTTATAAAGAACTTAGCTTTTTGACGTTAGCTGACGTTGATGTCGAGGAAGATGGCAAGATGGAAGATGGCAGCCCCAGACTGACGAAGGCAGCCCCAGTATGTAGGCGGTAGACCCAGGCTGAAGAAGACAGCCCATGATGTAGGCGGCAGCCCCAGGGATGCAGGCGGCGACTTCTTAATTTCTCCTCTTATGTTGCGTGTCACAGCGGTCGCGCCGTGCTTGACGAATAGGTGACGACGAATAGGCCACGACGGCAAGTAAGCCGGGGGCACAACAATGATGATAAGCATGCTAAAAAACGTTGCGCCGCGTTAGCAATTAGACGGAACGTGACGATAAATACGCAGGAGAGACATCGTGCCGCGTTAGCTATTAAACCGAAATGCGGAGCTTTTATTATTTGTCCAATCGATGACTCCCCAAACTAGCTAGGTTTAGGCGACCGGAAATAACAGCAAGCAATCTGTCGATGAACTTGCCAAAACCGACCCGATGATAGCAGCGTCCCGCCTAACATAGTCAGGATCTCCAGCTGTGTCTGCTGCTCGAGGCGGCGGCGGGAGGACGGAGGGATGGAGAGAGCTTGGGGGTGGGGACTATTGGCCGCGGTGCCCTACGCCATCGTCGCTTAGAAGATAGAGAGACGACACAAGGGATCGTGGGTGCGCGTGTGTGCCGTAGGTCGTTGGAAGCCTTGAATCGCTGGCGGCCGGCGTGAATCGGAAGGCGGAGGGGGTGGAGTCGAGAACAACTAGGGTTGGTGATGAAGTTGGTCGGGAGAGGGGAGGCCTGAGAGATAGGCATTTCGTACCGCTTCGAGCCACTAAGCGGTGGCAATTCGGTGTAATTTTCTGGTACACGAAGATCGAACGGTGTGGATACGTCGAAGAGGCGATTGCGAGGCCACGGAAACAGATCGGGGAGGTGGAAAATTTTGGTGGAAAACAGAGGTTTCACCAACCTACGTCCAACTCCCATTTAATAGTAAAGATTTCCAAATACTTGGTGTGAAAATAATACTGAAGATATGAAATAATACAGAGATCAATCATGTTAAATATTTCAAGTTGACTGCCCTCCATATAAAATTGATTATAGTTCCTATCACCAACATCACTTGTATCTGGTATCCCTGCCTATATTTATCTGCAAAAAATGGAGCAGGAACAGGGACACGAAGCAAAGATTATATCCCTTACAAAACTGTATTGATCCATGCAAACCTTCACAAACAGGTTATTTTAATTAATATTGACCAAACAAAATGCCAAAATAATGTTCATTTTTCCTTACCAAATTACAAATATATACATACTGAAATATTACACCATGCGAAGGTGTGGGCACAGTTGTAGGCGTTCGTTGAGCATGTTGTTCAAGATTTGAGGAACACCTACACGCCGTCGTGGCAGACCATGTCGAGACAGTGGCACACTATACTTTTGTTCAGAGCTCTGCCTGCAAGTTGACCAAGATAAATAAGCATATAATCCAACAAAAAAATGTCCAGCCTCTAACATAGTAGTTTGAACCTTCACAACACTACCCAGTGTCTAACATACATCTTAACATTGCAACTGCTAGCACAAATACTTAGGATAGTAATTGGTTCATTTCTCTATTAACATGTAATGCCCAGTCATTCATCTCGAAGCATATGCACCAATTACATCGACATCTAAAGCGAAGTAGACACACGTAATGCCCAGCCATTTATCTCGAAGCATATGCACCAAATTACTAATTACATCGACATCTAAAGCGAAGTATACACACGAAACTGCGCTCAAACTTGACCTCCCATTAGTCGTTCCATAGTAATCTCTGTTACTAAAACCAATTTTCTCATACAATAAAACATCGACGAACCGAAAAACGAACAAATTTGGCGGTGGGGAAGACTCGAGCACGCTCAGCGATCTCCTCCACATCTCTGAAGTCCTCTCAGAACACCTTTACTGCCCCCAACCCTGCCACCATAACCTGATACATAAATTAGAGGTGGTTCAGTAAAATGGACATATATCATGTGTACATGGTAAAAGAGAAATATAACACATCTTGCAAAACATAGTGTTGATACTCTACAGGTTTGGAGCAAGACAGGAATTATAAAAATTGCCATATTGACCTGCTTCATATTTTAATCCGAACTGTTCGTTCAATACATGTCTACTTTTCAACTCAACGACACATTTTTAATAAGCAACCATGTTGACTCCACAAAGGTAATACCACCACCTGAAAGTTTTCAAACGACCATAACTTGAAGAATTTTCTTTACTATTAAACAAGAAAGTACCTTTTGTGCTAGAAACAAGAAAGCTGCACAGACAATGAAAACATAAAGAGAAGATAACTATTTAAACCGTAGATGGCCCATTGCAGTGAACATGAATTAGTGCTCATCTGGCCAAGCTTCGCCCTTTCCACCACTTGTCAGATTTGTCACTCCGCCTCGGAAACTCTCTTGCCTATGAGGACATTGGAAGACGTGCTGTTCTCCGGAAGAAGATGGAAGCATTTGAGACCACAGGTGACAAATAAACATAGAAGATCTCCATGTATGAACCATCAACCTCCCATTTACTTACGCTTTATAGAAGCATTCTAGCAAAATATTGTCTGAGTTTGTATTATATTCTGATATATAATAAATGGGTCTTACCAACTAATACTCCTAGGTACTTAACAATGGTAAAATTATGGTGGCTCAATACCATCTTCAGTTTTCATCAATCATCACAATTGATAAAACAAGTTAAAAATGATTTCAATTTATTTGCTTCAAATGCAACCAGAGGCATGAAAGGATGAGTGGTCACTTCCCTTGGATGATTTTGGCCTCCTTGTATCTCTGGCTCCTCTCAAATGTTTCTTGCTAGAAAATGCAGAATCAAAGGAGAAGTTGTGGACAATGGACAAACTATGAACAAAAACTATCTAGATGAGGATCGACTTGCTTTAGCGCATAAGATGTCACAATATAAGTACCAGAATCCAGAGACCTTACTAATCTAGCAATACAAGTTATTGTGCAGGCAAATCAATAAGAGGAAAATTAGAAATGCTAAATCTATTTAGCGTTTAGGCTACGACGTCATGATCATAGCTTCTTAAGAAAACATAATCAAAGCCACTCAGAACGCCTATTCTGGAAACTGTATCAAGTGAAATAATCTGTTATGAACTTCTAATTACCTTGTTATTGGCATCCAACTCAGAACGCCTATTCTGATCTTGATGGAATCAATTTGGTCATAATAATTTCTGCAGAGCAATCTTGATGTTCTTTATTCAATATCGGATTAGCCAAATTCTAATATCCATATTTTTATCTACCTCAGAAACAAGTTTCTGGTACAAAAACAAGATAACCACTGAATATGAGCTCATGATAAGTATAAACAATGGGAGGCGTGTGGACTTGTGTTGTTGATATTTCCATCTGAAATCCACTTGTAACCTTTCTTATTACTCGAGCAGAGAGAGATTCAGAGAGAGGAAACATGGAGGTTAAATTCGTCATTAACTTGCTGGGCTGCGTCTGGTTGAGGCTGTCGTTGGTGCTACCAGCTCTCTAGCCTTGCTGTGAACATTTCGATCTGCTGTTCATTTTCGAAAACAAAAAATGATTCAGCACAGTGAATGAGGAGAGAAACAGTTTTAGAGAGCAGTGTCGTACTTCCAATTTTCGACCAAGAACTGTTATAACTAATCAATCCAGGAAGAACCAGATGCCACGAGGTTGATGACGAGAAAGGAACAAAGAAAAAGAGGTAACGAACCTTGAGATGGGCGCTCTCGTGGGATGAGCTCGTGACCATGCCGCGTTGCTGCTGCGCCCACTGCGGACGCGGAACAAGAGAACGCCAACGACCAGCGGAAATCAAAATCGAATCGAATTGAATTGGTGGAGGAGCGTAAATCCCACCTCCTCTTGTGCCGCCGCCTTCATGTGACCTTCGTTGTCGGCGACCAAAAGGCGAGCGAGTGTCAGGGCCGAGGTGCGGTACCCCCGATGGTGGTCTCTAGCAGCAACAACGACTATGGCGGTGAGCCCGTGGCCCTCTCCACCACCTATGTCTCAGGTAGCACATGCGCCTCCCGTAAGTGCGGATCTCCAACTGCGTCTGCTGCTCGAGGCGGCGGCGGGAGGACGGAGGGATGGAGAGAGCTTGGGAGTGGGGACTATTGGCCGCGGTGCCCTACGCCATCGTCGCTTAGAAGATAGAGAGACGACACAAGGGATCGTGGGGTGCGCGCGTGTGCCGTAGGTCATTGGAAGCCTTGAATCGCTGGCGGCCGGCGTGAATCGGAAGGCGGCGGGGGTGGATTCGAGAACAACTAGGGTTGGTGATGAAGTTGGTCGGGAGAGGGGAGGCCTGAGAGATAGGTGTTTCGTACCGCTTCGAGCCACTAAGCGGTGGCAGTCCGGTGTAATTTTCTGGTACACGAAGATCGAACGGTGTGGATACGTCGAAGAGGCGATTGGGAGGCCACGGATACAGATCAGGGAGGTGGAAAAATTTGGTGGAAACAGAGGTTTCACCAACCTACGTCCAACTCCCATTTAATAGTAAAGATTTCCAAATACTTGGTGTGAAAATAATACTGAAGATATGAAATAATACAGAGATCAATCATGTTAAATATTTCAAGTTGACTGCCCTCCATATAAAATTGATTATAGTTCCGATCACCAACATCACTTGTATCTGGTATCCCTGCCTATATTTATCTGCAAAAAATGGAGCAGGAACAGGGACACGAAGCAAAGATTATATCCCTTACAAAACTGTATTGATCCATGCAAACCTTCACAAACAGGTTATTTTAATTAATAATTACCAAACAAAATGTCAAAATAATTTTCATTTTTCCTTACCAAATTACAAATATATACATACTGAAATATGACACCATGCGAAGGTGTGGGCACAGTTGTAGGCGTTCGTTGAGCATGTTTTGCAAGATTTGAGGAACACCTACACGCCGTCGTGGCAGACCATGTCGAGACAGTGGCACACTATACTTTTGTTCAGAGCTCTGCCTGCAAGTTGACCAAGATAAATAAGCATATCATCCAACAACAAAATGTCCAGCCTCTAACATAGTAGTTTGAACCTTCACAACACTACCCAGTGTCTAACATACATCTTAACATTGCAACTGCTAGCACAAATACTTAGGATAGTAATTGGTTCATTCCTCTATTAACATGTAACGCCCAACCATTCATCTCGAAGCATATGCACCAAATTACTAATTACATCGACATCTAAAGCGAAGTATACACACGTAATGCCCAACCATTCATCTCGAAGCATATGCACCAAATTACTAATTACATCAACATCTAAAGCGAAGTATACACACGAAACTGCGCTCAAACTTGACCTCCCATTAGTCGTTCCATAGTAATCTCTGTTACTAAAACCAATTTTCTCATACAATAAAACATCGACGAACTGAAAAACGAAGGCGTTACATGTTAATAGAGGAATGAACCAATTACTATCCTAAGTATTTGTGCTAGCAGTTGCAATGTTAAGATGTATGTTAGACACTGGGTAGTGTTGTGAAGGTTCAAACTACTATGTTAGAGGCTGGACATTTTGTTGTTGGATGATATGCTTATTTATCTTGGTCAACTTGCAGGCAGAGCTCTGAACAAAAGTATAGTGTGCCACTGTCTCGACATGGTCTGCCACGACGGCGTGTAGGTGTTCCTCAAATCTTGCACGCTCAGCGATCTCCTCCACAGCTCTGAAGTCCTCTCAGAACACCTTTACTGCCCCCAACCCTGCCACCATAACCTGATACATAAATTAGAGGTGGTTCAGTAAAATGGACATATATCATGTGTACATGGTAAAAGAGAAATATAACACATCTTGCAAAACATAGTGTTGATACTCTACAGGTTTGGAGCAAGACAGGAATTATAAAAATTGTCATATTGACCTGCTTCATATTCTAATGCAAATCTACCTTGCTTCATATTTTAATCCGAACTGTTCGTTCAATACATGTCTACTTTTCAACTCAACGACACATTTTTAATAAGCAACCATGTTGACTCCACAAAGGTAATACCACCACCTGAAAGTTTTCAAACGACCATAACTTGAAGAATTCTCTTTACTATTAAACAAGAAAGTACCTTTTGTGCTAGAAACAAGAAAGCTGCACAGACAATGAAAACATAAAGAGAAGATAACTATTTAAACCGTAGATGGCCCATTGCAATGAACATGAATTAGTGCTCATCTGGCCAAGCTTCGCCCTTTCCACCACTTGTCAGATTTGTCACTCCGCGTCGGAAACTCTCTTGCCTATGAGGACATTGAAAGACGTGCTATTCTCCCGGAAGAAGATGGAAGCATTTGAGACCACAGGTGACAAATAAACATAGAAGGTCTCCATGTATGATCCATCAACCTCCCATTTACTTACGCTTTACAGAAGCATTCTAGCAAAATATTGTCTGAGTTTGTATTATATTCTGATATATAATAAATGGGTCTTACCAACTAATACTCCTAGGTACTTAACAATGGTAAAATTATGGTGGCTCAATACCATCTTCAGTTTTCATCAATCATCACAATTGATAAAACAAGTTAAAAACGATTTCAATTTATTTGCTTCAAATGCAACCAGAGGCATGAAAGGATGAGTGGTCACTTCCCTTGGATGATTTTGGCCTCCTTGTATCTCTGGCTCCTCTCAAATGTTTCTTGCTAGAAAATGCAGAATCAAAGGAGAAGTTGTGGACAATGGACAAACTATGAACAAAAAACTATCTAGATGAGGATCGACTTGCTTTAGCGCATAAGATGTCACAATATAAGTACCAGAATCCAGAGACCTTACTAATCTAGCAATACAAGTTATTGTGCAGGCAAATCAATAAGAGGAAAATTAGAAATGCTAAATCTATTTAGCGTTTAGGCTACGACGTCATGATCATAGCTTTTTAAGAAAACATAATCAAAGCCACTCAGAACGCCTATTCTGGAAACTGTATCAAGTGAAATAATCTGTTATGAACTTCTAATTACCTTGTTATTGGCATCCAACTCAGAACGCCTATTCTGGTATTGATGGAATCAATTTGGTCATAATAATTTCTGCAGAGCCCTCTTGATGTTCTTTATTCAATATCGGATTAGCCAAATTCTAATATCCATATTTTATCTACCTCAGAAACAAGTTTCTAGTACAAAAACAAGATAACCACTGAATATGAGCTCATGATAAGTATAAACAATGGGAGGCGTGTGGACTTGTGTTGGTGATATTTCCATCTGATATCCACTTGTAACCTTTCTTATTACTCGAGCAGAGAGAGATTCAGAGAGAGGAAACATGGAGGTTGAATTCGTCATTAACTTGCTGGGCTTCGTCTGGTTGAGGCTGTCGTTGGTGCTACCAGCTCTCTAGCCTTGCTGTGAACATTTCGATATGCTGTTCATTTTCAAAAACAAAAAAATGATTCAGCACAGTGAATGAGGAGAGAAACAGTTTTAGAGAGCAGTGTCGTACTTCCAATTTCCGACCAAGAACTGTTATAACTAATCAATCCAAGAAGGACCAGATGCCACGAGGTTGATGATGAGAAAGAAACAAAGAAAAAGAGGTAACGAACCTTGAGATGGGCGCTCTCGTGGGATGAGCTCGTGACCATGCCGCGTTGCTGCTGCGCCCACTGCGGAGGCGGAACAAGAAAACACCAACGACTAGCGGAAATCAAAATCGAATTGAATTGGTGGAGGAGCGTAGGTCCCACCTCCTCTTGTGCCGCCGCCTTCTTGTGACCTTCGTTGTCGGCTACCGGAAGGCGAGCGAGTGTCAGGGCCGAGGCGCGGTACCCCCGATGGTGGTCTCTAGCAGCGGCAGCGACTATGGCGGCGAGCCCGTGGCCCTCTCCGCCACCTGTGTCTCAGGTAGCACAGGCGCCTCCCGTAAGTGCGGATCTCCAGCTGCGTCTGCTGCTCGAGGCGGCGGCGGGAGGACGGAGGGATGGAGAGAGCTTGGGAGTGGGGACTATTGGCCGCGGTGCCCTACGCCATCGTCGCTTAGAAGATAGAGAGACGACACAAGGGATCGTGGGGTGCGCGCGTGTGCCGTAGGTCGTTGGAAGCCTTGAATCGCTGGCGGCCGGCGTGAATCGAAAGGCGGCGGGGGTGGAGTCGAGAACAGCTAGGGTTGGTGATGAAGTTGGTCGGGAGAGGGGAGGCCTGAGAGATAGGCATTTCATACCGCTTCGAGTCACTAAGCGGTGGCAGTCCGGTGTAATTTTCTGGTACACGTCGAACGGTGTGGATACGTCGAAGAGGCGATGTATCCAGAAATTGTATCAAAAAAAAAAAAAAAAAAGAGGCGATTGATACAGACCGGGGAGGTGGAAAATTTTGGTGTAAAGATTTAGAACGGAGAGAATCCTTGTTTCCGTTCCGGCGCGGCGCACGTGAGCTTCCTATCGGTATGCTTTACCTCCTCTCCACCATATAGCGTATAGCCCGGACTTCCTTCCCAACCCGCGCCGCCGTCTCCCCTCACCGCCGACAAACGCATCCCCACGAGCTCCGCGAGGGTTCATGTCCATCTCGCCTACCGAATCCACCACAGGGTCCCACCCGCTCGCGCCGCGCTCCTCGAATCCTAGCCCTAGCCCTCGTCATGGCCCCGTCCCTCGCCGCGGCCGCCGCTCCTCCCCTCGGGTCTCCGTCTCGCCGCCCTCCGCGCCCGCGCTCGGCACCGGCGAGAGCGGCTCAAGCTCCGGTGAGTTTCTGTTGGCCCTGCTAGCTCGCTCGTTCCCTGGATGCCCTACATCGATTGCGCGATCGTGTTGTTGCGGGTAGATCTGTATTGGGTTAGTTAGCTGGGGTCGAGCTGCTGCTGCCGGGCAACATATAGGTACTACTTCTGCAGGATTGAATGCATCGGGTGAAAGGTTTGGTGCTTAAATTTGATAGGTTGGGAGCTAGTCTCCTGTTCTAGGATTAGACATACTCGTAGACTTTGGGATTGTGTCAATTTTACATGTTTAAGCTTTTGGTCTGTTAACTTGGACTCAGTTTCCATGCTTAAAACTGTTGATTCTCCGTTCGTTTTATATGATAGTTGGGCCATAGCAGAGGGTTACTATTATGCCCATACGGAATTTGGTACATACGGTTGCCCTACATCATGCTATTTTTCTGTGAATCAAAGTTATTACTCCCTCCGTTCACAAAAGGATGTCACAACCAACATCAAATTTGCATGTATCTACACACTAAATCATGTCTAGATACATGCAAATTTGAGTTTTGTTGTGACATCCTTTTACGAATGGAGGGAGTACGTTTATACAACCAGCTGTGAGCTACGCATCTCTGTTATTTAAGGTTATTGATATGTCCATCTTCTTCACATAGAACCCCCTCCACCCCAACACACACAATATACTTCTCCAAGCAAAAGACTGAAGTTTGGAAACTTCAATACTAGCATATTGAACATTTGGTTTCATATGGACATTATGCTGCTTAGAGTAGAGAACGTATCCAGTGAAACGGAGCAATCTGTGCACTGAATACACCCCAGGCTTTTGGGTCGTTAGATCGACAAGTACAAGATTCAGGCTTAACTCGTGGTCAAGTATATACCATGGTTTCATTACGGTTTGATTTCTAATTGTGGGATAACGCACCATATTTCATTTTCACTGTAGTCACATAGAGTTAATAAAGGTTTTAACTATGTTTGAATTAGGCTAGAAATTATTAAAAGCATAAGATAACTTTGAGTAAATTTATTGCCTTATATAATTTAGAAATATAGGAAAACAACTTTGTAGTACATTGTTTTAAGTTTTCATATTATTCTTTAGATTCTGTAGCAGTGCGCCCTTACACGTTGGATAAAGTAGACTTCAAATTAGAAAAGATTAGTCCGAGGCTACATGACATGTGCCCTACTGTTGTCTTTCTTTCATTATATGCCTTACCAATCTCTAACCTTCCATTTGGGATTCATATTTTGCAGACTCAGCTGTTTCAGTTATCGGGCAATCTATTGATCCTTCCCAAAAGGTAAAGTGTTTGAACGATCTGAATCTTTGATTGTTTTTCAGCTTGTGTAAAATCTTTTTTTTCTGTTCTCGTCTTATCCATGACAATGAAATCGATCCCAGGTAGTTGGATTTAGAATATCTGGTGAATATAATGATCCATATACCCAAGAGGATGGCAATGTTTCTGAGTGCCTGTCTTCTGGACAGAGGAGTTTGGGTCGACTTGAGTTGGTTGGCTCCCACCATAATTCTAATGAACTTCAGGGTAATGGAGCTGTGATGGCCTCTAGAAAGAATCAGGCTGTGAATGCCAATTATCTTCTGAATTTCCAGTATGATCCTATTTCTCGACTGCAGCCTCGTGGCCCTAGAATATATTCACCGAGAAGGCAAAGAAAGATTAAACCTTACAACAAGGACTTGTTCCTCCAAGCAAATTTTAAGTTCATTGTTTTGGATACTGGAAATTATCAAATCGATTCAATGGATCCTGATAAGATGCTCCAGTGGGAAGATATAATTTGTGTAAGATACTGTAGCCCTTCTGAGGTGCGATGTCCCATTTGCCTGGAAAGCCCATTGTGCCCACAGATTACATCATGCGGTCATATATATTGCTTTCCATGCATTTTGCGTTATTTATTAATGGGTAAAGAGGATTACAGAGGTGAAAGCTGGAAGAAGTGTCCACTGTGTTTCATGATGATATCAGCGAAGGAGTTGAATACCATATTTGTTACTCAACTTCAGCATTTCCATGTTGGTGACAGTGCAACCTTCACTCTTCTGGGGAGGTCAAAAATTCGCTCACTCCTTTTATTTCGAATCTGTCTAGTGGATATTCTTCTGTAGATGAAAACCCAGCTGATGTTTTCTCCAAGTTCATTTTGACATCTGATGTTGAGCTCACTGTTAGAGAGGCAAAATCAGATCTCAGTAAGTGGTTGCACAGGGCTGACCTAGGCCTTGTTGATGACTTGGAGAATCTTCCATATGTTTCTGCTGCTTTGGATCAACTCGAAGAAAGGATGAAATACTGGTCTGAGTACAGGAACCACAGTAGCAGCGTCCCTCCAAAGGATAGCTTCTCGTCTGTGTCTAGTAACAAATCGAAGAACTCTGATAATCTGAGGACATCGGGCCTGAACAGTGTGCACAAACTCTCCCCTGTTTCAGATGGAGATATTATCGCTAGTGTTTCAGGGCTTTCAGTTGCACACCAATCTAATGTCACTAATAAGGGAGTGCCACCCAAAATGGAAGAGAGATGCGCTGCCACCATTCAGTCGAATGAACAAAACTCATACACATTTTACCAGGTTTGTGTCATATCTGAGACTGGTGGTGATTCTCCCAGTGCTCAAGGTTAGGTGTTTTCACAAAATTTGATGTTCAAAATCTTGTTACAGGTGTTTGATGGTCAACACCTAATTCTTCATCCGTTGAACATGAAATGCCTTCTAAACCATTTTGGGTCTTCTGATATGCTTCCACCAAGGTAATGTAGGTTACTAGATTCTTTCATCACTTTATTGTTGTTGTGCAACGATTGTAGTGGGTAGATTGTTTCCTGTTGATAGGCTTGGCTTTGGGCTTGGGCCTATGGCAATATGCTTTACCTAAAAGGAGTACCTAAAACGTAGCTGTTTGTATGCTCCACAAGAGTTACACGAACACTTTTCTTGCTCGGGGAGAGCAAAGAGAGATAAAGTGACATGTTGCATAGGATCTTCGCAAAGTTTAAGGTCGGGAAAACATGAGGTTTGTGCAGATGTTTTGAATCCACCAAAAACTAGAGGAATGGAAGAACTCATATAGGCTATGAAGCACTGGGCAACACGTCCCTGGAGTATCTTGTTTTCTGATTTTTTTTTAAAATGCCGATACACGGCAGGGACATGGAAGCCCAGTTGGGCTCAGCCAGCTACAAACCTTAACACTCAGCTGTGCGGCTCCTACTTACTGGCATCGCAATCTTAAGTTTGGTGGGAGTGCAAGCAATACCTTTAGTATTGATAATGAAGAGACTGCTCTGGCGAGGAGAGGGGGAGTACAACGAGTAGGAGCATTAAATATGGCTACCATGTTAATTACTTCATGTGATTAGGCTAAATTGACATCTATTTGCAGATACAGGTAGTAGGACTTGAGTAAATTAGATACAACATCATAAGAAAATGGCAAAATGCAAGTACTTTTGTCGATTTTGAATATTTCCTATTTTATCATGTTTTTATAATGGAATACTAGGTATTATGAATTGAAATTTAGTTGAACGTTTTGGCCAACAATTATCTAGTGTTCTAACCGTTTGGATAGTATATAATTTAACTTCCCGCTCAGGCAGTGTAGAAGTATTTTAGGATGTGTTGGCAGTGTAGAAGTATTTTAGGATGTGTTGGTTGGTACCCAAACTAGCCCTGCCAAAAAATTGCTGCCATCAGATTATTCATTATTGTCGTTGCTTTTTTTTTTGCCAAAATTTTAGTTGGCGAAGTCGCCGAAGTGGAGGATTGTTTCCTTGGCCAAATAATTGGCAAGCCAATTCTTGCCAACATTTGGCAGGGCTGCATGGGGCATGAACCAAACATACCCGTAATGTTTCTCAGTGAGTCAGATGGTGTTCATTTGATAATAATTCATCCTGCCCTGGGCACAAACTTCACCACCCCACTGTTAACATATTTGTGCATCTACCGTCTGCCACTAGAATTTACCTAAATGACCAATGTAACTATTGACGTGAATACATGTCTGAGCTGTATTTTACTTTGTGACTTCTCTTGACTAGTGAGGAAGTGATAGTAGAATGAAGAGCTTGATGTTTGTGGAAGTTATATTCTGTCTTTGGTCAAATCACAAAGTGTTACTTTGTACTTATAGATTGTCTCGTCTGTATATGTGCTGGGAATTATTTTTTATGTTTATACAATACAAGATTCAGGTTGGAGAGTGCTTTTGTGTGGGCTCTGAGTGTTGCTATGTATGCTAATGCTATTGGTCCACCTACTTGCACAGAGTGACTGGAAAAATCGTGGAGCTGGAAACTATAACACAGTCCGAGGCTACAAGAAAACGATATCGTTTTTTAAGCCACTTCTCATTAACAACAACATTCCAGGTGAAATTGTTGCGCCAATCTAGTTTTGCTTTTGATCCTGTTCTCATGTTCTGTAGTATAAACTATGCAGTTCTGTGAAATCGACCTGAGTGATATGCTACCTCCCATCTCATTGGCTCCATTCATGGATGAAATCAAAAAGCGTGAGAAACAGAGGAAGCAAACTGCCAAGAAGGTCTGATATATTGCCTAGTACTTGATGTTCTGCTGTTATTTTTAAGAAATTATCACCATCTTGTGCCTCGGGTGCTGTTTGTGACAATCAATAACTTTGGACAAATGAGTTCTTATGCAGCATTTGGGCTTTTGTATCTGGGTCACCTAGCAGTGTTATGCTTTTGGATCTGAACTTCCATTGCTTGCACTTTGGACGCCTGGGATATCCCACCTTTTTCAGTCTTTGTTGTTAAATAGGCGTCTTGGCGAGAAATAAAAAAATAGATATCGACATTAGTAAGTACTACCTCTGTTCCATAATGTAAGCCTTTTCAGCAACTTTCTAAAAAGGCTTACATTGTGGAACAGGGGGAGTAGACAACATAATTATAATGGGGGATATCTAATATACTACTACTTAAATTTAACTTAGTAAAAGTTGCCACCTTGTTGCGCACTGTTGACCCAGTTGGTAGCTAACCATTTATGTGAAATTGGTATCTTTTTTTTGAGATTGTGTGAAATTGGTATCTGAAGCAACGAGATTGTATTCAAGAGTAAAATGTGATGCTTGTCGTATTAGCGGTATTGGGTCCTATCTATTGAAGGTTTTTTTTTCCTCGTGTACACCTAACGGTCTTTCTACGCATACATGTCCTTCTCCATTGTTGAGTGACATTATGGTGCTAAAAATTCGTTTTTGACTTTTGCTACTGCGTAGGCGAACTCGTTGTAATGACACACTACTATTAGATACCTTTGGAATGTCATGTACGAATAGTTCCTTATGCTTATTGTTTTTGAAAACTTCAGACACATGTCCCAAAATCCTGGGCCTTCTAGTGCTTAGATTGAAACTAATATGTTCATGTTTGTGAGGAATAAGAGCGAATTAAAATTTAGACGTCTCATGCTAAGCACATTCTTACTGTTTTCTAGGAAGAAAGCGACAGGGTGAAGGCAGAAGTAGCTGCTGCTGTGCAGGCATCTGCTATGCGTTTTGAACATACAAATTTCTCTCAGAGTCGCAGCGATGTTATGTTCTCTCTTGATGACTTTGAAGGTAAATTCGGAACTTATTTTTGTGTATCATAACTGATAACTCCGCCAGTGCACAGCATGGGTTACGTTAGTTTGGAGACAACACAAGTTTCTTACTACTACTAGCATAATATTTGGTCTTCCAATATTTCATTATTTTCCCATGTTTGTAATTCTTCATGTATACCTTATTTTCCTTTTTTGTAAGAACAATTGCCTTATTTTGCTTACTACTGATGCCTTACTGATACACTGATATCTTCTTCGCTTAAGCTCTGGGAAACAATGCTGGGCCATCAACGAGTCCACCAGCCAGTGAAAGAAAACTTTTCTCGGATGTTACACGGCTTGGTTTTGCATCTGCACAAGACTCGCCTCCTCTAAGAGCTGAAACTGGGGACACGACTGGAAAAAATGAAAGCAGAAGGGACCAAGGTATGACCCAACATATCCGGTATTCTACATGTACCGAACTATGATGTGACTAATAAAATCCCGATATAACTGTGTTGCTGGCTGCCCAGGGCCGGCAGCAACGTCTTCTTTGTCCTTTGCCAGCATCCTATCCTCTGCTGGAGCTGCTGCTGACAGCAGTGTGGAGATGCGTACTCCAAATGGAGTCGGAAAGAAGGGCAAGAAGCCCACCAAGGTGCTATTGTCGACTGGAGGTGGCCGCCGATACTAGAGGAAAAGAATACACTGGAAATTATTTGGTTGTTTCAGTTGTAGCTCATGACAATTTGTAGAGTGCAGAAGTTGGTTGCTTCTGTAACAGTCAAGTGGGAGATTTGGTACATTATTGTGCCCAATTTCCCAACTCGTGATGACGGTGAGCGTGGTTGAGAACCGTGTAACTTCCATAACCAGAAGTTTGTAAGTACCGATGCAAGATGGCAAACCGCTGTTTGCCCGATGAGGACGGAAGATAACTTGTGCTAACAGAATGGAGCATGTAAAATCGTACATACAAGAATGCTAGACATATTTAGTTTTACAGCTTTTGGTTGGATGAGTTATTACGGTATGGAGAAAATGATAATCCTGACTCGTCTTTGCCCTTTGCCTGGATGTCGAGAAGCACACAACTCACGTTTCACCGTGCTTCCGTTTCGCTGGTGCATGTTGTCCCAGGTTTGACGAATGGTAAGAGCATCTGCAACAAATGTTTTAAAACTGGTCACCAAGAATTGGTTCGATTCATCTATTGTGGGAACGTGCCCTATGAGATAATCTCCAACAGGCGGTTAAAAATGCGGCGCGCTAAAATAGTTTTACAACGCCACTTTTTGCTTTTTTGAGCGCGGAGGAGGTTGCAGCAATTTCAGATGCGCTAAAATAGAGCTCGCCAGAGCGGGTGAGGGGCGTGGTTTGAGGGCCGTGGGAAGGCACCAGAGCAGATGGGCGGCGCCATCGAGCGCCGGAACGGAGGAGGGTTCATTGTGGTGGGTGGTGCCGGTCGCCGGAGGATGGTAGCAGGAGGATCAACACGCTGGTGAAACTTCACCGTGACAGTTCGGACTCGCGCACACGATAGGATTATCCAGCGCGCTGGAGCTCGTGCACAAAAAACGATTATCTTTATCCCTTACATTATTTGATTTCCCTCCATGCTTACCAATGGAGGATGAATATTATATTTCTGTGGATTCTCTTAAAATATTACATATGAGTAAAATTTGTGAGAATAATTATGCTACTGTTATTTATGATAATCCATACTATTTTGCTAAATCTTATGATAATCCATTTATTTTGCCTAATATCGAAATGCATGGTACTAAGGAGTTTTGTTTGGATTTTTTAATGATAAAACTCTAGATGATAGTGCTATATTGCTTGATAATATTATGTATTCTACTATTGAAAATGGTATGTGAGGGATCTTGACTTTATCTAGATGGAGTCCCATACCTCGTGAGAATAATCAATCCTCTTGTTATAAAATTGTTAAAAGTGGGTTTGAAAGTTTTAATCCCACTATTTTGAAGCTTATAAAAATTATGTGTTTGTAGATCATTAAAAGCATGCTTTATGTGATAGTTATATTGTTGAGTTTGTTTATGATGCTAGTGAAAATTATTATGAGAGAGGAAAATATGACCATAGAAATTTTCATGGTACTAAAACACCTCTCATGTTGAAAGTTCTGAAGTTATTTTTGTTTTTATCTTGCTATGCTTATCACTTTGTTCTTTATGAATTTATTTGTGTACAAGATTGCTATGCGTAGGAAGTGGGTTAGACTTATGTTTTGAATTTTCTTCTTGATGCTCCTTTTGCTTCATTTTCTATATTTATGTGAGCTTCATTAAAACTATCAAGTCTAGCTAAAAGGTATTAAAAAAACGCTTATGGGAGGCAACCCATTTCATTTTCTGTTATTTTCTTTTGTTGAGTCAAGGATGTTGTTACCTCTGTAACATCTCCTTTGTATCTTTTTATTTTTGTTTTTGTGTGCCAAGAGTAGTCTCTAATGAGAGGAAAATAAATGTGTCTTGTTGTTCAGAAACAGATTTCTGTTCGTCACTGTACGAAAATCTACAACATCACAGAACACGATTTGGAGCTGTAAATTTTTGACAGCAAGCATCGTAGTTTTGTCTGCATTTCATTAGTTTCGAGTTTTCTTATGTGAGCAACGGAAGTGCCTCAAAAAATTCATCTTCACTGGTTGTTCTGTTTACAGAACCAAATTGGATTAAAGTTTTTGAGTACTAACCCCTCTAATAAAGTTTATAAGAAGTTGTGTGTCAAGAGAGAGGATGATGTAAGAAGATTAAGAAGGGATAAAAGCTTAAGTTTGGGATGCCCCTGCACCCAAGGAAATATTCAAGAAGTTACAAGCATCTAAGCTTGGGATTCCCAAGGCATTTCCTTCTTCATCGACAATTATCAGGTCATCTTTAATGAAACTATATTTTAATTTCTTCACATATTATGTGCTATTCTTGGAGAGTCTTGTGTGTTTGATTCTTTTTGTTTTTTTTTGTTCTCTGATCATATTAACGTTGGATCCTACCTATCTTATTTGGGAGAGAGACGCTCCGCTTTTTCGTAGAATACTCCTGTTCTGCACTTATATCTGTTGAGTATTCAGTTTTCGCACTGTTTAGCTTCTAGATCTTGGTTTTCATGTATCTCTTATTTCAGAGCTATTAGTTCTTTTGTAGAAAGTACTCTCTTGCGTCACTTATATTTGTTTGGAGAGTTTCTTGGCTGATGTGTTGGTTCAGAAAATGTTATGCATGTGGTAGTGGTATAATGAAAAACTTACATAATCTTGTAGATTATTGAACTTTGATAACCTGATTCTTTGCAAACGTTTTGAGGTATTAAATAATAGATGGTAATGCTTGCTGGTTACTTAAGTTAAAATCATTAGTGGATTATTGTCTTTAAGCTTGTACCGTACTACAAACTCGTGTAGTTGGGCTTGATAGCTCTCCATGTCTAAAGGTAATTCGTAATAACGTAGTTGTGTTAAGGTCGAGGGATCTAACGGGGTACTTGTGCCGCCGTGAACGGCTCTTCTTGGAGTAAATTTTAATCATGCTCTGAATGTTGAACCTGCTAGTTTTTTGCAATAAGCATGTGAGTTCTTTTTGACTAATGTTAAGCTACAGTTTTTTGGCACTTTCACCATCCAAATTTGCTAGCCTCTTCGGTGTTGTGCATTGCCCTTTTTTCACAATGAGAGTTAGTGCATACTTCGCCAGTACATCAAAAACCCGTGGGCGGACTTCATCTTGTTCTTCTACACATAAACCTATACATCTTCCTCAAAACACCCACCATACCTACCTACCACATAATTTCCATAGTTGTTCCGAGATATATTGACATGCAACTTCCATTTTACATTACATGACTTGTTGTCATTCATCATTTATATATTGTTTTGCATGATTCTATACAGCTAATGTGTGGTTTACCCAGTTACGCTAGATCATTGCACATCCTGCTACATTGGCAGAGGCATATAGTTTTATATATACATCATGTTTTGTTCATTATGAGTTATTTGTATCAAAAAGTGTATCATCATATTAGAATGTTGCCCCTAGAGTGAGGGAGAGAAAAATGAAAAGAGCCATGGAGGGCATCGAAAAGTGAAACAGAAAAAGAAAAAAGAGAAAAGAAATAGAAAGAAATAAAGAGAGAGAGGGGAAACATTACTATGTTTATCCACGCTTGTGCTCATGTTTAGCACTTGTAGTATTCATAGTCATCATTTGTGCTCATGTTTAGCACATATACTCTATGTGAGAGAATTTTCATGTTTTACTAGTAGAACTATGTGGGGAATATTACGTTATAGAACTTGGGTTGTATATTCCAATGATGAGCCTCCTCAAAAAGTTCTCTAGGTCTTCGTGAGAAACCGAGTTAGATGCACCCCCACTAGTTCCATTAGAGAGTTCATACACATATAGCTCTATGTGCATCCGTTGCGTGGCAATCACTACTCCTTGCATAGCTTCGATTATAAGACTTCCTCTTGTCTAATCATCACTTTTTAGCTTTGTAAGACTTTCTTCCATTGGCCTTCCAAACCCCCATTAACGTTCTCTTTGCCATGACATCCTGTGCCAATACTAAATGCTTACGCTCACCGGTTGAGTAGGCTTCAAAACAGTTGATTCATGACGTTCATGTTCATTTTTACATGACTGGATCATTTCTCTATGTCGTGAAAATTTACTTGATGCTTGTAATTGAAGGATATAACTCCTACACTGAATACTTAAAAGATGTATAATGAACCTTGTACAGTTTCATGTCTTTAAAGCCATCATTCATGAAAAGTTCTAACTTGTTTAACTATCTTGTTTTATTATCTCTTATTTAATATCAATTATAAACATTTGCTATGAATGATTTGATCTTAGCTCAGTTGCCATTACATCACTATTAGATCAAGATTGTGTTGGTAGCATGTCACTACAAAAATTATATTATTATCGTTTACCTAATCGAGAACGAGTAGGAACTAAGCTTGGCGATGCTGATACGTCTCAAATGTATCTATAATTTTTGATATTCCATGCTTGTTCTATATCAATGTCAAATGTTTTATATGCATTATATCACTATTATACATTTTCTGAAACTAACCTATTAACAAGATGCCACAATGCCAGTTCTTGTTTATTTTGTCTATGCTTTGCAGAAAAGGTCCAAAAATGAAAGTGCTCAGAAAAATCTTGAAGAATTCCAGTAATTCTAAAATGTCAGAAAACTCCGTGAGCGAAAGGGACAGGTCCCTGAGAGGCCCAAAAGATCCCACTACGGCGCGGGTCAGCCCAGGCCAGCCAAATCTGGACTGACCCGCGCCCAGGGGCGGTGTGGCCGCCTCGAGCATCGCCTCGCGTCGCCCTCGCGCAGAAAACCCTAACCCTAGAAGGATTTTGCGAAATACGACTCCGAGCTCCATCGCCATTGAAACCAAGTTTTGGGGGTCAGAAGGTCCTATTCCGGCACCCTGCCGGGACGGGGATTGACCCCCAGAGCCTTCTCCATCGACGCCACCGCCTCCATCATGTTCCGTGAGTAGTTCCCCCATGGACTACGGGTTCTAGCTGTAGCTAGTTGGTACTGTCTTTTTCCCATGTACTTCAATACAATGATCTCATGAGCTGCCTTACATGATTGAGATCCATATGATGTAATCGGTGTTTTGTTTGTTGGATCCAATGAATTGTTACATTATGATCAGTCTATCCATTAAAGTTTGTGAGTTATTTTTGCTGCAATCTTGTTGTGTTTAATGCTTGACACTAGTGCACGAGTGGCATGATCTTAGATTTAAGCTCTATAATTGTTGCTTAGTTTGTATTTACAAGTTGTTTACACATGCCTTTGTCCGGAACCCGAGGCCCCAGAGTGACAACAACTGGAATAACCGAAGGGGATGGTTTTGATATGAGGATCACATGTTTTCACCAAGTGCTAATGCTTTGCTCCGGTGCTCTATTAAAAAAGTACCTTAATTACTAGTAGTTTCCCTTGAGGCCCCGTTGCAAATGGCCTGGTAGGACAAAAGATGTTATGCAAGTTTCTCATTGCGAGCACGTATTTCATATATGGAAAACATGCCTACGCATGATTAATAAACTGTATGCTCTGTCTGAATGCTATTTCAATTATGTAAATTGCCCAACTGTAATTTGTTCACCCAACACTTCTTCTGGCAGAGTTACCTCTAGTGTAGATAGCTGGGAACCCTGGTCCATCTATAATCATCATTGCTTTCCCGTCAACTCCACGCAAGCAAATAATTTTGTAGTGCCATTGCCTCTGTGTTACTGCTACTACTGCTCTCATATTATTATTGCTTTCACATCACTCCTATTACTAGTGCTTCTCCAGGTGAAACTGAACTAACAATTCATCTGTTAAGCCTTATAAGTATTCTTTGTCTCCCCTTGTGTCGAATCAATAAATTTGCGTTTTATTTCCCTCGAAGACTGTTGCGATCCCCTACACTTGTGGGTTATCATGGACTCATCTTCTTATGGAAAAAACCGGGAGATATTTCCTAATAGACAAACATTGTAAACAATACATCCTATAAAAATGATTCATTTTTGGATGGGTAAAATTGTCCATAAATCACATTATACCTTATATTTTGGGATTTTTCTGAAAAAACTGTACACCTTACATCAAGAAACGGGGGGATTAGAATGAAGCGAAGTTTCAGGATAAATTTTTATAATAGACGAGACACACCTTGTCACCTTGGGTTACCCTTCTCTGGTATTTATGTTACACTGAAAAAGTGCCTGCTATGGGCCCTTGTGGTTCTTTCTGGTGGAGAAATGCATTCAAACTCAGTCCTACCTTTAGAGGTATTGCATATTGCAGTGGGTAATGGAACTTCAATCCTTATGTGGAAACATGTATGGCTTGATTCACCAGCCAGTGGAAACTATTAAAGATCTTTCTCTTTCTGCAACAATGAAGATATCTAAAAGGATCGGTATGACACCTAGAGGGGGGGGGGGTGAATAGGTGCTACTCCAATTTTAGTTCTTTTTAAATTAGGCTTGAAACAAAAGGTAAATTCTCCAGATATGCAACTACGGTGAATTTACCTATATGACAAGCTAGCAACTAAGCACGGTATAAAGTAAAGGCGGTAAACAAGGATAGAAGTAACCGAAGTGAAAGCACGCGGAGACACGGATGTAATCCCGAGTTCCTCCTTGTTAAGGGAGTACGTCTCGTTGGAGAGGTGTGAGGCACCTCAAAGGTCGAACCTCAATGCCACAAAGGCTCACCCTATTCTCCGATGAACCGCACCACAAAGGATTGGTTCACATTCCACTATCGGAATCCTTCAAGGCAGAATCCGGAGCCCTTACAACAACGATCCGGGGCACAACCCACAAATGGATTGGGGCTCCCGAACAACTACAATCTGTCACAAAGACAATCAAGTAAGTACAACAATGGGCTAGGTTTTCCTAGTGGAAACCCTAGCAAATGGTACCTCAAGTGAATGAGGGGGAAATGAAGAACGGCTTGGTGAAGATGTAGATCGGGGCCTTCTCCTTCAATTCTCCAAAGATCAACGAGTTTGGGTGGAGGGATTGGGAGATCTAGTGAAACTTGAGCTTGCAATAATGGTGGACTTCAATTCTGGGCGAGCTACTTGGTTGGAGGTAGGTGGAGGGGTATTTATACCCCTCCAGGAAATCTGCCCGTTGCAACACTCTTCGCGTAGAATCACTTGGACCGAAACTTCCGGCCGGGCCGGAACTTTCGGCACTTCTTCCGGTTGAGGACAGAACACAGGTTCGGTGAAAAATGCTGGTCGGAAGTTCTGAACCGGAACTTCCGCCCCTGGGCCCGGAACTTCCGGCCAGAGCTAAATTCCTGGATCTTCAATATGAACAACTTTTCTATGTTTGTGTAATTTGAACCTGTCACAAGCTTAACATTCTGTTAAATACTGCTTGTGTTGTCATAATCACCAAAAAAAGATTTTGGTGATTATGACAACACAAGA
The DNA here is from genome assembly GCA_947311845.1 of Poa pratensis. NCBI lineage: Eukaryota > Viridiplantae > Streptophyta > Magnoliopsida > Poales > Poaceae > Poa > Poa pratensis. The sequence goes on from CAMZMU010000052.1 coordinate 158,133,961, forward strand.
AAAGGATTTGCAAAACATAGACGCCCCCCATAAGCATGTGCATAACTTAGAAATTTGCATTTGAATACAATATGCACATAACTTAGGATCAACACTCCCCCTATATTTTACAAGTCAAACAAGTAACAAGTAAATCATAAAAGCATAACTTGCACAAACATAAGACAATAGACATAGAGACTACACAACATAGTCTTACATAAATAGGTTCACAAATAGGTTCCACATATCTTACCACATGCATAAGATAGGAGGTTCACATACAATAAAGTTCAACAAGAACGACAAATACAATAACCGGAGCACAATAACACAACGAAAACAACTAAAGAACCAAGTCTTGTGCTCCACCCATGCAAATCCCGCACACCTAGGAGATAGACTTCTCCCCCTTTGGCATCAAGACACAAAAAATAGAAAAGGAAGCGATGCTAACGTCCCTTACTCATCGTCCGACGAGTCCCACTCAAGGTTCGCATCATCCGACACATGAGTAGTCCAATCCACCTTCTCGTTGTTCCAATACTTGTACGCAATGTGTGGAGGAGGAGGAAGACAGTTGGTAACCTTCATATGTAGCATCTTCTTCTATTGGTTGACAAGGCCCGTGTGCCTCTCCACAGATGCTTGGAAGTTCTCCTTGTGATTGCAAACGTTCATCCACAAGAGCTTGTCAATAGCACACTGAGCCCATGTGCGTTGCTTTGTTTTACTCGGCTTCTTCACTCTAGGATCACTTGGGACATGAGAACCACTAGCTCCATCATCGTTGTGACATGAGCTTTATCCTTCTTGAGATGAGCATTCTTCTTGTTCATCTTCACCGGGTTGTGGATAGAGACACAGTGGAGAGCCGCATCCATGTTGAGCACATCATCATCATCAAAAGGGAACTTCGACTTGATAAGCTTCATAATGATGGAGCATATGTAGGCACTTTCCTTCCCAACACGGCATCATATATCTCATGGAAGATGAAATCCATCACATCAATAGGATAGGAGTTCGGCTCGGGGTCATCTTGCATGAAAATGTGGTGGGCATAACACATGAGGTTGACAAGACCACCACGGATATCATTGTTGTTTCCTCCAATTGGAGCAATGGTGTGGCGGAACATGCGAAGCAAGATGTCATAAATGGTAAGGAGCCCATCAGTGGTGCCAATCATCCCATTATCAGAATAGAGATCACTCAATTCATTCTTATCATAGGCAGACCCATGAATGTGCATGTGTTTACTAGTGGCCTTGATGTTGCTAGAGAAAGGATACTCAAGGACGTCCGCAAAATCACGAAAGTTGGTGGAGAGCTTGTGATTTCCGGTCATCCATGTCATACCACGGGCTGGAGACTTGTCAAACACCACAGTGGCAAAGAACTGATGAATCATGTGAATGTTGTAGTTGCATTGTATTTCCATCAGTGGGCGCAAACCAAGAGCCTCCACCACAGCTACGGCCCCACCAAAATAAGCTTGCTTCTTCTCCAAATAATCAAAATCAATGGGCTGCATAGGGCACACCTTGTTCTTGCCAAACGTGCAATAGAAGGTATTGTACAACACCTCTTGCTCCACATGATAGAAGCATGAGTCCAACTCAGGGTCGCGCTCGCCTTCATTGGTGAAAGCTAAGCGCCAAGGAATAAACTCTCGTTGATGCTTGGGAACAACTGGCATAGGTGCTTTCTTCTTCTTTTTCTGAGCAGCTTTCTTTGTGGCAGCAGCAGACACGTTGGGCATAAGATCATCTTCTCCTCCACTTGTAGGACGAGACCGGATGCGGAACGCTTGGCGACAGCCCGACGACCATGAGAGCTGCTGGGTGCTGAGAACAGAGAGATAGACAACACAAGGTAAGTGCTCAAGTCAGATGACAAAAAGGAACAAGTAGGAAGTTGATTTATGAATGCATTTTTCTGTTTCAGGGCGGAAGTTCCGGGCGGGGCCGGAAGTTCCGGTGCACACGGCTGCGAGGGGAACTGGATCCTCACGCCCAGAGGAGTATTTGCACCAAAGGGATTCGAGTATAATGCTCAATTTCTTCTAGGTTAAACGAAATAAGGTATCGTCCTAGATTTGAAATAGGAGGTTATACCGGAGTCCATGGAGCCAATGGCATGGAGGAACGGGATCCCCACGTCGTGGGGATGCAGATCCGGCCGGCGGCCGGAGGAATCCGCGGTGGGAGGCCGCGGTGGAGAGGTGAAGACGGGGGAGGTCCTTGGCGAGGAGAGAGAAGACATGGGCGCGGGGGTGGACAAACTGCTCGGGAAGAAGCAGTCCACCCCGCGGCCTCGAGTAAAATTGCCCAGAAAACTTACACCGGAAGTTCCGGTGCACAGGCCGGAACTTCCGGCTGCACGGAACTTCCGCTCAAAGTTCCGGCAAAAGTTCCGGACGAGACCAGAGCTGGTTTCACACGGGGACTTAGCTGAAATTTTGACTGAAAATTCAGAGCGCCGGAGGTTCCGGACCGGTCGTCCGAAAACTCCGATGTACCCACGCAACCACATCTCCGGAAAGGCAAACATATGACTTGAGCAAGAGTTTTAGCATGTCTTTTAAGGAAAGGGCATAGCATGGCTTGGGATAGAGGAAGTCACTGGAAAAGGTACTTCACACTCAAACTTTGTAAGAAACAACAAAACACATTAAAAACCAACATTGGAGTGTGTTTTCCATAAAAACCAACACTGGAAAAGGCTTGGGATAGAGCAATGAAATCCAAAAACAACTCCAAAAAGACTAAATCTTCACAAAGAAGATGTCGGTGGCCTAGGCCACCATGTATGAGTGTATGTGGTGTGACACCACGAAGATATATCTTGGGTTCACCGCCACTACTCATCATTTAAGCTCACAATTCATGAAATGAACATATAGAGATAAAATGAGTTCTTACTATCGGCATAATGGGGGGAGGGATAGTCCAATGGATTAGGACCGCACTCCCCCTATGTCCATGCCCACACCTAAACCAAATAGATAGCTAAGATATAGGTGTGTATGCAAGATAGTCATCCAACGCTCCCGAATCCACGATATTGAGCTCATGCCTAAAATAACTGAACCTTGCTTCATCAAGTGGCTTCGTGAACATATCGGCAAGTTGGATCTTTGTGGAAATATAGCCAAGCTCAATGTCACCCCGGTTGATGTGATCACGAATGAAATGATAACGAATCTCAATATGCTTCGTTCTTGAGTGCTCCACCGGGTTGTGACCAATCTTGATAGCACTTTCATTGTCACATAAAAGAGGCACTTTGTCACAATGGACACCGTATTCCTTTAAAGTTTGCCTCATCCATAACAATTGAGTGCAACACTAGCGGCCGCCACATACTCGGCTTCGGTGGTGGAGAGAGATATGCAATTTTGCTTCTTAGAAGACCAACTCACCAAGGACCTACCAAGGAATTGGCATGCCCCGGAAGTTGATTTCCTATCATCCTTGCAACCGGCCCAATCCGAATCCGTGTAACGGCAAGAGAGAAGTTGAGCCTTTAGGATACCACAAACCAAACCTTGGGGTATGAACCAAATATCGAGATTCAATTAACCGCTTGTAAGTGGCTTTCTTTAGGAGCCGCTTGGTACCTTGCACACACTCCTACACTCAACACAATATCGGGTCTAGATGCACAAAGATAAAGCAAAGAACCAATCATAGAGCGATAGAGTTTTTGATCAACATCTTTACCCTTTGGACTAAGTTCAAGATGACATTTGGTGTCCATAGGAAACCTCTTCTCTTTAGCATCTTGCATCTTGAACCTCTTGAGCATGTCTTGGATATATTTGGATTGAGAATGAAAGTCCCTCCACTCAATTGCTTGATCTCAAAACCAAGGAAGAATTTCAACTCTCCCATCATGGACATCTCGAACCTATCGGTCATAAGCTTTGAAAATTCATCATTAAAAGCTTTGTTAGATGAGCCAAATATGATATCATCAACATAAAGTTGGCATATGAAAAGCTCCCCTTTAACCCTCTTGGTAAAAGAGTGGGATCGATTTGCCCCACTTCAAAGCCACGGTCTATCAATAGCTCTCTTAGGTGCTCATACCAAGCACGAGGTGCTTGTTTGAGACCATAGAGCGCCTTATCAAGCTTGTAGACATGGTTTGGGAAGTGTGGATCCTCAAATCCCGGTGGTTGCTTAACATATACCAACTCCTTTAAAGGACCATTAAGAAAATCACTTTTCACATCCATTTGTTGCAATTTGAAATTGTGATGTGATGCATATGCAAGAAGGATACGATGGACTCAAGGCGAGCCACGGGAGTATAGGTCTCTCCAAAATCAATGCCTTCAACTTGAGAGTACCCTTGAGCTACCAATCTTTCCTTGTTCCTCACAACCATTCCATGCTCATCTTGCTTGTTCTTGAATATCCACTTGGTGCCTATAACATGAGGCAATCTTTTGGCTTCTCCACTAGATTCCACACTTTGTTGCGCTTGAAGTTGTTGAGTTCTTCATGCATGGCTTCCAACCAATCCGGATCTTCAAGAGCTTCAAAGACTTTATTTGGTTCCACCATAGAGATATGAGCTTGATGTTCACTAAACCTTGCCAATTGACCTCTTGTGGTGACCTTGCAACTTGCGTCACCAATGATGGCTTCAAGATGATTACACTTGATTTCCAAGTCTCTTTTGACTCTTGCTTGACGACGGGTTTCGATATCCTTATTGTTGCGAGGAATTATCGCTTGATCATCTTGATCATTTGAGTCCCCGTCTTGACCGGAATGATGACCTTGATCATCTTGATGCACATCTTCAATAATAGAAGTAGATGGTTGATCTTGGTCTTGACCTTGGCTAGTATTGACAATAGGAGTACTTGGTTCTTGTATAGCCTCTTGGTCAACTTGAGGAGGGACTTGAACTTGTTCTTGGGTAGGTGCATCATTTGCTTCCATAGAAGGCGCCGCTTCAACTTGTGATGATGGAGTCTCCACTTGGGTGGAGCTTGGACTTGCTTGAGGAGGCTCATGATGAATTTCGATGGGGCGATAGAAACCAACCCCCATTCTTCTTATTGCATCTTGAGGTTCCTCATTATCTACATCACAAACATGAAATTGCGCCACTTGGGAGCCGTCATTCTCATCAAACTCACACTACAAGATTCCACAACTCTCCCTAAGTATTTATCGTAGACTCTATAAGTGTGAGAGTTCGCGCCGTACCCAACAAAACACCCTCTAAAGCTTTAACTTCAAATTTAGATAAATTAACACCTTTGATTTTGTAGAAACACTTACAACCAAACACTCGGTAGTAGGAGACATTGGGCTTTTTGCCGGTAAGCATTTCATATGGAGTTTCCTTCTTTCCTTTGCGAAAGAATAACCGGTTAGAGGAGTGACACGCCGTGGAGAAGGCTTCGGCCCACAAGAAAAGTGGAGACTTAAACTCCACCAACATGGACCTTGCCATATCCATAAGAGTCCGGTTCTTCCTCTCGGCTACACCATTTTGTTGAGCGGTATACGCAGCGGAATATTGATGACGAATTCCCTCTTCACTAAGAAACTCATTTAAGATGTAGTTCTTGAACTCGGAGCCATTGTCACTTCTAATGGACAATCTGGGAACATTGTGTTGACGTTGAACTTCATTGGAGAAGTCGATGATGGTTTGTTGAGTCTCATCCTTCGTCTTGAAGAAGAAAACCGAAGTAAATCTTGAATAGTCATCAACAATCACCAAACAATACTTCTTCCCACCAAGACTCGGTTGAGGTACGGCACCAAAAGATCAACATGAAGAAGTTCCAATATCCTCTTTGATGAGATGATGGTCTTGCTTGAGTGGGGAGAATCATGCATCTTTCCTTCAACACAAGCCCTACAAAGACGATCTCTAGAAAAAGAAACATTCTCTTTTAGTCCAAGAATGTGGCCACCCTTGTGAAGACTTTGCAAAGTTCTCATATTGACATGGGACAAGCGACGATGCCACAACCACCCACGTCGGCCTTTCTGAATAGCATATTGCTTGAGTGTTGGTTGACCCCAAAAGTCCACCACAAACAACTCATTTTCAACATACCCAACGAACATGACCTTTAGAGTCTTGCTCCTCAAGAGTACCACCATATCAATAGTAAAATGGACATCAAAGTTCATCTTATTAAGTGCACGAACGGACATAAGATTGTAACCTAGAGACTCGACAAGCATGCTATTCACAAGGGTGATATCCCTTGCAACTACCGCCTTACCGAACTCTTTACCTCGGCTTTTGACTTGTCACCATAAGAGACGGTTGAGTGATTTAGATTTGGTCTTAACTCCGTCATAATCTCCTTGCTTCCGGTCATATGACTAGTGCATGCACTATCAACCACTCATTTAGACCCACCAGAAGCATAGTCCTACAAGAGATCATTTCTTGGATTTAGGTACCCATTTCACAATGGGTCCATTTTGGTTAGCAACAAGGGTCTTAAGAACCCAAATAGAGTAATCAATGTAACCATCATAAGGACCAACATATTTTGCATAAACATCACCATAATAGTCAACATAAAGAATGTAGTTGGGATTGTTATGCCCCGCAAAGTCACTACGAGTGGTCTTGCCCCTAGTGGCATTACCACCCGCAATGGAAGTCTTGGCTTGTGCGGGCTTGGTGTTGATCTCCTTGTTGTTGCTCACTTTCTTCTTTACCTCGGCTACATAACCAAGACCCTCCTTCCCTTTGTGTGGTTTTTGCTCAAACAAATAAGCAATACCCTTATCTTTACCTTTGGGAATAGAGGTCTTGACACTAGTGGCCTGATGACCCACAAGTATAGGGGGTGTATCGTAGTACTTTCGATAAATAAGAGTGTCGAACCCAACGAGGAGCAGAAGGTGTTGACAAGCAGTTTTGATATGGAATTCACCGTAAATACTAGCAGACAAGTTTTTAGGGATTTTTGATATAGCAGATAAATAAAGTGCAAGTAAATAAAATGCAGTAATAATAATTGCAGCGAGTGGCCAATCCTTTCTACAGCAAAGGACAAGCCGGTAGGTTTACTTATGATGACCAAACGTTCTTGAGGACACACGGGAATTTCGTCAAGTGCTTTCGCTTCAAATAGTTGTTTAATCTTCATTGTTTTGATAAGTGTTGTGTGGGTGAACCTATGCTAATGCACCACCCTTCCTAGGACTAATACAAACTTGTGATTATACCCCTTGCAAGCATCCGCAAATACAAGAAAGTAATTAAGATAAATCTAACCACAACCTTAAACTCTGAGATCCTGTTATCCCTCATGCATCGATATACCAACGGGGGTTTAGGTTTCTGTCACTCCGGCAACCCCACAATTGGCAACCGAATACACAATGCATTCCCCTAGGCCCATAAAGGTGAAGTGTCATGTAGTCGACGTTCACATGACACCACTAGAAGAATAACACCACAACTTAAATATCAAACCATTAAATATTACTCAACATAATTCACTACTAACATCAAGACTTCTCTCATGTCCTCAAGAACTAAACGAACTACTCACAAGACATCATATGGAACATGATCAGAGGTGATATAATGATGAATAACAATCTGGACATAAACCTTAATTCAACGGTTTCACTCAATAGCATCAACCACAAGGAGTAATTAATACCGGGAAAGCTTCCCCTATGAACTAGACAAGATTCAACCCTAGATGTTACATCGGAACAGAGTGGGCGGCGGAGATGATGGTGCTGGTGGTGGAGATGATGATGATGATCCCAATGAAGTCCAGCTCGATGACGGTGACGATGGCGATGATTTCCCCCCTCCGAGAAGGAATTTCCCTGGCAGATTTCTCCCTGCCGGAGAGCTTTTCTCTCTCTGGTCTTTTCCGCCTCGTGGAGGCGGCGGAATATTTCCTCGACGTCCCCCCTAGGCTTAGGGTTTCCTGGGGATGATGTACACGAAAGGGGGCTGGCAGAGGTGGGCCAGGGCCTCCTCACCACGTGGCAGCGCGCCAGCAAGGTGGGCTGCGCCACCACATGGTGAGGGCCCATGGTGGCCCACCTTGCCCCCCACTTTTGGCTGCCTCCGGCATCTGACAAAATAGGAACTTCTGGATATTTTCCTCGAATTATTGATCTTCAGAAATATGGTGTCTTGACGGTCCTTTTTCCAGCAGAAATCTCACTCCGGTGTTTAATTCTCCAATAATCATCAAACATGCAAAATAGGTAAAATAACATAAGTATCATCTCAAATATGAAATATATCAATGGATAACAGTAAATTATGATATAAAATAGTGATGCAAAATGGACATATTAACTTCCCCCAAGCTTAGATCTCGCTTGTCCCCAAGCGAAAGCTGAACTCAGTAAACAAGACCGCAGGTTTATGGAGTGAAGTGTCGATAAACAAAATACGGACAAGAAGCATCACATTTATTAATGCACAAGTCATTCTAGACGGCAACTTCCCTTCATATAACTTAAATTGAAACAAGTAAAGGGAGTCACAATAAGGTGCATAGAGGAAATCATAATTGGTGATGGTAAACTTTGTTCTTGGTCAGAGAACAATTAACAGATTGTACTTATCTTTCGAGCAGAGTCTTTATACTAGAGCTTATATTGCAGAACTTACATGCTCAATCATAACAATCTCTTTACAGTCATTGATAACTTTCCAAGTTATATTCATTCAGATAAAAGCTTTGTGCTACACAAGGAAACATAAAAGACATGATTGAAAATATCAACATATAGATGGTTGGATCACAACAACTCAAATGCTTGCTCGAGATAGAAGGGAATAGGTTTACTGACTCAACATGAAAGTAAAAGATAGGCCCTTCGCAGAGGGAAGCAGGGATGAAATCATGTGCTAGAGCTTTTAAGTTTCGAAATCATATAGAGAGTATAAAGTAAGTTTTAAGCTATGTATGTCGTTGTCAACGAATGGCAGTGGGCACTCTATCCCCCTTGTCAACCAGACTTTCAAGAGCGGCTCCCATGAAGGACGTTATTTCTACCCAAGGGTAGATCATCCCTCTTCTATTTTGTTTACACATGCATATTTATAAATTGGTATGACACTCCTCCCAACCTTTGCTTACACAAGCCATGGCTAACCGAATCCTCGGGTGCCTTCCAACAATCACATACCATGGAGGAGTGCCAATTTGATAATGTTTAACACTTTGAAGTTTTCTTTTGATAAATCATTGGCAAAACATGTGAAGAGAATCAAGTGGTTATAGTTATAATTAATTGGGACTGGGCACCCCATTTGCCAGCTCTTTTTGCAAGTATTTGGATAAGCGGATGTATATGTCACTAGTCCATTGGTGAAAGTCTGTTGACAAGTAAAATAGAGAACAACCCACATACTTCCTCATGAGCTAGTAAACAGTGACACAAATGAGAGGTAATAGTTTTTAAATAATTAAAGGTAGCACATGAATTATTTACTTGGAGTGGCAGGAAATACCACATAATAGGTAGTTATGGTGGACACAAATGGCAATGGTTTAGCTCAAGGTTTGGATGTATGAGAAGCATTCCCTCTCAATACAGGTTTTTCGGCTAGCAAGGTTGTGTAGCAAGCATAAGAGTTGAGGGATACAAACACATATACATGTAGTAAGAACAATCATGCAATCTTCCTTGGAAGCACAAATAATTTTAACTTGAGAATACTAAGCTTATGAGCCAACAAGAAAGAAAGATCATGGAAAAATTTATCTACATGCACTTCCCTCTCTCTACTTAGCCTCAAAGTATTGTAACTACTGACCAATGCTAAGTTTGCCAAAATCAAAAAGATTTACTTAATGCTCCCAAAGTGGTACCAATACTAATGACAAGATTATCAACATGAAAGAAATTGCAAACTAAAATAAAGTATGCAGAAAGTAAATGATGAAACTTCTCATTAATATTCCATAACGGCAACTCACACCAAGGGATACATAGATAACCAACTAAAAGAGAGATACTTCGACACTGCAAACCATCCTATAAGATAACTTCCCTACTCACGATATGGCTCTATTGAAAGGTAAAAGGTAAAGATAATGGTGTGATACCGCGGCCCTCCCCCAAGCTTGGAACAAGCCAAGGGGATGCCAATACCAATGATGAATTACTCCTCAGCGGTGGTGAAATATCCTCATCATCAAACTTCCAAGGCAGAGGCTCTCCATCAACAAATGATGCCTTGGTCTCTGGTATCCTGAAACTGGCAGCAGAGCTTATGCGTTTAAACCCGATTTCATACTCACAGTTTTGATTCTGAACATCGTAGAGTTGCGCTTGTAGTTTGTTGGTGGTCTCATGGAGTGAGAAAATGTCCTCCCAGAGCTTTGCGGTCTCCTTCTTGTGTTCAGCCTCAAGTCCAGACACCATCATGTTAAAGATGTCCAATTCACGTTCCGCCATCTTCTTGTATGTAAAGACCTCTTGCTCCAGCTTCTCCATCCTGTCTTCCAGGCTTCCTTCCCCCTTAGGACCTTGAACGTCTTCCACTTGCAACTCCCCATCCTTGAGCAGCGACTCCTTCGGATGCATCTTCAACTCGTTCATGTTCGGGTTGACGACGTTCGCGAAGAAGCTGTCCTTGGAGGGCTTAGACGAAGACATGGCGGCTCTAGACCCGCGGAAGAAATCTGGCAGAAACAGATCGAAATAAAAACACGACAAAAAGACGATATACGGACCTCGGGGGATCCGGGGATTATATAGCAAAAAGTTTCGCAACAAAAGGAAGGTACAGGAGAAAACCTGGTCAGAGACAGGCTCCGAGGCGCCCTCACCACGTGGCGGCGCGTCCAGGGGTGGGCCCGCACCACGGCATGGTGAGGTGCCCTCGGGCACCGTTTCCTACCCGGTTTGGTCTCTTATTTTTCCATATTTAAAATAAATAACAAAAATATCTCTTGGAAGGTTAAACGCGAACTTTTTCTTACCTAAACTGTTACCTATTCGAAAACAGACTCTGCAGTCCCTTGAATTTGATTTTCAATGAAAACTTCCGGAGTCACCACTTGAATAGTATCAACATCTTCATCATAAGGATCTCCAGAAATATAATGTTTGAGTCTTTGTCCATTCACCACTTGTGTAGAGTTGTCTTTAAGTGAAGCAATCTTTATTGCACCTGAACGATATACCTCCACAATAACAAAAGGTCCTTCCCATTTTGAGAGTAATTTTCCTGCAAAAAATCTGAGATCTTCAAACTAGTGTTCCTGTGCTTTCTGTTAAAGATGCACATCTAAAAATAGCAAATGATCACCAGGATGGACAGTTACATCCCCTTCATAGCGGTTATACGTAACACGTTCAACAATTTTCATAGGTATTTTGAATGGGATTACCTGCTCAGGTGGCGCCTCCTCTACTACCTTAGCAGTGGTAGTGGTTTTCCCAAATAGGAATTCAAGAGAAGATCTCTCCATAATGAAATATAGCAGCAGACAAAAATAAAAACAGCACGTACAGTAAGAGTTTTCCTTACCAATTCCACTTACCAATAGCGCTTCACTCCCCGGCAACGGCGCCAGAAAATAGTCTTGATAACCCACAAGTATAGGGGGTGTATCATAGTACTTTCGATAAATAAGAGTGTCGAACCCAACGAGGAGCAGAAGGTGTTGACAAGCAGTTTTGATATGGAATTCACTGTAAATACTAGCACACAAGTTTTTAGGGATTTTTGATATAGCTGCATAAATAAAGTGCAAGTAAATAAAATGCAGTAATAATAATTGCAGCGAGTGGCCCAATCCTTTCTACAGCAAAGGACAAGCCGGTAGGTTTACTTATGATGAGCAAACGTTCTTGAGGACACACGGGAATTTCGTCAAGTGCTTCCGCTTCATATAGTTGATTAATCTTCATTGTTTTGATAAGTGTTGTGTGGGTGAACCTATGCTAATGCACCGCCCTTCCTAGGACTAATACAAACTTGTGATTATACCCCTTGCAAGCATCCACAAATACAAGAAAGTAATTAAGATAAATCTAACCATAGCCTTAAACTCTGAGATCCTGCTATCCCTCATGCATCGATATACAAACGGGGGTTTAGGTTTCTGTCACTCCGGCAACCCCACAATTGGCAACCAAATACACAATGCATTCCCCTAGGCCCATAAAGGTGAAGTGTCATGTAGTCGACGTTCACATGACACCACTAGAAGAATAACACCACAACTTAAATATCAAACCATTAAATATTACTCAACATAATTCACTACTAACATCAAGACTTTTCCCATGTCCTCAAGAACTAAACGAACTACTCACAAGACATCATATGGAACATGATCAGAGGTGATATAATGATGAATAACAATCTGGACACAAACCTTAATTCAACGGTTTCACTCAATAGCATCAACCACAAGGAGTAACTAACACCGGGAAAGCTTCCCCTATGAACTAGACAAGATTCAACCCTAGATGTTACAACGGAACGGAGTGGGGCAGCGGAGATGATGGTGCTGGTGGTGGAGATGATGATGATCCCAATGAAGTCTAGCTCGATGATGGTGACAATGGCGACGATTTCCCCCCTCCGGGAAGGAATTTCGCCGGCAGATTTCTCCCTGCCGGAGAGCTTTTCTCTCTCTGGTCTTTTCCGCCTCGTGGAGGCGGCGGAATATTTCCTCGACGCCCCCCCTAGGATTAGGGTTTCCTGGGGATGATGTGCACGAAAGGGGGCTGGCAGAGGTGGGCCAGGGCCTCCTCACCACGTGGCGGCGTGCCAGCAAGGTGGGCCACGCCACCACATGGTGAGGGCCCATGGTGGCCCACCTTGGTCCCCCTTTTGGCTGCCTCCGACATCTGACAGAATAGGAACTTCTGGATATTTTCCTCGAATTATTGATCTTCAGAAATATGGTGTCTTGACGGTCCTTTTCCAGTAGAAATCTGACTCCGGTGTTTAATTCTCCAATAATCATCAAACATGCAAAATAGGTAAAATAACATAAGTGTCATCTCTAAATATGAAATATATCAATGAATAACAGTAAATTATGATATAAAATAGTGATGCAAAATGGACGTATCATGGCGTTGGCAAGATCCACCTTCAACCTAGCATTTTCTTCAATAGCATTTGCATGAACACGAGGAAGAATAGATATACTAGTTGAACTTGATTTAGAAAGTTGAGATTGAAGTTGCTCATGAGACTTGACTAGAAGAGAGTGAGTCGTTCCCAAGGCCTTGTGAGCCTTGTCAAGCTTCTCCATATCCTCAAGAAGTCTAGCATTAGCAACCCCAAGTTCAACTTTCTCCTTTTTAATCACTTTATATTTAGCAAAGACATGATCTCTATCTTTAATGATTTTATTAATTATGTCATCATTTTTAGCATCAAGAGAATCAAGTCTTTCCTCAAGAGTGGTTCTATATTCACTCTCTTCATCAAGAGAGGCATTCATGATACTATGGAAGCATTCAAAGAAGCAATGGTGAGAGAATCCTCTCTCTCAATCTTACTCTTGTCTTCAAGGAGTTCTTCGGCCGCACATAGTTGTCTCATGAGAGACTCAGCATGTTCATTAGCTTCACATTACAAGTTAGTCATGAAATATCGAAGGCAACAAGTTCCTTCTTAATCACAAGACTAGATTGATCATTCATTTCATGCATAGTCTTGGGAGTAGAGGATGATACCTCGGTAACATGAGCCATGAGGCAACGAGCGTTGTTGGTGTAAAAGTTTTCATTGGGGGATTCAAAGAGAGAAGATGATGAAGTTGATACAATAGCCAATGCGGCCACCTCTTTAGTAGGTGCATCTTCATCTTCGGAATCACTTGAGGCATATTCTTCTTGAGCCACCAACACTATCCTTGGTGCCTTCTTGAAGAAAGGCTTTCCTGGTCTTGCGGGCTTCTTTTGAATCAACTTTGAATGGTCCTTTGGGACAAGCTTCCCACCATTTTGTTCTCGGTTCTCATAAGGACACTCTCTAATGTAGTGATTCTTGTCATGACAATTGTAGCAAGTCGTTGTCCTTGAGGCAAACTCTTTCTTCCCACTTGAATTGTTCTCGCGATCAACTCGAGCTTTAGCGCTTGCCGGGTCGTTCCAAAACACTCTTGTGGCAAGAGCTATGTGACCATGGAGAGCTTGTTCAAGCTCATTGGGAGCAATGTTGTTTGGCATGCTTCAACCTCATCACGATCATCAAGGCACACCACCGAGGCCTTCAAAGCAAGTGAGAGACCTTGTTTCATTCCCATAGCTCTAGCCCGTTGTCTTGGGCATTCTTGGTGCGACCTTGGAGGCTTGCACTTCTTGCATAACTTCATTTGACGACATACCAAGATAGTTGTGTCTTCCTTGGATAGACTTCAATTCAATGGGCTCGACACTAGTAGGAAAAAGCTTATAGGTGGAACATAATTCTGTGGCGCACCAATAAGCCGTGCGCCACAGAAATAATTTATGTGGCGCACGGTTTTGAATGCGCCACAGAATTTTGCAATTCTGTGGCGCACGGAAACGGCGTGCGCCACATTTCTGTGGCGCATCGGGTGTCACATTTCTATGGCGCACATTCTACATGCGCCACAGAAATAGGTCTTTCTGTGGCGCACCGCTGTCTGATGCGCCACAAGTGACCTGGAGATATTTTAAAATTCTCTCTCTACCTTATCTGCACCTACCTCCTCGATTTGTCTCCACCACACATGCACACTGCTTTTCTTTCCCTTATCTCCACCTACCTCTCGTCCTCTCCACCACACGTACGCACACAAAACTTCACGCATGCAGCTCGTCGATGGCCCTGAGCCTCCTGCCGCGGAGCGCGTGAGCGGCGGTGACCTTGGCGCATGGGCATGGGGAGCGCGAGCAGGTCGGCGGCGACGGGGCGGAGCACGGCCACGAGCTCCCCGAGCCGCGCGTGGGAGGCGCCCGCCCACCCGATGTCCAGCCCGTTGGAGAAGAAGCTGCCCTCGGCGACCGTCACCAGGGCCGCCCCCGGGCCCGCGACGGAGGCTTGGGCCGCGTCGGAGGCGAGCGCCGAGCGGATCGAGGCGACCAGCGGGTGGCCTAGCCGGTGCTCGCCGTCGCCCGTCAGCGTTAGCACGAACGCCCGGCCGCGCTGCTCCAACGTGCACATCCTGGGCCTCGGGCATGTGTGAATGATCTTACCTACCTCTCGTCTTCCTTGACTCCATGCGGCATGGCCGCCTCCAGCCTGGAGAGCTCGTCGACGGCGACCGCGTCGGGTGAGTACACAACGAACGCGTCCCCGACCATGGTCATGGCGAGCCGGGCCTTCTGACGACAGTGACGGCACGACGGAGGCGCATCCCCGACCGCGGTGGCTGCGGTGGTGGCGTACAACGACGTATACGATTTCGTATATGTTGTATTTTGTATTTTTTTTTAAACCTGAAAATAACTATCTGTGGCTCATGGTTGTGGGGTGGCGCATGGTTGTGGGGTGCGCCATAGAAATATTTCTGTGGCGCACGGAGGGGTGTGGTGCGCCGTAGAATTCCAAATTCGTGTGCCACTGATAGGATTTTATGTACTAGTGCGAAGGGCAAAAGAGCATTCACATATTTCCTCTTGATCCAAGCATCATCCACATAGGTTGCCCCCACATTATAAAAGACTTTGGCAAGAGTCTTGAGTCTTCCATACATATCTTCATGATTCTCATTATCAAACATGTAAAAGCCTTCGGCATCATTGCTCAAGGATTCAAATATATTCCTCTTTATGCTTTCATTTCCAAGGAATGCTACCTCAAGACAATCCCAAGCTTCTTTGGCGGTGGTGACGTGAAGAATATGATGCTTGTCATTGTCACCAAGGGCAAGTTCAATCATGTGGATAGCGGAGGCATTGAGTTTGCTTTTCGGCTATCTCCCTTCTTGACATGTTGTTTGGATCAACAACCTTGTATCCATCTTCAATGATCCTCCAAAGCTCGATGGAAGAACTGTTGACATGAGATTTCATTGAGTGTTGCCAACTAGCAAAAGCTAATGCATTAAGCTTAGGTGGAGGACCTAAAGGGTTTATGAGGGTATAAGGGATAGGTGGATCGGGAGAGTACCACCCCGGAACCGCATGGTAATCGGGCTTCTCCTTATCCTTATCCGACTTGGATGTGGAAGTAGAGGAATTCTTAAGTTCGGTTTCAACACCCTTTTTCTTTTACGCTTTATCCTCCTCGGAATCACCGTCATCGGAGTTAGCGGTAAGCTCTAGTGGGACGGTCACCGATGGAGCCATGCCCTTTTTGAGTTCCATGAGCAAGTCACGCATCTCGGCAAACTAGCTATCCATGGACGATGTCAATGATTGTTCCATCGTTTTGAGATCGGCCATGGATGCCGTAGTGGCCTTGGCTTTGGCAAGATCGGTCTCATCCTCACTTTGTGTCATATTCCTCTTAGGCAGTTAAGCCCAACAAGAGAGCCTAGGCTCTGATACCAATTGAAAGGATCAATATGACACCTAGAGGGGGGTAAATAGGTGCTACTCCAATTTTAGTTCTTTTTCAAATTAGGCTTGACACAAAAGGTAAATTCTCTAGATATGCAACTGTCGTGGTGGGATCACGGCAGATGCCATGGGTATGGCTTAGTTGGGGCCGAATGGTCGTTGGGGGAATCCGGGGAGGGTTTATGCACTCAAGATGTGCACAAGCAAGAACATGCAAGAAACCACAAGAACATGAACAAGAAGCCAAGAATCCAAGAACACAAGAGACACCACGATGTACCCAGGTTCGGGGCCTTCGTGAGGAAGTAAAACCCCTACTCCTGCCTTTCCTCTCTCAATATATCAGTGTCGTTCTCAGTACAAGGTGCTCCTCGAGCTGTATGATGCTGCTCAAGTGAGAGCTCTAGGTAGAAGATGAAACTATGAAGGGGGAAATGAGCTAGGGTTTTTGCCGTCCTCCTCCCTGGAGGTAGAGATGCCGCATATATACATAGGCCGAAGTACAGTTTTACCCCTGCCTCCACTAACAATGGCATGGCCAAAAGGTAGAAGACAAGCCTCTGCCTCCTGCCAGCTCAACGGCCGGACTGTCAGGCCGGACAGGCCTAGCTTTCCTCTTCCGGTCATACTTCAGTAGCCTGCCGAGGTCTAGCCTGTAGACCTTTCCCGAAATAGCCAAGTCAGCTCCTAGGCCCCCGAGCTTCCGGGAAACCCGTGGACGGACCTCGCCGTCCTCTGAAGCTTCGGGCCACGAGCTCTGCGCGCCCGTGACCTCTCTGACATGCCTCGATCCTTGCTGCCAACCTCGGATAACACTCCTGATCCTATACCTCGGTAGAGAATACCTTATTCCTGTGGTAGCTAGCTGACTGCCCCGAGGTTGATACTCGGAGGATATACCTCGGAGAATATACCTCAGACGTACGCCTTACGTCGGATGACGCCTCCTGCGTCCTTGCTCAATCGTTACCTCGGACAGCTTACTGCCTTAACCTTACATGTCTTTACCTCATCTTTACCCTACCCGGGGGTAACCCCCCGACAGTAGTCCCCGAAGCTGATGTGGTCTTGCAGCCTCGGATGAAAGGCCGCATCAGGTTCAACCCGAAACCACATGCGCTGCAATGTTTTGCAGGTTACCGAACCAATACCCCGAGAAATCCATCGGTCTGTTCCTCGGGCCATACTACTTTTCCGAAGTATCCGCCGAGATCTCGGACGTCAACCCCTCGATTCCTGCATCCTTACTGACTTCGGTCAGAGAACACTGTTCACGTGTCCCATCCGTCACTTCCTGGTCTACGACAGTCAAAGCACTCGAGTGCTTTCCACCACGCGGCCCACGTCAGCGGAGATTCCCCGCTCGCGCCGCTTCGTGCTCCAGTAACCGCACCGCCCGACGGTTTGCCTCCTGCAACCGATCCTGTGGCCTGCTCGCCCACCGCTATCTTCGTGCCACGTGTGCCATTGTGCACAAACGATCCCACTCGCCGCTCCGATAACCGCGCGGTAGTGCGCAGTTACCGCCCGCGGTTATAAATGCAGGCCCAGGGCAGTGCATCCCTCTTCTTCCTCATCCACTTGCCGTTCCGCCTCCATCGCAACCAGCGCCGCCGCTTCCAGTCGGGAAGAGACGCGTTCCCCGCCGCCGACGAGCAGCTCCTCCGTCGCTGCTGCGACCGCGTCACCGGCGCCGCCCTTCAGCACCTCATTTTCACGGTATGTACTCCCTTTCTTGATACCCTAGGCATTGCTCTAGGTTTCTTCCTCTTCGCGCTTTGGTTCTTCATATGTTCTTGAATAAAACTCTATTTACCTCCTCCGGTAGATCTTACTCGCATACTCTTTTGGGTAGAAATTGGTTTCATGCCTCGGATAGATGTTCGCCTAGCATAGATATGCCTCTATGTACACCAGATAGCCGCCAACTCCTCCTGAGTTAGCCAGATATAGCCTTAGATTCCAGATTTACTTTTTCCTTTGCTAAACTTCTGTGCTTTCTCTGCAGATTGATTCTGCCGAGATGTCTCCTCCTGAGACTTCGGAACAAACCGAGGTTCCAGACCTCGAACTGGAGGTCGGAGAACGAGCCGGCTGGGAAGGTTCGGATGTAACTCCGGACGAAATCCAGTGGCTCAGGGCGACTCGGCGGATTCCCACCGGGGTAGAGTGTCGCCTGCCAGAGGGCGAACTCGAGCCTCAAGTCAGCAAGGGGAACGGGTGGTCTTCGTCGCGCACTTCCAGCGCGGCTTCGGACTGCCCGTTAGTGATTTCTTCCGGAGCTTCCTCGACAAGTTCGGGCTCCAGGTTCATCATCTCCCCGCCAACGCCATCACTACTCTCTCCTGCATCGTCTCCTTCTCTGAGGGATACCTCGGCCTCAAAGCCACGGTAGACCTCTTTTCTCGCTACTTCCAACTTAAGCGGCAAGTGATCCCGGCTCCAAAAAACAAGGATCTGCCCAAGCTTCTAACCGCCTGCGGAGCTGCCACCATAGCTCCTCGCCGAAACTCCATCTTCCCACGTATCACTACTCCGGACACCGTTCGCAAGTGGCTCCGGACGTGGTTTTACGTGAAGAACTCCGGCGAAGAGGACTTCCTCAACCTGCCGGCGTTCAACCTCAGCCCTCCTACAGAACAGCTCAACTGGGACTACGCTCCCCCTCACACCGGCGAACTCAAGTCCATCCATGGGTATATTGCGAAATGGCAGGACCCGGAGGACCCCGACAACGACGGGAAAGTCCTGACGGCTGACGACCTGGCCTGCACATTCGTGAAGCGCAGGGTCTCCCCTCTCCAGGCGAGGTCTCACAAGATCTGCCACATGAGCGGTCTTTATGACCCCACCCGACATACGCACATTGCACTGGACAATGCCGCGGTAGCTCGGCGAGTCCGAGCTATCACCAAGTCCAAGATCTCTGATGCTTGGACATGGGGAAGGGAGCCCCATTACAGGACCAACCAGCGAAACAGGTACGCTATTCCGACGTTTTCTTCGATACTCCTTTACCACCGAGGTCTTGCTACCGACGTTCATCTTGACAATTTTCTTCCTAACTCCTTTTCATATATCTGCCATACAGCTGTTCGCCCGCCAGACCGCCGAGGATGGAGTCCATCCTGCGGACCACTTCGGTGAGGATCTCCCTGTCGAGGACCCACCATCCAACGTGGACCCTGACGACGAGGATTTTATGCCCATTGCCTCGGCCCGCATCACCACCGCGGGTAAGCCTCAAGCACAAGCTTCAGTTCAAGAGATTTCGGATGACGAGGAGGGGTTCCTTGTCTTGGAACCAATAAACGCGGTACCTCTCTCCTGCCTTCCTCACCTTCCGAACTTTACTCCAGCAACCAGCCGGAAACGCGCTGGTGCCGCAACTCCGGCCGCCGAACCATCCGCCACTGGAGCCTCCGGACCCACTGAGGCTCCGGTCAAGAGACGCCGGCTGAAGAAGTCCGGACATCCTCCTCATGCCCGGGGGGCAGGAGGCTTCCTACCTCGGATGGGTAATGCTTTGCTTCTATAGCCAACAATGTTTGTTGCTTAAACATATTATCTCGGTATTAACACTTGACCATCTTCTTTCGTTGCAGTGCCCCCATAGACGTGGATCAGGAGGTATCCTCCATGACTGCACCCGTTGGTGCCTCTGAAGCCACGACCTCCCCGACGAACTCTCGCCCCGGATCTCCTCCACCGAGGTCTGGCCCGGCTTTGGGGAAATCTGCCCCCACCCGAGGTCAGACTTCTCCGCGTCCTCAAACGGATGCGGAGACCAATCGCGCCAGGACTTCGGCTACCACCTTGCCGGAGCCTCGACTCTCCCCCCGAAGCCAGACTGCCCGCAACCAACAGCAGCAACAGCAGAAGCATCAGCAGAAGCAACAGCCCCAAAAACCACTCCGCCAAACCACCTTGCCGTTGGAGAAGGGCAAGGAGAAAGAGAAAGAGACGGTGAAGTCCAAGGTCACCCCCAAACCAACATCTGGGTCTGGCACCCTGACTATCTCTTCTCCTTCAAGGATCCAACCGAGGTCTCCTCCCCCGGTGACACGCCGAATTCCTCCATTCGCCGCACCCATTGATGAGACTGCCCCTCCGGCCGAAGAATATGCTCGGAGGGCATCTCTCATATTGGATAATCGGCCTGCTTCAAGTTCCGAGGCTGCTTTGGCCGTGGAGGCCTCGATTAGGGGCATCGAGCAGGGCGGACCGTGGGGATTTCCTCCTCTGCGCACTGATAGTGGCCAGAGCCTCGGCTCCTTGGAACATTACAATGCAGACTGGAATTCTGCAGACGAGGTCTCCTCGGCCTCCTTAGCTGCTCCGGTGGCTGAGCATCCCGCGGGAAACAGCGCCTGCGGCCGAAGCGTATATGATCTATACACTGCTGCCCTTCGTGCTGGTCAAACCATCGACGTAAGTCCTATTCTCTTTACTTTCATGCAGTATCTCATCTAATATCCACCATCCCCAGTCCCCGAGATTCGAGGTAAACTATTGACGCTCCGTCGGAGTTAAAATTGTTTGGCTTGAATCTCAACTTCCATTTTCATCCGACGTATCCAATCCATTTTATCTCACTTTAGCATGCACCTCGGGTACGAGTCCCCGAGACTCATGTCGAGGCATACCCCGACAACATTTTCCCAATGATTTGACTCCGAGTCCCCGAGACTCTTGTCGAGGTATAACCTTTCTAACCGAGCTATATGTTTCTTCCTTGCAGAATACTATGAACGTCCGTACGGACGTCTTCCACTCTCTCTTGTTCGCACACAAGAACCTCCATGATGCGCACAAGGCCGCACTTGCAGCGAAGAAAACGTCGGATGACCAGCTAGCGCAAGAGAAAGCCGAGGTATCTCGGCTGGTAAAGGAACTGAAGCGCATTGATGGACTCCGGAAATCAGAAACGGAGAAGCTGAAGGATGAGAAGGATAAGGCCGTCGAGGCAGAGAAGAAACTTCGGGAGGACTCTGCCAAGGACCACCAAGAAGCTCTCCAAGTAGCCGAGGTCCGCGCCAACTCGGCCACAGAAGCTTTGGAAGCTCTGCAGGCGCAGGTCAACCAGTTTCTCCCGACGCTGCAAACTATCAACAACGAGATGGACAGTGAGTTTCTTGCCTCCCTTAGCTTTTCTTTGTCCTCCACACCATTGGTTTTCTGCCGAACCATTTCTCACACTGATAACAGGCTACCCTACTATAGAGCATTTTACCTACACCCAAGTTGCGGCCCGCAGCATCACTGGTCGGCACAGGGAGAGGCGGAACGAACAGAACCCCGATTGGACCGTTGAGGACCATATCGTGGCCATCAAGTCTAGGATCAATCCCTTGAAGACCATTGGGTCAGAACTCCTCGACGCAGGTCTGTGTGCTTTCAAAGCCTTATGGCCTCTTGCTGATGCTCCGAAATCTACCGAGGATCTTGCCTCCAAGCTTCGTGAAGCCGAACAAAGACTCCGAGAGTGGCGTTCATCTTCAGCTCGCGCTGGAGCTGATGCCGCTCTCAAATTCATCATGACTTGGTGCGAGAAGATCGACCTCGAAAAGATGGACACTCTTCGCCGAGGCTCGCCCTGGTCCTCGGACCCAATTCTCATCAAGCGCCGCGAAAAGATGGCTGCCTTCTTCGCTGGATATGCCAACACGAAGAACTTGAGCGAAGGAGACACCTACTCCGACGCCGAGGATTACGCGCCAGAAGACGAGGAATACGAAACAGAATCCGACGTCGAGGCCGAGCAAGGTGACGACGGTGAAACCCGCGAAGCAGAAACCGAGGCTCCTCCCCAACCTGATGCCGAGGTTACTGCCGACGTTGCCAGCACTTCCCAGGCTACCTCGGCTCCGGACGAAATCCCTGCTGCATCGGCTGCTGCCGACGTAATTCCTGACGCCTCGACCTGAACTTATGCTTGGCCAGAAAACTTCATTAAATCCCCGGTATGCCGGGACGCAGATGTAATCAAACTTAAGTAGTTCCTTTGCTACCTCTATTACTATTATGCTCATCCGAACCATGCTTTTCTAGGCTTTATATCGAATCCTTTTGAACAAGTGCCCGAGTTCACTTTCGTGTTTACTATAGTTGGCAGTCTCTGCTCTTGTCTGCCATTCTGGCGTTCGACAGTCGAGTCACAAGATTGTTGTTCATAGCATACAGTACTTAGTAAATTCCGAGGTATAGTTCAAAGTCATCCGACATAAAGAAGAAGTAAAAAACAGGGGTTAGTAAACGACATATGCCGGACTGTCTTTTTGGACCGAGTCCCCGAGTTCATTTTCATGTTTCCCATGTTCTTTCGTCTTTGCTCTTGACTGCCATGCTGGCGTTCGTCAGTCGAGTCACAAGATTAGTTACACAGCATACAGTACTTGAAGTTTGAGACGAGGTTCAAAATAGTCCGGCATACGAACGAAAAAGAAGTACAAACATAAAACAAGCATGCATAACAGCGAGGCAGTCCCCGAGCTCATTTTTAAGGTGCCGAGGTTTTTATTAAAGATCAGCCGAGGTACATACATTACTTCCTTCAACAGTAGAAGGGTCGGAGTAGAGCTACATTCCATGGACGCTGAAGCTCCGCATCGGGTCTATCCAGCCCATCTCCCCTTGGCTCCTGTGCATCTATAAGATAGTACGAATCATTGTGCAAAGCTCGGCTCACAATGTATGGTCCCTCCCATGGAGGTGACAACTTGTGCCGACCTTTGCTGCGCTGAACAAGCCTCAGCACTAGGTCTCCTTCATTAAACTTTCGGGGTTTTACATGCCGGCTTTGATAGCGTCGGAGACCCTGCTGATATATTGCTGACCGAGATAAGGCCAATTCTCTTGCTTCCTCAAGCAGATCTACAGCATCTTCCCGAGCTTCTTTAGCCTCGGCTTCTGTGTACATTGCCACTCTGGGCGCATCATATTCAATGTCGGTTGGCAGCATTGCCTCGGCCCCATAGACCATGAAGAATGGCGTATAGCCTGTTGATCTGTTCGGTGTGGTCCTTAAACCCCACAGAACTGCTGGTATCTCATCGATCCAACACCCCGGTGTTTTCAACAGTGGTTCTATTAGCCGAGCTTTGATTCCGGCCAATACCAATGCATTTGACCTTTCTACTTGCCCATTAGCCTGTGGGTGAGCCACCGAGGCTACATCAAGTCGAATTCCCTTACTCATGCAGAACCGAGCAAACTCTCCGACAGCAAAGTTCGTGCCGTTGTCTGTAATGATACTATGAGGATATCCATATCTCAGGATTATTTCCTTCAAAAAGGTCACTGCCGTATGACCATCCACTTTCGGATTGGCTTCACCTCGATCCACTTAGTGAATTTGTCCACCATCACCAGTATGTGAGTCATATTGCCTCGGGCTGGCTTGAATTCTCCCACCATGTCCAGACACCAAACTGCAAAGGGCCACGTGATAGGAATGGTCTTGAGCGCCGAAGCTGGCATGTGCTGCTGCTTGGCGAACCTTTGGCACCCTTCACATTTCCGAACTATATCTTCTGCATCGGCATTGGCTGTGGGCCAATAGAACCCGTGCCGGAACACCTTGGCCACCAGAGCTCTTGTGCTGCAATGATGTCCACATTCTCCTTGGTGGATTTCTAAAAGCATCTCCTTGCCTTCAGCTGGTTCGACACACCTCTGCAACACCTCGGTCACACTTCTCTTGTATAGCTCCTTGTTGATGATGGTGTATCCCTTAGCTCTCCTCTGGATTCTCCTTGCCTCGGTTGTATCACTTGGCAAACTTCCGTCAGTTATGAAGTTCATTATCTGCTCCGCCCATTCCGGCACTGGATGTAGAGGAAAAAGGCTCTCATCTATCTCCATTGGTTCGGCCGCCATGATCTCCGCCATGATTGCCTTTACCATTGCTCGGCCAGTCCCCGAGTGTTGGTGCGAAGTCCCCGGGCCAGATCCGAAGCTCCCACCATCCACGTCCATGGGAAAAGCTCCATCAGTCCCCGGGTACTGCGAAGCAGTCCCCGATTTCGGCCAAACGCATCCGACGTCTACCTCCATAGGCTCAGGCTCCGGATTTGGTGGTAAGAAAATTGATTCGGAATCA
Organism: Poa pratensis; assembly: GCA_947311845.1. NCBI lineage: Eukaryota > Viridiplantae > Streptophyta > Magnoliopsida > Poales > Poaceae > Poa > Poa pratensis. The sequence continues at coordinate 158,158,531 of CAMZMU010000052.1, forward strand.
GGAGAAGGCTTGATTGAAGGAGTTCTCAAATGATTCAGTGCTATCCCCGGTGGCACCGGTTCTTTGGATGAACCGAGCTTGGACAATACGTCGGCGGCTTCATTCTCCCCCCGAGGTATGTGCTTGTACTCACATCCTTCGAAAAACCCAGACACCTTTTGCACATGAAACCGATACAACTCCATGTTCGCATCCAATGCATCCCAAGTGCCGGTGGATTGATGCACCACCAAAGCTGAATCGCCGAAGCATTCTATACGCCGGACGCCTATCTCCTTTGCCACCTTGAGCCCATGGATCAGGGCCTCATACTCCGCCACGTTGTTCGACGCCGAGAAATGGATTTGCAGCACATACTTCAACTGGTCTTGCTTCGGCGAGGTTAGGACTATGCCGGCACCTAATCCGACCTTGGTCTTGGACCCATCAAAGTGCATCTTCCAATAATTATAGTCCGGCAAGGGCGGCTCATATTGCATCTCGGCCCAATCGCATAAAAAGTCCGGCAGCGCCTGCGACTTGATTGCATCTCGCCTTTCATAATGCGGAGTGTATGGAGATACCTCGATCGCCCATTTGGCAACTCGCCCAGTTGCGTCCTTGCATCCGATGATCTCCGAGATTGGAGCATCACATACCACCGTCATGGGATGCTCTTGGAAGTAATGCTTCAGTTTCTTAACCGCCAGGTATACTCCGTACGTCATCTTCTGGTAGTGGGGGTAGTTTTGCTTCGACGTGGATATCACCTCGCTCAGGTAGTAGATTGGTCTCTGCACCGATTTGCCTCCTTCGTCTCGCTCCACCACCACTGCAACACTTACGACCCGGTTTGTAGCCGCAATGTATATCAACATCGGTTCATTCTGCAAAGGGGATGCCAACACCGGAGCAGTGGATAACATCTTCTTCAGCTCATTGAACGCCGCGTCCGCCTGCGGGGTCCAAGTGAAACTGGTACTTTTCTTCATAAGTTGATACAATGGTAAGGCTTTTTCTCCTAGCCGACTTACAAACCGACTTAAAGATGCAAGGCATCCCGTGAACTTCTGCACATCTTTTAAACAGTTCGGCAACTTCATTCTTTCGATAGCTCGGATCTTAGCCGGGTTAACTTCTATACCTCGGCTCGATACGAGGAAACCGAGCAATTTTCCAGCCGGGACACCAAAGGTGCACTTGTCCGGGTTAAGTTTCAACCGATACTTTCTTAAATTTGCAAATGTCTCTTCGAGGTCTTCGATGAGAGTATGCTTCTTTTTAGTTTTGATAACAATATCATCGACATACACTTGCACATTCTTGCCCATTTGAGAATGTAAGCACTTCTGCATACACCTTTGATAAGTTGCCCCGGCATTTCTCAAACCGAAACACATGACACGATAGCAATACGCCCCGTACGGGGTAATAAAGGCAGTCTTTATTTGATCATCAGTGTTCAGTGGGATCTGGTGAAAACCAGAATATGCATCAATAAAAGACAACAGCTCACATCCAGCCGTAGAATCGATCACTTGATCAATCCGAGGTAAAGGAAAGGGATCCTTCGGGCACGCCTTGTTCAGGTTGGTGAAGTCAATGCACATGCGCCACACCTTGACTACCGCCGGTTCGTCCTTCTTTTTCTCCACGAGGACTGGATTAGATATCCAGTCCGGATGCAGCACTTCCATGATGAAGCCTGCAGCCAGTAACTTCGCCAGTTCTTCGAGTACCACCTTTCTTCGGTCATCTGAGAGCCGCCGCGTCGGTTGACGCACTGGTTTCACCTCTGGCCGAACAAACAAAGAGTGCTCTGCCAACTCCCTCGGAACACCTGGCAGGTCTTTAGCCGACCATGCAAAAATGTCCCGATTCTCACGGAGGAAGTGACAGAGCGCGCTTTCCTATTTCTCGTCCATGCCAGTACCAATGATGGCGAAACGCTCCGGGTTCTCCGAGTCCAGCGGGATTTTCTTGGTCTCCTTGGGCACCTCGAATGAAGCGCTCATGTCCGGAGTAATTAGTCCGGACATGCCGAGCTGAGTAGACTGCGCCATTGCCACCACCTTCTGAAGTTGCTTCTTCTCCGCCGCGATCACCAAGGACTCGGCTAAACTAGATCCCGCCGAGGCACATTGCATAGCCTTCTTGTAGTCACCAGAAATGGTTATTATTCCCTTGGGCCCCGGCATTTTCATCTTTAGGTAGGCCACATGAGTGGAGATCATGAACTTGGCCAAGGCTGGCCTTCCCAGCAAGGCATGGTAAGGGCTCTGCAAGTCCACAACCTCGAACTCAAGACTTTCAACTCGGCTGTTATCTCGGGTACCAAAACCCACGTCGACCCAAATCTTTCCCATAGGTGCACAAGAGACCCCGGGCACAATACCGTGAAATGTACAGCTGCTAGGCTGCAACTGGTTCGGTGAGTATCCCAGCTTGACCATTGTGTCTCGGTACATGATATTTATGGCACTCCCATTGTCCACCAAGACTCGGGTGAATCTCACATTGTTGGTCGGCCCACAAAACGTCGGATCCACCACCAGTGCATAGTTTCCAGGGCTCGGCATGATCCGAGGTGTATCTTGCCTGCTCCAAGTGATCTCTTGCTCGGACCAGTTCATGTATTTCACCACCGCCGGAGTTACTGCATTCACCTCCTTGGCACGCCTCAGCATACTCTTCTTATCAGTTGACTCAGTCACAAACACCACGTAGCTTGATGTACTTCCCTATAATCATTACCGGGGTTCTCATACCTCTGATTCTCAAAGGACCACGTTTGGCTTTGGCCGGCACCACCGTTGTTGTTGTTGCCCTGGGCACTCACTGCATTCACCGGTTTCGCCTGCACCGTCTTCTGGTTTTGGGCCGCATGCACCGGGGTTGAATTTGCTCCGGTTAAGCTCTGATTCTGCGCCGCTATGGTCGGCTTATGCTGCTGCTGCGCGTTCGGATATTGAGGTCTACGCCATTGGTTCGGTGGCCCACTCCGGTTTGCCCCAGCTTTCGCCCCTTCTGCAGCGGTTCGGTGATGAAAACTACACTGCAGAGTGGTATGGTTGGGTGTTCTGCCATTCCTGCCATGATAGATACATGGTCCATTCACCAATGACTCGTAAGTCACAGGTGGTCCGGCCTCCTGCCACTGCTTCGCACCACCTCCCTGATTCTGGTTCTGGTTCGGAGTCCACGCCTGACCCTCAGTCTTCGGTTTCTGGGCGCCTCCAGGTCCGGACTGACTTGGGTTTACAGCATTGACTTGGAAATCTGGTTCTCTCCTCTTCTGCCCGAACTCTTGACGGTTATCAAACCTCGGTCCGTTGTTGCGATTGTTCATCGGATTCCTCCTGTTCCGGGCATTCCCATCCAGCAGAGGCTGCATCGGATCGCCAAGGGCATAGGAATCAGCTATCCGAATCGTCTCGGCCAGAGTCTTTGGCATATCTCTCTGGAGCCTCTGCCACAACATGCTACCATACCGACATCCATCAGCAAACCACGCTATAGCCTGTGCTTCGATAACTCCCTCACAGGAGTTCCGAACATTGCTCCACCGAGTCAAGAATTCTCGGTCAGTCTCATTGTCCTCCTGCTTGCACGCCTGCAAAAGCTGAGGTCGGTTTGGCCTCTGTAAGTGCTGGCGAAGTTGCTATTGAATGCCTCCTCTAAATCCAGCCAGCAATCGATGCTATTCTCCGGCAATTGTTCAGCCAGATCCGAGCAGGACCTTCCAACATGTGCGGGAGATACCGGACCGCCCATCGGCGATTGCCCCCCGCAATGTATACTGCTGAAACATAATCAGCTAGCCAATCTTGCGGCTTGGTGCTCCCATTGTACGGCCTGGTACTCCGACCCAACTGAAACTGAGACACTGGTGGAGGTGGTTCCTTCATGATCCGAGGTCCAAAACACGCCGGACCAGGAGGGCCTTCCTCCTCCAACTTCTCGGACATGTAAATCCGATCTAGCTTGTAGCGCGCATCACCTGTAGGCAACGTCCGAGCTCCGATACGCTCTCCCAATGCACCATCCACTCTATAGAATCCAGCCCGCTCCATGGCTGAATTTCCATCATCATATCGGTCGCCACCTCGACCGACGTTCTTCGGCTGCGGAACATACTCCGGCTCTTGCTGATACTGCTCCTGCGGCCGGGGTTGCTGCTGATGCCTCGGGGGCTGAGGTGGTTTACCTCGGCCAGCCGACGCTGCTTGCCCACCGTTCTGATTTCCCTGAGCTGAACGGCCTTTAGCTCGGCTTGCATCACCTGGGCCGGGGTCTCCATTGGCTCGGCTAGCGTCGCCGACCTTTTGCTTCCCAGCTAACACCGGATCGTACACTTGCAGCTGCATCTCCTTGTTCCGACCTGAAGTGACACTCCGGGCACGATCGGCTCCTCCGACGTGTGGAGACGAGGCTTGCCCCTTGGACCCTGGCTAACTGGCCTAATCGAATGGACCGCCTGCGAACCGCCAAGCCCGGCCTTGCGGAGGGCTTCATTTTGCTTGCTGGCCACATGCACTAACTCATTGAGCCGCTTCTGCTGCTCACGCCATGCATCTCCGGTCAACTCCGATAGCCCGGCCCTTACTGCTTCGGCTGCTCTAAGGTTCTTGGCTGGTGAACTATACACCGGCCTACCAGTAGCCGACCTGCTACTTGTTGCCTTACTCGAGCCCGAGACTGCAGCCCTAGCCATCTCCTCATAGAGGTCCTTGCCTCGGTTGAACAGAGCAGCTTTCTTACGCCGCACAACCGGAGTAAAACCATCTCTATACCATGTGCAGCATTGTACTCCTTCTGCTCCATATCGAACTGCTGCTTAGCCTCGGCCAGCAACCGAGCTTCTCTCAGCACTCTCTGGCGCTCTGCCTCTAACCCGGCCACCGTATGCTCCACACTTGCCTCTACTGCGAGTGGCCGAGCTAACCTATCAACGATAGCTTCTAAGGGAACTTCTTCCCTTGGCATGCCCAACTGCTCATTCTGACTAGGTTTCTCGTACGGAAACTTCGCCGCCCGACCTGATTTCTCAGGCAGCGCGGTTGGCGTCGCCTCCACCTCGGCTAGCGCGACCTTGCCAGCATCTGCCTTGCTAGCTGCAGGCTTGGTACCAGCCACCATCACCTCCACACACCTCGGAGGGCGAGTGACACGCCGGCCCAAAGCCGCCAGGAGAGGAGTTTCGTCGTCCACGAGCACCTGCTCCGGGTACTCGCGAGCCACCTCGACAGCAACGTATGTGGGGAAGCTGCCGAGCATCATGAGGAAACCATCGGTGGGGAAAGGCTTGCCGGCGAAGCACCCCGCATTGTCGCTCACAAAGGCGAACTCGCCGATCTTGGTAACAAGGCCAGAAAGAACACACTCAGAGGAGCCCGTCCGGATGGAAACTCCACCCAACGCCTCAATCTGCCCCACGGTGGGCGCCAACTGTCGTGGTGGGATCACGGCAGATGCCATGGGTATGGCTTAGTTGGGGCCGAATGGTCGTTGGGGGAATCCGGGGAGGGTTTATGCACTCAAGATGTGCACAAGCAAGAACATGCAAGAAACCACAAGAACATGAACAAGAAACCAAGGAATCCAAGAACACAAAAGACACCACGATGTACCCAGGTTCGGGGCCTTCGTGAGGAAGTAAAACCCCTACTCCTGCCTTTCCTCTCTCAATATATCAGTGTCGTTCTCAGTACAAGGTGCTCCTCGAGCTGTATGATGCTGCTCAAGTGAGAGCTCTAGGTAGAAGATGAAACTATGAAGGGGGAAATGAGCTAGGGTTTTTGCCGTCCTCCTCCCTGGAGGTAGAGATGCCGCATATATACATAGGCCGAAGTACTGTTTTACCCCTGCCTCCAACTAACAATGGCATGGCCAAAAGGTAGAAGACAAGCCTCTGCCTCCTGCCAGCTCAACGGCCGGACTGTCAGGCCGGACAGGCCTAGCTTTCCTCTTCCGGTCATACTTCAGTAGCCTGCCGAGGTCTAGCCTGTAGACCTTTCCCGAAATAGCCAAGTCAGCTCCTAGGCCCCCGAGCTTCCGGGAAACCCGTGGACGGACCTCGCCGTCCTCTGAAGCTCGGGCTACGAGCTCTGCGGCGCCCGTGACCTCTCTGACATGCCTCGATCCTTGCTGCCAACCTCGGATAACACTCCTGATCCTATACCTCGGTAGAGAATACCTTATTCCTGTGGTAGCTAGCTGACTGCCCCGAGGTTGATACCTCGGAGGATATACCTCGGAGAATATACCTCAGACGTACGCCTTACGTCGGATGACGCCTCCTGCGTCCTTGCTCAATCGTTACCTCGGACAGCTTACTGCCTTAACCTTACATGTCTTTACCTCATCTTTACCCTACCCGGGGGTTGCCCCCCGACAGCAACTACGGTGAATTTACCTATATGACAAGCTAGCAACTAAGCACGGTATAAAGTAAAGGCGGTAAACAAGGATAGAAGTAACCGAAGTGAAAGCATGCGGAGACACGGATGTAATCCCGAGTTCCTCCTTGTTAAGGGAGTACGTCTCATTGGAGAGGTGTGAGGCACCACAAAGGTCGAACCTCAACGCCACAAAGGCTCACCCTATTCTCCGATAAACCGCACCACAAAGGATTGGTTCACCTCCCACTATCGGAATCCTTCAAGGTGGAATCCGGAGCCCTTACAACAACGATCCGGGGCACAACCCACAAATGGATTGGGGGCTCCCGAACAGCTACAATCCGTCACAAAGACAATCAAGTAAGTACAACAATGGGCTAGGTTTTCCTAGTGGAAACCCTAGCAAATGGTCCCTCAAGTGAATGAGGGGGAAATGAAGAACGACTTGGTGAAGATGTAGATCAGGGCCTTCTCCTTCAATCCTCCAAAGATCAACGAGTTTGGGTGGAGGGATTAGGAGATCTAATGATTCTTGAGCTTGCAATAATGGTGGACTTCAATTCTGGGCGAGCTACTTGGCTGGAGGTAGGTGGAGGGGTATTTATACCCCTCTAGGAAATCTGCCCGTTGCAACACTCTTCGTGCAGAATCACTTGGACCGGAATTTCCGGCCAGCCGGAACTTCCGGCACTTCTTCTGGTCGAGGATAGAACACAAGTTCGGTGAAAAATGCTGGCCGAAAGTTCTGAACCAGAACTTCTGCCCTTGGGACCGGAACATCCGGCCAGAGCTAAATTCCTGGATCTTCAATATGAACATCTCTTCTATGTTTGTGTAATTTGAACCTGTCACAAGCTTAACATTCTGTTAAATACTGCTTGTGTTGTCATAATCACCAAAACAAGATTACGGGCAAGTATGCCCTTTCAATATCTCAGTAAGGTTGTTTATGACTACATAGTCTCTGGCCGGAACAACCACCTTTATCTATCTCCTGAAGCTTTGAAAGAAGTTCAACATTTACAACAAGAATCTCTGCAGATGCCTTTGCACCAAGATAATAAAGACCAATGGAGTTACCCATGGGGGCATAAATACTATACACATCAAGAAAGTTTTACCATTATTGTCTTTGAAACATCATCCCACATATATGAAGCCTTCAAATGGATTTAGAAGTCCAAGTGTACTATGAAAATAAAGTTCTTTTGCAGGCTCCTATTTTCAGATAGGCTGAACACCAGGAATATTTGAGAGTGGTTGCAATGAATTGTCACTTCAAAAGAGATGGGGTTCATCCAATCAATGTGTAGCAAGTTCGTTGGCTCCTACGAACATGTTGTTGGCCCGCCCATGAGTATGAGTGGCATTGGGGTCAAGGACTTGATATGTTTTCCTTTCACTTCTCCGTCCATTCTTGTTCTTATTCGTTTCATCCAAAGTGACAAGTTCGTTGGCTCCTACATATGAACATGTCTCATTCTTTTTGGTTTTATCTCTCAAATAGGCGTCTCAAGCATTGGAAACCTTCAAGAACCAACATGGGGTAAGCCATTTACCTTGATCCATTGTTGGAAGGAAACTAAAAATTATCCAAAGTGGACATAACTCATGGCGTAATCCCGAAGAGGTGGGGGCGAACCGGCCGTCGAGCAAGAAGCCCCAAGTGAGAAGAGGCATAGGTTGAGGACCAACACCAAGATAGAGGCGAAGCGTGATGCTTCGACAATTGCCTTGCAAGAAACCTTGAAGGGGTTCATATCCCAAAAGGATAGGACAAGTAAGAAGAAGGAAGAGAGGGAAGATATAAAGCGTCGGGATAGAGAGGAACACTCGAAGAACTTGTTGGAAATATAAAATAGGAAGCTTGAGATCGATAAAGAAAATGCCCGCTCTACGCCCGTTGAAGTGAAGTCAAAGTCCAAGGAGGTTGAGATCGCTCTTCACCGAGAAGTACCGGATCAGGACGATCGACTTTGAGGACCTTAATCCTAAGAAAAGTGCCAGTACACAGAGCGAGATGACAGATCATTTCAATTGTGTGTTGTGCATGAACTACGGCCGGGCAAGTGTGGGCCTTGTGTGATTTTTTGGTATAATGTTGTATACCGGCATGGCATGATGTTATTTTTGGTACTATAGAAAAATTACAAGTTATGTTTGCAAGATATATATGCTAGCTTAAGTTTGGTGAAATATGGCCAATGATCAAAAGAAGGAAAAAACCCGATAGGGCGTACCAAATGGGTCACCGCGTTGCGTGTAGTAGCCAGTAAAGTCCGAACATGGATGAACAAAGTCCGAAGTGTCTGGTTGGCTCGACGGGTTGGAGTTGCCCTAGTCCACCTCCACCTGGTTCTCGTCTCTACGGACGGATGAGATACCGGAGGAGTGATCGACCGTAAGCACCACGCAGGATGCATGCTTAACTAACAGGCTCATCCATCCATCCATCCAATGCAAAACGCCGTCGTCACTGCTCACGAAAAGTGGTGCTGATTGCTGTAGCAGCATGCCGCTGCGGTGTGCTCTGTGAGCACATACGGTACTTCCAAGCTACCGGGAGCCCCGTTCGCCACACGTACGCGGGAACGTGCAATTTCGACACGTCCGGACGCGGAGGCAGAAGCTTCCGGTCTGCGCACACACACGCACGGCCGGAACTCGTCGGCCACGTTGCGGACTGTGGATGTCCACGCCTGCAGGCCGAGCGTGACAGTGAACGACGCTTCGCCCTACGGAACGCAAAGTGTGTAAGGCCTTGCCGTCCACGTGAGCTCGCGCGGCGCTGCACGGCACGGCACGGCAGCCCGGAAACGGCCGAAACAGCGGCCAAACCAGGACGCCGCCGACCGCAGTTGGACGGACCCGGCGCGCGGGAGGTGGTGGCGTGCGGGAGAATGGCGAGCACCTCGCCTCGACGCAGGTGAAACCAAAATCACCGATCCTTTTCTTTCCTTTCCTTGCGTGCTTCCTTCCCCTACCGAGCGGCCGATACTTCCTCTTATTATACCCCGCCTCGCTCTTCCTCCTCTTCATTCGCTCGATCACCCACCAAAGCATCCACCTCCAGTTTTTTTAGTGAAGCAGATACACATACACGTAGTAGCAGTAGACTGATACCAGTACTTAATTACAAGTGTCGTGTCGAACACACGCGACGTTTTCCTTTTGTCATTCCATCCGAGATCGATTTGGAGGAGATCGATCATCACGGGAACGCCAAATTCGTTGATCCACCATGGAGGTCTGCTGCTGCTCCACCTCCGCGTCCGTCCTTGCCGGGGATCGCGTCGGAAGGAGGTTCGCCGCCGCACCGGCGCCTTCCGCGGCGCGATACCGGGGCGGGAGGTCCGTCGTGCTTGCCCACCCGCTGCGCCCGGCCGCCGCGAGGCCCGCCACGCGTCGGCCGCGCCGCGGGGTCATTACAGCCGTCTTCGAGCGCTTCACGGAGCGGGCCGTCAAGGCGGTGGTGCTCTCCCAGAGAGAGGCAAAGGGGCTCGGGGAGGGCGCCGTTGCGCCGCGCCACATGCTGCTGGGCCTCGTCGCCGAGGACCGCTCCGCCGGAGGATTCCTCTCCTCGGGGATCAGCATCGAGCGCGCGCGCGAGGAGTGCCGCAGCATCGGCGACCAGGACGCGGGGCCACCCACGACGCCTCCGGCCTCGGACGTGCCCTTCTCCGGGGGCTGCAAGCGGGTCTTTGAGGTCGCCGTCGACTTGTCCAGGAACATGGGATGCAGCTTCATCTCCCCGGAGCACCTCGCCATTTCGCTCTTCACTCTCGAGGATCCCACCACCAACAATCTCCTCAGAAGGTAGGAATTCTATTTATTACTCACCCTAATTGTTCATTCTATTCCATCATCCATTTTGGTGTACAGCCAATCGGTTCATCATATTCTGAGAGAATCTAGTTAATGCACGTTTCCTTATGACAACAGGACATCAATCCAATTTCCTTTTTAGAAACACGGTAGCACATACACTTACCCCCTACGAATGTAAACACACTACCCCTATTAGCACTTTCGACTGACTCAGCCAGCCGGTAGATCTGTTAATGAACTCATCACAGGCGCCTCGCTCCAAATTTATGACCCGTAAGTGTACAAATAGTAAAATACTTACTAGTACTATCCACAGAAGTTAACTTCGATAAAAACCGTTAGTGTACAAATAATAATACTACACACATCATTTAACTTTGATAAAACCAAGGTCCCATGGTTCCATGCACTAGCCAACCCAAACAAAACTCTAAACTGATGGAAAGGATAGTAGGGCGAAACACCAAATTTTGCATAACGCGGAAAAAGGACTCGAACATGTCATCTTTAATGCACTGGCCAAGGCAATGAAAAATCCAAACCCAAAGAAGACCTAGGCAATTTAATATACATTTCAACACCCTCTAACGCGTGTGACGCGGAAGTCAACACCTGAAAAGGAGAAGAGGGATGGTGGGCCATCTCACGTCTGACATAAGAGGCCTATACGTGGACAAAGAGGGAGCAACAAAAATTATAGAATAACTTACAAAAGCCAGACCTCAAAATCGAGACTATATTCTGGTACCATGTCATGTTTCATACACTAGCCAACGCAACCAAAAGTATGGACCTTGGCTAATGCATGAAACTTGGCATGGTATTAGAGCCCATAATCTCGAGTTTGAGTCCCGATTTTCGCAATTTGTCTAACAATTATGGTGTCCCCTCTTTGCGTCCACGTATATGCCTCATGCACTAGCCAACACAATCAACGGCCCGAACTGATGGTAAGGGAAAGGGCTAGTGCAATACACATATAGACTTCAACACCCCGTCACGTGTGATGGGGAAAGTCGACACGTGAATAGAAGAAGACCAATCTCACAAGAGGGCTATTTGTGGAAGCAAAAGGGGGAACTCGCATTTCTAAATAAAGTGCGAAAATAAGGACTCAAACTCGAGACTCTGGCTATAAAATTTGTTTCATGAACTAGCTAACGCAATCAAAAGTAGGAGCTAATGAAACTGATGGAAAGGGCTAGTGCAATCCATATATTTTGTAACACCCGGTGTCACGTGTGACGCGGAGAGGCCAATACGTGCAAGATGGCTCAAAAGGTCTATGCGTGGACACAAAGGGGTGTCGAAGTCTATGTGATTTGCCTAGTACTTTCCCATAAGTTTGGTTTTTTTTATTGCATTTGCTAGTACATGAAACATGAAAGTCTTGTAGGATCATTTTGGATGTTCAAAAGATAATACTCTTCTCCTTTCCACCATTTGTGCCATCATCGATGACACTTATCAAAAAAATCACTCAATGTTTTATAGCCTGGGAGCGGATCCGAGTCAGCTGGCATCCGTTGCACTCACGCGACTCCAAGGGGAGCTTGCAAAAGATGGCAGAGATCCGGCAGGAGCATCTTCTTTCAAAGTGCCCGAGAAATCTCCTGCTGGAGCCGGAAGATCTGCTTTCACCAAATCCTTGAGTAAAAAGAAAGGTCAGGAACCACATGTTGTGCTGAAGCTTATGATCATGTTTTTTAGTATGGAATCTGAATGCAAACTTGCCGCGTTCTCCATTTCAGAGAAAGGTGCACTAGATCAGTTTTGTCTAGATCTGACCACACAAGCTAGTGGAGGGTTTGTCGACCCTATTATTGGCCGTGAGGAAGAGATTGAAAGAGTTGTTCAGATAATATGCCGCCGGACAAAGAACAATCCCATTCTTTTGGGTGAGGCTGGTGTTGGAAAAACTGCAATTGCCGAAGGGCTTGCTCTTCGAATTGCAAATGGTGATGTCCCCATTTACCTCGTGGTAAGCTTGCATAGAGAGTGATGGATTCATGCAATTCTGAAATTCAGCTTGCACTGTTGCACATCAATTGTATTCACAATTTAAACTGTTATGCAGGCAAAGCGTATACTGTCACTAGATGTTGGCCTACTTATTGCTGGTGCAAAAGAGAGGGGCGAATTGGAGTCCAGGGTCACTAGTTTAATTCGTGAAGTCCGTGAAGCAGGTCAGTTCGTAATGCAATCTGAAATGTTATCAGATTTTATTTTGTAGTTGGTCATAAACATGATTGTTTTGTTTCTGTGCAGGTGATGTTATTCTTTTCATTGATGAGGTTCATAATCTTATTGGATCCGGAACTGTTGGAAAGGGTAAGGGTTCTGGTCTCGATATTAGCAATTTGCTAAAGCCCCCACTTGCAAGAGGCGAATTGCAGGTAATAGTTTCATCCTGCTTCTTTCTTACAGGTGTCTAATGTAATTCATTATATATTTTTGCCATATATTGTAGCTTACAGGTTATATTTTGTAGTGCATTGCAGCTACGACTCTAGACGAACACCGGATGCATTTTGAGAAGGATAAGGCTTTGGCACGCAGGTTCCAGCCAGTATTTGTAGATGAGCCTAGCCAGGTATTAAAGATGTTTCCACATGAAAGTGTACTATGGTTACGTTTGTTTTTTAACCATCCTTAAAACCTAATGCAGGAAGATGCTGTGAAAATATTACTTGGTCTTCGTGAGAATTATGAAATTTATCATAAATGCAAATTCACTCTAGAAGCCATCAATGCAGCTGTTTATTTGTCAGCAAGATATATCACTGACAGACAGCTTCCTGATAAGGCTATTGATCTTATTGACGAAGCTGGCAGTAGAGCTCGAATTGAGTCATTTCAAAAGAGGAAGGATGGACAATCTTCCGTTCTCTTAAAGGGACCAGATGAATACTGGCAAGAGATAAAAGCTGTCCAGGCCATGCATGAAGTGGTACATATCTTGCACTGGTTGTATTGTGCGAACAAAAATTCATCTGATTTTAACATTTTAATGTCCCTCATTACTCAGGTCTCATCTAACCAGATGAAATATTCTCCAAATGAGAATGATCAACAGAATGACAGTGCTAACAATGAAGCACCGGATCAGGATAAGGCTGGGTCAACATCTACCTCACCACTGTCAGTTGAGGAGTAAGTTTTCTCATGTCAACGTGTCAGAGAGTAATCTCTATTCCCTACATATCTGATCAGCATGGAACTTACTGTAAAACGCAGGCCAGTTGTAGTTGGAACAGAGGAAATTGCAAGAGTCGCCTCACTATGGTCAGGTATACCAGTCCAGCAACTGACTGCTGATGATAGAAAGATCTTAGTAGGACTAGATGATGAGCTCAGAAAGCGTGTTATTGGTCAAGATGATGCTGTTGCGGCAATATCGCGAGCAGTGAAGAGATCACGTGTTGGTCTCAGTGACCCTGACAGACCTATCGCTACGCTGCTTTTTTGTGGTCCTACAGGGGTTGGTAAAACTGAGCTTACTAAAGCTCTAGCGGCAAGCTACTTTGGATCGGTAAGTCACGAATTTTGTGCTGATCACCCCGTGGTTATTTCAAAGATGTTTTGATATGTTCCACATAATGTGGCTTGACAAGACGTCTTTGTTGTTTTGATTAGGAATCTGCTATGCTTAGATTAGACATGAGCGAATATATGGAGAGGCACACAGTTAGCAAGCTGATAGGCTCTCCTCCAGGGTACATCGGATATGGTGAAACTGGTACTTTGACAGAAGCAGTCAGGAGAAAACCATTTACTGTGGTACTGCTTGACGAGATAGAGAAAGCTCACCCTGATATTTTCAACATTCTTCTTCAGATTTTTGAAGATGGGCATCTGGCTGACTCACAGGTACTGAATTGGTAGATCTTAATAATATATGTGCAACCGCTTTGGCTACATGTCCACACATACTGTGCAAACAATCGGTTTTTAGAGGTTTATGTCAAGTTTCATGCACCAACCATTAGAACCAAAAGACCGAACTGATGAAAACAAGTATGGCTTGAGAATGCCTACACATGGAAAGAAAGGGGGCATCCACATCTAGAACCAAAAGTTTCATGCACCAACCGTTAGAACCAAAAGCCTTGGACCATCCACAGCTACTGTAACAGTTGAATAATAGAACTGAATTACTGGCGGCCATAGTCAAGTAACACATCTTTTTCTTTACTGGCATATCTTCTATCTAAAATATTAGAAGGAATGTACTCATCTTCGAACAACTTAAGTCAAGTAACTTGTTCTTAAGCACTTTGTGGATGGAACTTAAATAACAAGTAGACCTCCAGATGAAATTAGACTCTACAGCAAACAAATCCAGATGCAGTAGACTTATTCTTCCTTAGATTTATCTTAGGCAGTTCCTAGGTCTCTTTGTATGATGAAAATCTTTTAGTTACATTAGCTTTCTGTGGATTACAGGGTCGCAGAGTTTCGTTCAAAAATACATTGATTGTCATGACATCAAATGTTGGTTCTACATCAATTTCTGACGGACGACGGAGCATAGGCTTCTCAACAGATGATACTGAGTCAAGCACATATATCGCAATGAAATCCCTCGTGATGGAAGAGCTGAAAGCATTTTTTCGTCCAGAATTGCTCAATAGAATCGATGAGATGGTTGTGTTCCGCCCTCTAGAGAAAACTCAGGTATGTTTCCCGCTTATACTTTCCGCTGAATTGGTACCACAGATACTCAGTGAACTTGGATACCATATGTCAATATACTGCAAGAACTGCCATTAGCCACAGTCATAGCTACAACTAGATTGAAAGAATTGTTGATTCGTATGTAGATATGTGCTGTCCTGGACTTTGACCAAATGAGACACTAATGCTCTCCTTGACGCACTTGCAGATGCTAGCAATTCTCGATATCATCCTACAAGAACTGAAAGGTAAGCTCTTGGCCCTTGGGATAGGCTTAGAGGTTTCAGATGCAATGAAGGGCCTGATTTGCGAAGAAGGCTATGACAAGAGCTACGGTGCACGACCACTGAGGAGAGCCGTCACCCAACTGATGGAGGATGTCATCAGCGAAGCAATTCTTTTCGGTGAGTACAAGCCTGGCGACACGATACTGGTTGACACCGACAACAAGGGGAAACCATCCTTGAGCCGTCTGAACCAACAGATCGTCCAACTGTCTGAGCCACCACGGACATTCTGAAGCTCCTGTATAGTAGAGTAGAGCTCTAATTTTTTATTCTTTCATACAACGAGATTAGTAATTCTTTGATAGGCAGGCACCAGATATTTCATTATGTACATAACACTCAGGGAATTCATCCCAGCAGCCTAGTTCAGAAATTATCCATACTGTATATCGTCCTTCGGTTAGCAAATATATTGTTTTGAAACAGTTCAGATGCTGGAGGCTACTGCCACAACTTTTCCGCGTGCATCTACGTGTGGATGCCATATTTACAGATTGTTGGCCATGTTGACATGTACTCTGGTAAAGGTCAAGATAAACTTGTAAAGTTCTCTTTTGGTGAATAGTGCAATGTCTCGCAAGCTTCGAAGTATTTGCTGGTGCCTTTTGGATAGAAGTTCAGCAACTTCTGTTTAACATCTTGCTACTATAAGAAAACCTGAAGAATTTTGATGGGTCTCACCCTTCATGTGTTTGTTCTCTTAGCATCCTAAGAAATAGAAAATTTACAGGCCTTTTGTGGATCAAGATCAAGGAGCTAGCAAGGATGGAAGAAAGCTTGACCCTTTTAAACCGAACAACTCGAACTTTATTTCTAAAAATCTAAAATAGCTCAGTTCGAGAAAGTGTTGAGCTTTATTTGGTTCGTGTGCACCAAATAAGCTCGACTTTTTGACAAAATAAAACTGTACTTTGAAGTTCAAAAGAATCATAACAATTCCATATGTTTTTATGTAGATCTGGACAGCATTTGATTTATTATTTAATGGAAAAAAAACTCACTTGAGCCTGTGAGGCATTTGGGGTATCTAGTGTGTACAGATTCACCTCCATGGAGATTTGAGACTTCACTGAGAAAAGTTCTACAACAGTTGCAAAGTTCAACAAACCACACTTCACTTTTTGAATGTCGAATCTCATAAGAAGCACACGACTAATTTCTTACTGGGAATTCAACAGAAATGCGAAACGATTACTGTGTGATAATAACTAGAAAAACTAACTACTCATCAACTTCAGATTAAGCACCGGTGCCAAGACAGCTTATCATCAAAACAGAGATGGAATTGCTTCGGATAATCCATAACTACCAAACCCAAAATAACCGCCGGCAAACAGAGGCGAGTTTTCACTGTGCTTTCGCCAACCCGGGATCCCTAGGAAGTATATATAAAATAGATCAAATAAACAAATTCATGTGAGGGAAACGAATCTAGAAGCATAAAGTTCTTGTAGAATGATTCCAAACCTTTTAATTTGATCAAGTATGAGAAGTCTAGGGCCAGGGCGGATCTTCACATCTCTTAGAGCACTAAAGTAACATTAAGTAGAGTATCATGAGTACATCGTACTTGCATAGGAGGTAAAAAGGTGTAGAAGATAACTGAACCTAAATGAACTTACCTGTCAGTAAGGAAGGGCAAGGTATGATCAGTAAGAAGGCCCTTCTTGAAATTCTTCTCATATTTCTCAAGGCCTAGTCTTTGTAACATGCTCCTTGTACTCAAATAATAGGTATCTTCACTAACACCCCGTTGCTTTGAGAACTTCTGCCCAATCTACATATATAGACCGATGAACAGAATTATTACACAATGATAATATCACGAAGACAAACATATTAGCTAGTTGTGGACTGATGACGAGACAACCAATTAGTAATTTCATCAAGATTAAAGATTAGGAATAAAGAAGCATTCCTTTTGATTTCACTATACTATTTTGAAGGATAATATGTGTATTTAAACTCGCCAATTTAGCAAAATTCCATCCAAATTTATAAAAAATTACATCCAGCTGCCATGAAACAACAAAGTTGCTCTTTCATGCCCAAGATCATTTTCTTGTCTTCTGGAGACTAAGGTCTGTCAGCGCCCAGGTGGTTCCCACATGTGGCCAGGCTCAAGAACTCAGAAGTGCTGAAGCAACCTTGTCGTAAGAATACTTTGGATATGCCAAACATGCAAGCCATACGAAAATGCGATTCAATATCAATTTTAAAAGGTAAAACACAGTTCAGAATGCTCCTGTTAAGCACAAGCTCTAGCTAATGTGAAGTGTGTTATATTTCGTGAAATGTACTCCCTCTCTCCCATATTAGGGTACCTATTAATATTGGTCAAGGTCAAACTTTATAAAGTTGACCAACTATATATTAAAATATATCAACATCCCGAATACAAAATACATATAATATAAAAGAGCCTTGGCGCAGCGGTAAAGCTGCTGCCTTGTGACCACGAGGTCACGGGTTCAAGTCCTGGAAACAGCCTCTTGCAGAAATGCAGGGAAAGGCTGCGTACTATAGACCCAAAGTGGTCGGACCCTTCCCCGAACCCTGCGCAAGCGGGAGCTACTGCACCGGGGCTGCCCTTTTTTTTTATAAAAGCATATTTTATGATGGTTATAATAATGTTGATACGATATTGTAGATACTTGATATTTTCCCATATATTTTGTCAAAGTTTATAAATTTTGACTTTGACCAAAACTATTAGGCATCCTTTTTTTTTTTGCGAAAACCATTCGGCATCCTAATATGGAAGGGAGGGTCTATAGAAGCAACTGTCATCTCAACGTGCAAGGCAAAGCATTATTTGTGAACTCAATAATATTCCCATCCGAATCTCAAAATATCATAAGAAGGCAATGCGACAGTAACTTGACCCTTCATCAACTATGATAAGTTAGTGATAAGAAGGAATGAACAGAAAAGTTAATCCAAAATGTAATAACCAACAAACATATCTCGATAATTACCATGAAAAATCCACCTTGAAATACTGCAAAGGCAACACCAGATGTAATGGCACTTGCGACTGGATTAGGAGTTCCCATTCCACTCACCAGAGAGAACAGAGCACCAGAACCAAAAGCAGTTGCCATGCTTTACAAACACAAACAGAATGTTTATTATCTTATGAAGTAGCAAGTATCTATTTATTAATGATGATTAATGAAATACCACCAGAAACCTGAAGCTGCGCAATAAGAAACATCATTACAGGCTAATTACTGCAAGGAATATGATTTGCATCTTCGCAGTACTAATACTAAGATGCATATATCAGATACCAAACTGATAATACAAGTTATTTGTCCTTGAAATGCAGTGCCAACATAAGTGAAATACCAAACAATCATGCCCTCACCTGCCCTGGATGTCTTCTGCTCCACGTATCCTTCTCATAACACAAGATATGCCTGCGTTTGCACCAGTCATAACTGCAAAGTTCCGCGCTTGCACCAACGGTCGACCAGCTAAAGCCTGTGAGGCAAGCAGCTTCGTTACCAGTATGTCTAAGAATATCAAAACTTACGATTCATGAGATATCGATGTGGTCAACATTTGTCATGATCAAACTGAAAATGCTAGTCATTTACTTATAGATCAAGAGTCACAAGTAACAGGTCTCACAAGCAAACATCACAAATAAATCAGCTTACTGTATTCTAATTTGGGCTAGCGATAGAACACACATGGCATAGATGTTTTAAAAAATAACTATGGAACATTGCATTCAAACTCCGTAAAGTACCGCTACTTTCTCAATTAGCCCCCTTAACTAGTTGTCCTGTGTTGGGTCTCCCTGAATTTGTCTCTGTTTCTCACATGACTGGAAATGGTTCACATTGTGCGCACTCGTATTGCAACATTAGCTTCCACGTAACAGAATCATTTAGCCTAAGAGCTACGACAGAAACGGAGACATGTAGAACATAGGTTGGTGGAGTTGGTACGGATTTGTTTTTTGAGAAACCGTTGCTATGCAATTTTTTTACAGGACTATTCATCAAATTACTTTTCATATCATAGTTATGTCGATTCTTGCATCATCGCCTGACTACGTTGCTCCTGACACCTGTATCTATTTCCATCCCAGATCAATCATTGTCTTTCCAACGATTTGTTTAAGCACAACTGCATGTGTGCACTCTGAGAGGAACATTCAAACCATAATGTGGCAAGTTAGCAATAGACTCAAGCTCCGTACAAATTCATTGTCTCGATAATACATTAACTCCAGTTTACAGTCAAACTATAGATGAAGTCAGGAAACTAAGGCAGATTGATTGTTTCATTTTACAAATACACCCTATATAAATCTTTATACTACCAACTCCATTTTAAAATATACTACTGTATATTCTTATTGCAAGAGACTAAACTACCAGTAACTGTAATATCTAATGTAGAATGTTCAATGCCTGAATCTGCATATAGGGAATACAAAGTAAAGCTACATAGTCAGTAGGGGTATACAGAACCACACACACAAACTTGGAAAAGGACAGACCCAGTGCATAGAGGCTCCCACACAAGGTAGGGTCTGGGGAGGGATTATAGTCTTACCGAATATGTCGGTGAACAAGAGATGCACTCTAAGCTTCTCAAACAGAAGGAGTACGTTGGTGAGTAGTAGCTACCAACCAAAAACCAACATGCTGAAAATCGCTCCTCTCCCTTCCAAGTCCCCCAATTCTCTACAATATGCCTCACAGAAAGCAAAAAGACTGACTCTCAATCAGCTAACATAAACACAATCGACGATGGCCATTTGCGGTGGAGCAGCGCAACCTTGGGCGGAGCATGGCCAAGCGCTGTAGTGGAGCAAGGACAGGGGCAGGCCAAGCACAACAACGAAGTCAACGATGACTCAGTGTGCTGCCCCAGCATGTCTTGTCATCCGCAATTTTCTGATAAAAATAATTATTAAATTAGTTTTCATATTATCGTCATGTCCATTCTTGCCTCATCATTTGACTATGTTGCTCCCCTCACCTGTATCTAATTACATCCTAGATTAATCATTGTTTTTAACTGTCTATAACAACTCTGTACAAGACGGCTCACAGGAATCATAAAGACTAACTCTCAATCAGCTAACATAAACACAACCGACAGTGGCCATTTGCGGTGGAACATCACAACCCTGGGCGGAGCTTCGCCAAGCGCTGCAGTGGAGCAAGGACATGGGGCAGGCCAAGCACAACAACGATGACTCAATGTGTTGCCCCATCAGGTCTTGTCATCCTTAATTTTCTAATAAAACTAACTATCAAATTAGATTCCATGCTTTAGTCATGCCCATTCTCGCCTCATCACTTGACTACATTGCTCCCCTCACCTGTATTTATTTACATCCCAGATTAACCATTGTGTTCAACTGTCTATAACAATTCGTTCAAGCGGAACTGCACAAGTGTATCATAAGTGTAATATCCAGCCTCCATAATGTCACGAGTTAGCAACTCAAGCTCCATACAAACTGTTGAGCAGCAAGGAGCTCACCTGATGGTCTCCATGGTGGCTGGCGGCTGGGTGAGGGTTTCTGGGATTAGGTTGAACAGCAAGGAGCTCACCTGATGGTCTCCATGGTCTCCCTTCTCCTTGTAGCTTCACTTACACACATGGGCCTGGCCCATATAACGGTTCAACACTCCCCCTCAAGATGGATGGTAGATGTCAATCAGCCCCATCTTGTCACACGCCAAGTTACATTCCTTTGTTCCCAAACCTTTTGTCAAGCAATCTGCAAACTGCTGCTGAGAGCTAACATGACTAAGGCTGATGATCCCAGCATCGAGTTTCTCCTTGATGAAGAAGCGATCAATTTCCACATGCTTTGTCCTGTCATGTTGAACTGGATTATTTGCAATGCTTATAGCTGACTAACTGTCACACCACACTCTCAAGGGTCCTTTCCTCATAAGTTTCAACTCGCTCAGCCCTTGAGATAAAGCTCTATACTCAGCTTCTGTTGTTGATTTAGACACAACTGTTTGTTTCTTGCTTCTCCATGATACCAAATTTCCTCCCACAAACACACAATAACCTGATGTTGATCTTCTAGAATCTTGACAACCAGCCCAGTCAGAATCACTATAGCCATCCACCTGGAGATGTCCATTTTTCCCAAACCACAACCCTTTTCCTGGAGTTCCCTTCAAGTATCTCAGGATTCTCTCCACTATATCAAGATGCCCACTTCTTGGCTCATGCATATACCTGCTCACTACACCCACTGCATATGTAATGTCAGGTCTTGTATGACATAAGTATAGTAATCTCCCAACTAGTTTCTGGTAATCTTCCTTATTCACTAGATCACCTGATTGTGCAGTCACTTGATGATTTTGTTCAATTGGGTTGGGTGCTGCTGACACCCCATCATGCCCATGTCACTCAAGAGATCCAATGTGTATTTTCGTTGACACAAAGATATTCCTTTTTCATTCCGGGCCACTTCTATGCCAAGGAAATATTTTAGGTTGCCCAAATCCTTTACCTCAAACTCCTTGCTCAAACACCCTTTCAATCTCTTTATTTCTTCTTGATCATCTCCAGTAATGATAATGTCATCCACATAAACTGCAAGAATGGTGATTTTTTGATCAGAGTGTCTGTAGAACACCGTGTGATCACCATTGCATTGACTGTACCCATACCACAAACAGCACGCTTGAACCTATCAAAACATGCCCTCGGTGATTGCTTTAATCCATACAAGGATTTCTTCAGCCTGCATACCTTACCCATGGTCTTTGACGTGCCAAACCCTGGTGGTATCTCCACGTACACTTCTTCCTGCAAGTCACCATGCAAGAAGGCATTCTTGACATCTAATTGATGCAACTTCCATCCAAAATTAGCAGCACATGAAACCAATATCCTTACATTGTTCATCTTTGCCACTGGAGCAAACGTCTCATCATAGTCAATTCCATAAGTTTGACTAAACCCTCTTGCGACCAATCTGGCCTTGTACCGTTCTACCTTCCCCTCAGGATTTTGCTTCACAGTATAGATTCACTTACAACTCACAGCTTTCTTTTCTGCTGGCAATGTGGTTAGCACCCACGTCTTGTTTTTCTTCAGTGCTTCCAACTCTTCTATCATTGCAGCACGCCACTTCGGATCTTGCTTTGCAGCCTTCCAATCCTTTGGTGTTGACACAGTTTGTAGAGAGGCAACAAACGCTCTGTAGGAGGGAGATAAAGCCTCATAGGACACAAAATTTCCAATATCATGGTCATCTCGAATAGTTCGTAGTGCCTTCTTTGCCACTATAGTATCCTGCTCATCCCTATATTTTTCAGGAGGCCTTCCTGCCTTAGCTCGTGGTTCTTTTCTCAAGGCAATAGGAAGATTCAGAGTGTCACTTGAGTTAGCATCGCTGCCTTGCTTCTCCCCCTGCACATGTGCCTGCTATCCCGCAGTGTCAGATGAGCTCACATCACTGCCTTGATGCTCCCCCTGCACATGTGGCTGCCTTCTAGAGTACACACGAAGATTCTGTGGCCAACGATCTCGAACACGAACAGGAACCTCGAGAGAACCAATTTGAATCGTACCCACTGTTGGCTGAACCTCAACCTGCACATCATCATCAATGTTAGTACCCACAGAAACACCTTGAGTACACGATACAACTTTCTCCCCCTCATGACCATCGTGCACAGAGTGTAGGTGGTCAAGTTCTGCAAATAAGAGACTCAGATCAGTTGGTTCACCATAGAATGGCTCAGATTCCCTGAAGGTGACATCCATACTCACAAACATGCGTTTTGCAGAGGGGCTCCAACACTTATACCCTTGCTGACTCGAGGAATAACCCATAAACACACATTTCAGTGCCCGTGGGTCTAACTTCCCAATAGATGGCCTATGATCTCGAACAAAACAGGTACTTCTGAATAGCTTTGGAGGGACAACAAACTTATTTTCTCCAAACAACAGCTCACATGGGGATTTCATACCTAGTATCCTGGAAGGCGTTCGGTTGATCAAGTATGTGGCTGTCATGACTGCTTCACTCCACAGGAACTTGGGAACATTCATCGTGTACATTAAGGACCGAGCTACTTCCAAGACATGGTGATTCTTGCGCTCCGCCACACCATTTTGTGGAGGAGTATCTGGGCAAGATGTCTGATGAAGAATCCCCTGGGCAGACAAGAAGGCCCCAAAGTTGGTGTTCACATACTCTGTGCCATTGTCAGTCCTGATCACCTGCACCTGCACATGAAACTGATTCTTCACATACGCATGAAAGTTCTGAAAACAGTTGAACACCTCATCCTTATGGCGCATCAAGTAAACCCACGACATACGAGAATGGCAGTCAATGAATGTAACAAAGTACTTCATTCCATTAACTGACACTACTGGACATGTCCATACATCTGAATGAATAAGCATAAAAGGAGATATACTCCTCAGCCCCTTACTCACATACGAGGCTCTTGTGTGCTTAGCATATTCGCAAGCATCACATAACAGACTGTTCTTGCTTATTCCACTCATAAGATCAGGAAATATTCTACTCATCTTATCGAAAGCTACATGCCCCATCCTACAATGATGGATCATTGCACGCTTCTCCTTGTTCTCCATGGTTGCAGCATACACCAGATCCGGCTGCACACCCTTGTCCATGTACCAAAGCCCCCTACGCCTGGTGCCAGTCCCAACCATCTGCCTCGTCTGTCGCTCCTGAATCAAGCAACCGAACTTGTCAAAAGTCACACTACAGTCAATTTGATCAATTAGTGCACTTAAAGATGCCAAATTGACAGGAAACGCTGGCACATGCAAAACCGAGGATAGAGAGATGTTGGGAGTACACTGTACCAACCCCGGCAACAGGCTGTTTTGTACCATCAGTTGTTTGAATGGTACCCTTATGAGTAGAAGGATGTTTATTGTAAGACTCAAACACTGAGAATTTACCCCCAACATGCTTAGAGGCACCGAAGTCTAGAACCCATTCTGTATCAATTTCATTAGCAGCAAGAGAAGCCCTTTCAGAATTACCTTCATTCGTGGAGGCCCAATGAGCGAAGTCTCCATAGGTAGCATCATCTACTTTTGTGCCCTTTGGTGTCCCACTGTCCTCTTCTACTACCATGTGTGCCTTCTGACCCCCTGAGTATCCACCTCTGCTTCCAAAAGTTCTGCTACCTCCCCCTCTATAATATCCCCCGTCTCTGCCTCGATTTGGGCCGTTCCACTTCAAGTGACCTTGCTCCCCACAGGTAAAACAGTCCCTGGTATCTTTTCACTCCCTACGCTCAGTAACTGCAAACGTTGGAGTCGACACAACCTTCTCATCTGCTTTCTCAAGAGATAAGCGCACTTCCTCTTGATTCATTGCTGCAATAGCCTCATCAATAGTCGGCAAAGAAGTTTGGTGCATCAAGGAAGCCTTCCTGCCATCAAAACGACGGTCGAGCCCATCTAAAAGTTTCAGCACACGCCTTCGTGCTATCTACTTGTGCCCCGACTCGATGGTGGCTGCGTCATAGAGTTCGAGAGGGTCACAATTATCCTGATCTGCCCACAAAGACTGCAGCTCTGCCACATATGCCATCATTGACATTTCACCTTGGCGAAGACGATGAATCTTCCCATCAATCTGAGCAATGAGCATGACAATGCCCTTGCCGGAGTACTGTGTAGACAGAGTCTTCCACATCTCCGCAGCTGTAGTTATCCCCTCCACGGAGCGAGCAATAGAGGGCACCACCGAGTTCAACAGCCATCCAACAAGCAAAGAATTGATGGCCTTCCACTTCCTTCCCTCTGCATCGGTCTTGTCTTCTGGAGCACAAATTTTTCCCAACACATACCCTTCCAGCTCCTTCTGCTCCACAATCAGTAGAGCCCTCCATGACCAACTCAGATAGTTGGCACTACCCTCAAGTTTGATCTCAGTAGGCAGCAACACAAGCATCTGTACCACTTCCCCTTGAGGAACGATGGTCCCAGCAACCGATCCTTCAGCTTTGGAGCTAAGAAACATGGTGAGCTTCTCCAGGGCATCAGCTAGGATCTTTGCATCACCCATTTTTGCCACAACTGCACTTCTTCCCCACCGGAGAGATACACACGCAGCAGGACAACTTCATCTACGCCTCCCTTCTTGTTCTCTTGTCTAGCAGCCACAATCCCGCTCACCTTCTTCCTCCGCTGCTGCCCTTCACACAGCAGCTTCCTCTCCTTTTTCCCTTCTTCTTCCCCGTACAACAGCTAAGCCTCTTCTTTCCTTCTCACGCGCGCATGCAGCACACACCACAGCCGCCTCCTCTCTTCTGCCCCACCTCTTAGGTAGCTATCCTACCAGCCAGCCAGCACCCCCGCCGCCATGGCCATCACCCCGTGCTCTGATACCATGTTGAGCAGCAAGGAGCTCACCTGATGGTCTCCATGGTGGCTGGCGGCTGGGTGAGGGTTTCTGGGATTAGGTCTGGGAGCACGCATATCCCTTCTCCTTGTAGCTTCACTTACACACATGGGCCTGGCCCATATAACGGTTCAACACAAACTAATTGTAATCAATAATACAGCTCCGGTTTACAATCAAACAACAGATGAAGTCATGAAACAAAGGGCCGATAGATTGTTTCATTTTTACAAAACATATACCCTGTATAAATCTTTATACTACCAACTCTATTTGAAATATACTAGTGTGTACTTTACTTGCAACAGACTAAACTACCAGTATCTTTAATATCCAATGTAGTGTGCTCAATGCCTGCATCTGAATGTAAGGAATAGAAAATAAAGCTAGATAGTCAATAGGAGTATACAGAACCACAACATACTTAGCATTGAAATTTTAATATGCCCTATATATGTGAGCAAAATATGCACTCTATGTTTCTCAAACAGAAGGAGTAAGTTGGTGAGTAGTAGCTATCAACCAAACAATAACATACTGAAAATCGCTCTCCCTTCAAAGTCCCCCAATTTTGTACAAGCCAGCTCACAGGAATCATAATGACTAACTATCAATAAGCTAACATAAACACAATCCTACAATGGCCGTTTACGGTGGAGCAGCTTAACCCTGGGCGGCGCTTGGCCAAGCGCTGCAGTGGAGCAAGGACATGGGGGTAGGCCAAGCGCTTCAATGATGACTCCGTGTGCTGCCCCAGCACAGCATGTTTTTATCCATGACAAAAGCGGTCTTCAGCAAATTAGATAAACATATCGCTGATTGCAATTTTGAAATAGCATGTTCCAATCGTTTACACAAGCACAAAAAAGAGAGAGTAGACGATATGGTAGGGTGTCAACCTGCGCCTGCTTGAAAGATGCCATGGCCTGGGGGTTGGCGTTGGGCGGAGGAGGCGGCATGGGAAACGGCGATCCCCCATCAGCAGTGAGTGAGCCCATGAGGCCCCCGAGCGCCCCACCCTGAACAACTCCCACGGCCGTGGTCACCGCTGCCTCGACGTGGATGGGCTGCTTCGCCATCCACGCGCGGAACCCAGCCTCCAGTGCCTTCACTCGCCCGGTCCATTCCTCCAGGGGGTTGCCGCCGCGACCCTGCGCCGCTAACGACGAGGAGGTCATCACAACCGAATCCCCTCCGTTCTCGCCTACTCCTCGTGTCTCGGCGTCTAGTAGAAGGCACGCCCTTTGTCGAGATAAAATTATAATAATGGAAGACAAGCGATACAATGGTGAAATTAAACTTCTCTTATTTCATAAGAGATCAATTCTTATCAAAGGTAAGACAAGTGGTATAATGGTGAAATTAGTCTTCTCTTATTTCCTACATGCTCTCTGATTCATATATTAATCTTGTCTACCTAACAACTCAGAATGGATGGAGTAGCAAACTATAAATTTTGATACATGGAATCACATTTACAAATTGTGTCCGCCGACCCCTCTCATCCCCGTGTGGCGGCGCCGAGCCACACCGGGGTGTCCCCTGCCAACCGCCTCCTCCCACCTCTCCTGCAAGATCCCCTCCCGCCGGCGCTGGGCGTGTCGCCATTGCCTCCTCATGTGGCCGTCTGGCGGCGGCGACGGTTTTCCTCAACACAAAAATCCAGATCGGCATGGCGGCGTCCACCCAGGCCTAATCTACGGCAGTGGCGCGGGGCGGCGGCGACCAGAGTCAGCTTGCCGGTGGCGGAGGCGGAAAGCCTGATGGCCAGCGAGGGTGGCGGTGGGTGTCCGATCTGGACCGAGATGGGTTCCGGCTAGGGCTAGACCTGAAGCTCGAGGCTCGAGGCTCGGCTCGGGCTCGGCGCGGCTCGAAGGTGGTGCAAGCCAAGCCTAGACCTTCCAAACAAGGCTCGAGGCTCGACAAGCCGACTCGGTGAAGCTCGCAAGCCGGCTCGAAGGCTCGATGAAATAAAAAAAATTGACATGACTTTTGCTAAATATGTAACAATTGACAATTATAATCAATAATAGATAGTGTAACAAGTTTCACAAAGTATCAACTAAGCATAACAGAAATAAAAGTTCAAACACAAACACGTGCATAGTTCAACAATAGTCTCATACAGTCATACATCACAAAGTTCAACCACAAACTGACAAACACGTGCATAGTTCAACAACAACAAATAGAACACAAGTCTTAACAATTTAACATAAAGTTCAACCACAAAAGGACCATTGCACCACCACCCCATCATTTCATCTCTTTGTCGTCGCTTGTCACTTGCAAGATGAATCTGAAGTGTACAACAAACGAAATTTCAGCAATATAAAAATTTCCAGCAAGTCAATCAAGTAAATAAGCATCATTGACATTATTTTGATTCAGTATTTTGGCTGTATAAAAAGTTTCAGCAAGCATATATAGCAAACCAGAAGACAATTCCCATCTGCCTACCCCTATGGAACAGAAAACCAGAAGTAGCTTAATAAAACTGAAAACTGAACTTTGCAGAACTAGTATATGAATTCTACCAAGCATTGGTCCTCCAAATTCTATCACTGATGCATGGTCTCAGAAGAAGTTAGCTCTCTAGACTCTAACTGGTCGGTCCACTTTGAAAAATACACCATCGGCCGTGACCCAAATCAATGCGGGGCTCCTGCAGTCGATGAACGTGAACAAGGTGAAGCTCTACGAGACTACGACGCCGACCCCAAGGTGCTGACGGCGTTCGCCAACACGGGGGTGGAGTTCATCATCGCCGTGGGCAACGAGAACCTCCAGACGATGGCGACCAGGGGTGCACGCATAAAATCAAATCGCAAAACCGGCCGTAGAGCTTCACCTTTTTGCGACGGCCAGGGAGTACCGGAGTAGAGTAGGGGCCGACCGGCGGCCGCCACTGGAAGGTCAGCGACGGCGCCGCGCGGCGTGCGCCGGTGCGCGTCCAGGCGTCCAGGTGCGAGCTACGGGAGGAGGCGAAGAGCCATGGGCGGCGGACGGCGGTGGGAGCGGCCGGCGGCGGACGGCGGTGGTAGAGGCCGGCGGCGGTGGTGGCGGCCGGCGGCGGGGTAACCCTAGGCTAGAGAGCGCGATGGGGAAGGAGAGAGGCAGAGAGAGCACGGCGCGATGGGGATGTGTCGATGGGGTCAACGCGGGCGCGGCAGCACGACTGCACGATGGATCTTTTGATCGATTTCCTGTGTAAAAAAAAAATGCTACGGCTCACGAGCCGGCTTGGCCTCGAGCCTGGCAAGCCGAGCTTCGAGCCCACTTATTGAAAAAAATTTAGGTGCAAGCCGAGTCAGGCTCGGCTCGAGTTTTCACGAGCCTGCCCGAGCCGAGCCTCGAGCCAGCTCGGCTCGGCTCGATTCCAGCCCTAGTTCCGGCAGGCCGACGGGCGGCGGTCCTGGCATCTCCTCCGACTTTGTAAACGGCACGCAAATTCTAGGCTAGACCCGCAACACGAGGACATTTGGGGCACCGGCCCTGGGCGTGGTAGAGGTGGCCTCCTTCGCTGAAGGTGGTCAACCGGCTGGTTGTGGTGGATCCCTTATCTCAGTCAGTCCCGATGGCGATTTGGGGAGTCGTAGCTGCCTGCAGATGAAAACTGAGTTCTGACTACGATTACGATAGGCAATGACGGTGCTTACATGTCGTTACCTTGTTGAAGGTATCGTTGTTGCAGCTATTGTCTATCCACTCACGCTGCTCCGAGGGAAACCCCAGATCCTGGGATTACCAGGTCGGATGATGATGGCGCTCTTGGTGTCGCTCTCCCTCTTGGAGGCATTGTTTTTGAAGCGGCTGCTGGACGGAAGAGGCAAGAAGTGGAGCAGTGTACATCTACCACGTTAACGACGGTGAGTCTCGACGGCGTGGCGCACCGGGGTATCGGCAACGGACGCATGATGATGGACTCACACAGGATGGTGGAGCTGTATGGCGTCAGGGTGGTGTCGATGGCAGGCCATGCAAGATCACCGCATTGATCTCTCCTGGATGGGATGGCGGAATATGGTGGCAACAACTTCTGATGTGCGTACGTGGCATGCGCTGAGGATCGGCTAGATCAGTTAGTGCTTTCGGCGCGCTGTTCGCGGGCTGGTTGAAGCCTCCGGATTTAGAGGGGACCTCATCCCTCTGTACTGGTCTAGTAGTTAGGGTTTGCATCTGTCTGTTGTGGTGCGTCGTTGGAGTGGTGGGAGGGGCGCCCGGGCAAATAAATCTGCCTCAGCTCTACTCCACATTGTCGACAACCTTCACAGCGGCGCCTCGGAATTGATGGCAACGGGTGCTGCTTGGTTTTTCAAATTGGCAGTTTGGTCTTCTCGCTGTTCGTCAAATCTTGCGAGATCAGTTCTCTCGGTGTGTCGCTTGCATTCATGGTTTTTCGCGACGACGCTAGCGGTCGGGGCGAGGTGGTTATTCTAGAGCGAGGATGTTGGTCCGGAAGTGGTGTATTTGTCGTTCTTCTTCGACTTCGTCGATGGGAGGCGACAGATCTTGGTCCAAGATGGCACAGGGGACGTCCCTCGGTCGACGTGTCGCAACGACATTTGTTGCGCTGCGTGCAGCACGCCTATTCATCGACTCACAAAGCATTGTTGGCAATGGTGCTTTCTCAGATTTTTGCAATGGTGGAGGCTCGACGTCTTCTCCAACATTCGTCTCGACAGGGCTGGAGTTGGGCGGCGGCCAGTCGCTACGTTGGTTATAGGAAATCCTAGATATCGTTTTGTATTTCTCAATCTTTTAGAATACCCTAGAGATCGTTTTGTATTTCTCGATCTTTTAGATTTTGATATACATTTTCAGGATAATCATTTTATCCTGGTCTATCTTATGTTTTAGTTTCTACGTGTGTTGCTTATTGTAACTTGATTTTTGATTAATGAAATTTGTGGTTGCTCCAAAAACAGGTCGCATGAATGCCCTCTTAAGAATCAACACAGGTTTTATATTCTCGACAAAACTTAGCAAACATGATAGGTTGATGACAAAAACTACTGGAAGTATGGTGAAATACTGTTGTAACCGGAGCAAACGCAATAGAGCCATAGAGGACACAAACTCAACGTTATATGGAGATTTACACGTGAACTTACCAAATACTGAAAAAATTACAGGACCAGTAGGATTAGGCACAGCCGCACAGGCGCCCTGTCGCCTGTCCCGGTGACAAAATCAAACTCCTTTGCACAACTTACGGGGAGGCCCTCAACCGAAATGGAACACAGATGAGGACACAAGAAAGGTTCCAGAAGAATATGCAGGCACGACTTCCTCTCCACACATCACTAAAAACTGATGTAAATGTCTCATTTGCTCTCTCTCTCTCTCCCTCAGCACGATTACTGCTGTACAACTTGGGGTTAATAGATTCTTACTGTGATAAAAAATCATGAAGCTCTCCTGCGCCTCTTCACCATTCTGAGTCTTCTGTTAGGACGCGCACTGGTACGTACAAGGGAAACTGGATGCACCCTCCATGTTTCCTGTCGGGGACAAAACTTTGCAGTCAACAAGCAAAAAACTTTGGTGACCCGCATCTTGGAAGTTAATAAATACAGATCGGGGGACATATCAAAGAAACCAAAATGGGAAGGGAAAAAACGAGAATTGGAAATGGGATTGCGTAAGTCTAATGGGCCCTTTTGGTTAGTGATCCAGTCGGCAGTGGTTGGGTTACTCAAGTCTCTTTGGTGGGACCTGAAGTGTCTCCTCCGCTGGATTAAGTGTCAAAACCAGACGAAGTTGATGGGATATCCTGGTGGTTTTCTCCGCCAGAGGAAGTCCGAGATCTTCCTGACCTGGCACGCATGTTTGCACCCATAGGGAATGGTTCCTATAAGATATGACAATTTTGAGTAATAAAGCCCTTTATCTAAAAATAAGATATGACAATACTATTAAGTCAGCAGCACTGCTATTTTATAGCACAACCTTAAGAGCAACAAGTACACATTTGAGAGAAGAGATTTAAGTTATAGAACTTGTGCAAGGTGATGTTTTACTTTAATCCTTCAAACAGGGCTTATGCGAATGTTTAAGTAATATCAAGGTTGTACAAAAGATGAGTGTTGCGGACAGAAGAGGGGCAATGAAATCTACTAAAACAATATAATATGGTAAAAGAAGCAAAACGACAAAAAGCATACCTGATCCCCTGCATTAGGGCCATTTGAATGGAAGAGGATGGGGCGGCAGCGCTTGTCCTCATTCATCAAACTGGAGTTCTGGAAATGACCAATCAGAGCTGATTTCCCTTGGATTCTGGCATAAGCAAGTGATGCTACCTTCTCACTGTTAAATTTTTCCCACTTTTTACCATTGAAAGTCTGCAAAGGAAAAAACAAAAGGATCAGGATATGTTGCTGATATTTCACAGTCGATATGATATAATGTTCAATGGCATGAACCTACAATCATAGGGCAAGATAATCATTATTGCCTTCAAGCAACAAGCACTTGACAACATTATATTATCCATCCCTGCAAAAAATGATATTATCTATGATCATGGTCCCACCTGATAAAATGGAACAATATGCTGAGGATTGGTCATATTGATGAAAGCATAGCCAACATTGCATTTGTTCTGGAAAAGTGAGAAGTAGTACAGAATCCCCTTTAGTCATACAAATAGGCAAAATTCTCTCATTAATATGAAGCAATTGTCGCAGAGGAATTACAATTAGATCACCTTGAAGTCAATTGGCAGGTAAATGAAATCAAAAGTTCCCTTATGAGTTTCATCAATAGCAGTTAAAAGCATCTTTGAGGTGTACCTGAAATCCAAAGGCAGTCAGAACATACACAAACATACCTGAAATAGAAACGGCTGGCCAACAAACTGCAGCCTAAATTAGAAAGTTCTGTGCACATACTTGTTCGGGATGTTCTTTATCATCAGCGTAGTCCGGGAGTCTTCACCACGCAGAATACAGTCGACATCAAGCTCATATTGCCTTCTATTATCGGACTGATTTGCACTTGACTCATTTCTTCGGCTCCTCATCCGCTCACCTGATGGATCAAACGATGGAAGGGGAACCACAGGTTTCCTTCCATGGAACAGACCCCTCTGCTGAGGGACGGCGTGTCAATCTGTGCAGGAGACACATCTGGATCCATACAATTGCCTCTAGTTTGAGAAAATATGTTATTAAGCTCCACTGGGTGAAGCCGAGGGCTACCAGGATATCCTTTGCTTCCAACACTGCCAGGATGAAAACTTGCCGCCTCGGTCAAATCTCCTGCATAGCCATGCCGCCTATCCCAAACTGATGGATTGATTGCTGGTGCAGACCCAACATGGTGATGGTGCACGAGAGGTACATTCTCAAGCATGTGGAGCGGGGGTCTTGGTAATCCATGCAGCTGTGCAGGCAGGCGAGATGGAACATTGTTGACAAACGATGCCGGGTTTGACCAAAGCACGGGAGAACTGGGATGATAATGGAAGTTATTTGAATTATTCCACATTAAATTCTGACCATCCAGAGGAAGGCTTCCACTTCGTGAAAACCCAGGAGCTGTAAATGAAATAATACCCAAGCAAGGAATGATTAGATTAAATAGCAGATACTCCATGACTTGGTCTAGCTTCAGAAATACTTATTTTTTAACAAAGCTTCAGAATACTTCAGACTTGCAATTGCTGACATAACATTAATGAACCTAACAGTTTTTCTATCATCTTGATGAAACTTCGCGTATATGTACTTGCTGGATGGAACTGAGGGGAATGGTATGAAATAAATACGAACAAAGTCAACAAACAAAGCAGATTATGATATCCAAATTTACCTCTTTCAGCACGATCAAATGAATGTCTATTGAGGTTACTGGAGCCCACTTTAGGGAGGTGCCTGCTGTCCACCACTTCAGCTGCTCTTGAATTACTATTAGTGCCAATTGGCGTCATGGTGTTGTTAGGGGCCCCAGTAGTTAGTTCACCCATGCCTTGAAACCTATAATTCATGTGTCCGTTCCTCCGACCAAGCGAATGGCTAAGCTCACCATGGGTAGCTGGATTTACACAGGATGTAATTCCAACGGGAGAGGATAAACTTTGCTGTCTGGTAGAGGATAGGCCCAACAATGACGCATCTCTGAATGGGCTCATTGATGCCTGAAGTCCAGAAAGCATATCCTGGATGCTCCCATTTTGGAGGCCAGTGGAAGTGTTTGTTGCCAAATTAATTGAACCTTGCAGAATGTCCATACAAGTCAGGAACGGCAACTATTAGAAAAAACATAAGTTGAGAGGAAAAAATAGATATCTTACCAAAAGAAGCCCTTGATTGGCTGATTGCGCTTGGATTCCCCAGTTTGTATACACCAAACTCTTCCTGCCCTAAGTCTGGAGACATGTGCTGCATCAAGCTGTTATAACGAGAAACTAAATCACTCTCAAAGCCTGCTCAAAATGTTTATTTTCCATGGTTAAAAGATCCAGACATCAAAAACTAATTAGGATATGTCATATCGCTGCATCAGACAGAACTATTATTTGGGAACAGTAGGCACTCTATCCAAAGAAAAAGCTATTTTACCAACACGTTTACCGACTGCATGTTCAAATTATTCAATCTACCTCTACCATTCAACTAAATTGTTCTTGCACACGTCATCCTGGAGATAACATGAAATATGAATTTAAACACAAAGGTCAAGAAAGCTACCATCTAGTACCACCGAAATGGCTGTACCCCACTTTGATTTTCTTGCCAGCTATAGTGTTCCTGTCTAAAGCACATAATGCAGCTTCGGCTGCTCTGATATCATAAAATTCAATTATTTTGACATGACCCTTTTGTGGAATGTCACAAATCTGCAAGTACCAAATAAGCATATGTTATAATCCTTGTTATACTAGTATCAAGCTAATGCAAGATCATACCTCCTTGATTTCACCACAGTCACCAAATACCCGATGGAGATCATCATTTGTTACTGATGGATCAATATTAAACACTACCAGAGTTCCCTGGTTAACATCCTTATCCGAGGGGTTGTCCTAGATTAAAAAAAAAAACAAATAAGCACTGCACTTCTGCACATATGCACGAGGCCTATAACTTAAGAAACAAGAACCTGATTAACAAAACAAAAAAACTGCTAGCACCATACTTATTAGAGGCTCTATTTATTAACACTGTACCAAGGACATAATCATATATTAAAAAATCAAGCCAGGAAGACAGAAGAGAAAACATTCTGGGTTTAGTGACAATTGACGAAGTGATGGGTACCTTCGGAATTGAGTAATGTATGTCAAGTTTCCTACGTCTGAGTGGCTTATTTTGAAGTGCCCTCATGGCATTTCGTGCTGAACTTATATCATAATAAGATATCATCACAAAACCACGATGTTTACATGCAGTGTAAAGGGTACGGATGTCTCCATAATGCTGCAAAGAAACAGTAAATGGATTTCAGGAATCAAATCTGACGTCCCAGAATCACAATAAGTTGAACAAAATATTGAAAAGTAACATACTTCAAATATGAGCTTCAACTCAGAATCCTCAACATTGCTATTAATGTTCCGAACAAAAAGAGTTCTGGAAGGGTGCTCCCCGTGCGGATGGTCACCATTCAGTGCACCATTTACAAACCCAGGTCCATCGTTAGATCCACCATTAACTTCTTGCAATTTTTTATTTTCATCAGTTTCGAGCTCCATCCCACCTCCAGTGCAGAATATATCATCATCAACATCCTCCCCACTGTTAGCATGGGCTGTATACCCAACTTCATCAAGAACATCTGACAAAAGTTCATCGTCATCAGGAAGCAGGTCTCCAATTATTTGGGCCTCAATTTCCTCAGTCAACTCGAAGGGCTCATCATTGATATTCAGATCAGCCTTTTGAGAAGGCTGACCGAAAAGAGCCTTCTTGGATGTTAATCTCACTGCAGAGTTATCAGATAAAAACATATAATCAGCTAAATCACACTTTGCAAATGAGTGGTTGAACAAGAATATTTTCTTATTTCATCTCTGCACCAGAACGCACGAGAGTAAAGATTCTTACAAAAAACAAGAAAATTACATTTTTTAACCCTTCGTATTCAAGTATACTCTTTCTTGTCATTTGTTTTCATTCAAGAGAACAACCCTTAAAGATAGCATGTCAGGAAATGATATAAATGAAGATCGATATGCTATGGTGTAATACTAGGAGGCGGGAGAAGGTGCACGGACTGGTGCCGCTGGTTGACATATTTATAGGAGGAAAGATTAAGGTAACTCAGAAGATTTAGTATAAAGAGTGGATATTTCTTAACGTCATGGTTCATTGCTCAGTCGAAAAAGAAATGATAAAGAAGAATGGCTCACATTTCTTGTCAAAAATGTCAGAGAGTGAGCTTGAGAAAAGCCCATTCTCGTTGCAGACACCATTTGCGCTAGTCATTCTCACATCATGGAATAAATCTGCAGCCGTTAAGGATGAATCAGATTGGCAGCTAGGATCTTGTTCAGGCCTCCAAGGAGATGGTCGCAAGTTAGGATGCCTCTCTTGACTGAACAGCTTGTGCTCAAGACTATATGCAGTTTTCTGGTCCCTTAGATCATATTGTTGTGGAAACTCTCGTCGACCCACAATCTTTGTCCCAATTGGTTGAGGCTTTTCAAGTGGAGAAGATGCAACTGAATTGCTTCCTGGTAACAAAGGGAACCCATCAATTTTTGAGAAGAAATGGTGTCAATGATAAATTATAGAAACACATCAACCATCATGAAAACAAGAGCAGCAGGGACACTCATGGGCCTAGGTGGTCTAACATGCACTGGGGAAAGTTTTTTTTTCTTTTATAATTTGCCCACGAAATCATTTTGTGCACCCTTGTAGCTTATGTAAAAAGCACCAGAGTAACCAAGACATAGGATTTAAAGAAACCTACAGTCCTACACACAATTTGTAAATCAAACTGCTTGACCTCAATATAGAGAGGAAAAGGTAAGGCTTACAATCCTCTGGTTTGCTAGCATGCATAAGAATGTGACTTGTTCCATGTCCCATCAACACGAAAAATTACAGCTAGAAAGCATCCTACTCCCTAATACAAAAAAAAAATGACCAAAAACGAATTCAACGTTGACAGAATCAGACCAAGCACTCACCCTTGTTATGAGATAAAGATTCCTGCTTCCAAAATCCAATTTGCCTCTGCAAATTTAGGGGACAATTATGAGAATAGTTGATAAATGGCATAGCCACATGAATACCAAACGGAACTTGTTGAAGCAAGAACTTGAGCAATGGTTCAAAGTTTCTGGGATTACCTCCGTGGGGAGGAGAAGCTCCTCACTGAAGGAGGAAGCGGCCACGATGGGATGTCTGTACTGAGACAAGTGGTGCCTCTGATCCATGGCCTGAGATGGCATCCTGCAGGCACCAAACCATGGAGCATATTAGACACAAGACCTGTGAGCACCTCTGGTAGCTCAATTTGGTCGGATAAAGTAAATTGGTGTATTATTTTTCGTTTCTTGGCTGAAATGATACACCTTTGGGGGGGGGGGGGGGGGGGGGGGGGGCAAAACGCACAAAACTGCGGCAAATTTAGACTATCCCAAGGGTCTGCAGGAAATGTGAAAAATTTAGTGCTTGCTAGCTTCAAAGGTCAACCGTTTCGTACTATCACAACCGCCAGATTTGACAAATCGGTGAGGGAACCCGATGAACTTATATGCAAAATGTTTAGTTTCCCAAGCAAAAACAGCATACAAGATGTGGAATTTAATGCGCCTCGGGCTCCACAAGCTCCAAACAAGCGAGTATCCAGTGATCAAAGAAATAGCGAAACTAAATCGAAAATTCCGTACAGCCCAAACCAAATTGCCCCCAGAATTCAAGTGCAAATCACGGCAAGCAACTAAATCTCCCACAATTCAGTCATTTCCGAGCAAGAGCAACTATAAAATAGCACAAAACAAGCAAGTCCTCACCAGATCGGTGCCTGCAGCAACCTCAGCCTCTTCAGAGCCAAAAAAATAGCCACCAATTCGCTAGCTGCAGAGACAGGCGGGAGAGACGCTCCCATTAGCCGCGGTCGCCCTCTCGGAGCTGGAAGACGGCGGGATCACGCCGCCCAAATCAAGCACCCGCAGCCGAATGTGACGGCGGGGACAAGGACCCCCTCACGCGGTGTGAGGGAGGGTGGGAGAAATGGAGAAAGCTACAACACCTACCAAACCCTAGAGGAACGCAACAACAGCAGCGACTAGGACCCGCCTCTGTCCGCTACCCTGCATTCTCGGTGACGCCCCCACGCCTCCGCCTCCGAGAGGGCTCACCGGAGTTCGCCGAAAACGGTCTCCGGCGAGAGTTCCCGGCGAGCTGGTGGTGAGACGAAGGCGCTGGGGACAGTAACTACCTAACCAAACTTATAGATACGTTTTGGACGTATCAACATCCCAAGCTTAATTCCTGCTCGTCCTCGAGTAGGTAAATGATAACAAAATAATTTTTGATTGTAAATGCTATGATCAGGTCTTTAACAATTGCATGATGTATGGATAATAAAACTTAGCAACCATGTTACCTAATGAAAAGTATCAACGAACTAAGAGCTTATAACATGAAATTTATAAACATCAACAAGATTGTAATGACCATAATAAAGCATGGTAGAGTGGTATCTCGCTTGCCCGTATTTGTACAGCAAAACATAAATGCCCAGGCACCTCTGAAGTTCATGAAGACTAGAATAAAGATATCAAAGATAAAAGCATCAAAGTTATACCACAATTAACCGCATTCTGGGACAAGCACATTACACTAAGAATGACAACTATGCTCTCGAGAAGTGCTCAAAGAAAGGATGGTGACTCAACATGAAATAAAAGATTGGCCCTTCGCAGAGGGAAGCAGGGATTATCATGTGCTAGAGCTTTTCATTTTTAAAACAGAAGCAAAATTGTTTTGGGAAGTGTTTGTTGTTGTCAACGAATGGTAGTGGGCACTCTAACCCCCTTGTCAACCAGACTTTCAAGAGCGGCTCCCATGAAGGACGTTATTTCTACCAGCAAGGTAGATCATCCCTCTTCTCTTTTGTTTACACATGTATTTTAGTTTCATTATGGATGACACTCCCAACCTTTGCTTGCACAAGCCATGGCTAACCGAATCCTCGGGTGCCTTCCAACATTCACATACCATGGAGGAGTGTCTATTTGCAAATTAAGTTGCTTACTGATAAATCAGGGCAAAACATGTGAAGAGAATTATTAATGAAAGTTGTAATTAATTGGGACTGGGCACCCCATTTGCCAGCTCTTTTTGCAAAATTATTGGATAAGCGGATGTATATGCCACTAGTCCATTGGTGAAAGTCTGTCATAAGTAAATGACAAGTTGAAAGAAAACACCACATACTTCCTCATGAGCTATAAAACATTGACACAAATTGAGAAGTACTTTGAAGGTTTTAAAGGTAGCACATGAAAATTTACTTGAATGGTTGAAATGCCATGCATAGGTATTTATGGTGGACACTTTGGATAACTTGGTTTTCATGGTTTTGGAAGCACGAGCAGCATTCCCGCTCAGTACAAGTGAAGGCTAGCAATAGACTGGGAAGCGACAATCAAGAGAGCAATAACCGTCATAATCATGCTTGCGACAAAAAAAATTAATTGGCATAAAAGTGATACAAGAACTCTGAGCAAAATAAATCATCAAGGCTTAATTGACTTTTGTTTTTCAGTCATATGCATGTGAGCATGTGCCAAGTCAATTCAATGAATTATTCAGAGGAGGATACCACAATACCATACCATCTTATGAACAACAATGCATGTTGATATCAAAATAACATAATATGCACTATTAGCTAGTTGAGACTAACCATAAGAAAATAAACACTAAACATATTATTCACACATCATTTTTAAGTTTCAACAAGTAATCCATTAACCAAGTAAACATTGAAAACAGAGATAAATAAAATATGTGACGATCCACTTATTAATGTAACTGGTGTTTGATGCTAAGATAAATAGATAATAAATACAGCCGCTTCAAGTTTAGTAAGTTCTATGTTGCTCAAAAAACAAAGTTTAAAGGTTTGCAAACCGAGGGGTTATTGATGAAGAGGGATGGGGACATCCCCAAGCTTATGACTTTGGCCATTCTTCAATTTCACAATTTGGTGTTCCTTCATTCTCTGTGAAAAAACTTCAACACAAAAACTTTCCCATTCTTTTCTGCGGTTAGACATTAGTACAATAGATAATATTTCCCAAGTGCTGCTATTAAACCAAATAAAATTTTGTTTTTAAGTTACAGAAAGGTTGCTTAAATGGCCAACTTATAAATGAAAGGTAAGAACCATTAAAAATCAAATGAAAACGAAAAGAGGCCACTCTTGCAACAAAAGTCAGAATCTGTCCAGAAAAACAGCAGCTGGAAAACGCAATTTTTAGGTGCACTTAAACATGCCCGAAATTTTAGCCAATTTTTGTACATGCAGAGGATTAGGTGCTACAACATCAGTAATTTTTTCGTGATTTTTAGAGCTTCCAGTAAAATATGAAAAATCGCGCAATAAGCAGTAGATACCGAAAACAGAAAATCACTTTTTACATATGTATCAACTAAGCTAAATGGATAAAACTTGGTACTTTATTTTTGATAAACTAAGAAACCAGAGGCTAAGCAAGACCTAAACATGCTAGCTACAGCAAGGAAAACTCTAAAAAAAATCAAAAGTAAAACCCAAATAAAGAACCAAACAAAGAAGCAAAACAAAAGAAAATATTTTTGTTTTTTGAATTTATAAGTGAAAGTAAAGAAGCAATCGAAACCAAATAAGAGCCTAATAAAACTAAAGAAGGTAAAACCAAGACATATAAAACAATTATAATACAAGTTAAGACAATACATATCATGTGGACGGGTAATATAGAGTATGAACGAGACAACCTCATGTTAGTTGATGAATAGGGGGATGACTCGGGCATCCCCAAGCTTAGATGATTGTATCTTCTTGAATATGTTCTTGGGATGCACCTACACATCCCCAAGCTTGAGCTCTTGCGTCTTCTTATTCATCTCATATCACCATATTGATTAGATCTTATAAGCTACATCCACATAAAACTTCACAAAACTCATTAGTAGGGTTAGTACTCATTAAATAAAATCCACTCATGTTCAAGCATTGACAAGTTTTATAATTTTTACTCAACATTAGCCACTGTATATACTAAGGTGTTCATGATTTCCGTTGTCCGTCGAAAAACTAATGAAACTAACAACACCAAGTACAATATTGAATAAACAAAGAAATCTGTCAAAACTGAACAGTCCGTAAAGATGGCATTCAACGAGATAGTTAAGTAGCTCAAATCGAAAAACTTTAGTCTAATGAAAGAAAGATAATAATCTCAGGTTTATGCACAAAAATTTTCAAGTCAAAATACTATTCTGAGATTTATCACGATTTTATTTACAGAGAAGCACAAAATCTGTCTAAACAGAACAGTCAGTAAAGATCGAATTTTTCGACCTATCTACGTACCTTAAATCAGAAAAAGTTAGTCTAATGAAAGAAAGCTAATAAGCATCACTTTGCACTCAAGAAATTTCAGATCAAGATCACGTTCTGGTGATTTTAAACATTTAATACGGTGGAGCACAGAAAATCTGTTTCTGGACAGCAAAGTAAAACTATCAACTTTCAATTAACTAAAGACTATAATTAGCATTTTATTTTTATGTACAGAGGTATATACACAATATTTACATGTTTTTAATGAAAAGCTTCCATGGAAAGATTTGTTTTGGTTTCATAGGCATGAACACAAGTGTTCAAGGTCGACCCCCATTTAACCATTACTCATCTTTCCAATCACTTTTCTTTTTGAAAACGTTTTTAGATAACAACTACACCTAATTTTTTTTGTAATTCGCATTCCCTATCCATAGTAAGATAAAGAACAACTTTACTGAAAATAAAAACTACTTAGAGATAAAGCAAACAAGTGCACACAAGAACATTAACCTACGCTATGGCTCCCCGGCAACGGCGCCAGAAAAGGTCTTGATAACCCACAAGTATAGGGGATCGCGTGTAGCCTTTTCGATAAGTAAGAGTGTCGAACCCAACGAGGAGCTAAAGGTAGGATAAGTATTCTCTCAAGTTCTATCAACCACTGATACAACTCTACGCACACTAAACGTTTGCATTATCTAAAACTACGGTAGCAATACGGGTATGAGAGATAGTTTTGCAAGATAATAAATACAAGAAAGTAAATGTTAGTGCTGCAGCAATAAAGTACACTAAGTAACCATATACTAACAGTACCATGAGTGTGGAAAAGTGGTGGTAATTGTGGTGGCTTTGTCCAAGATTAATTAGTGAAGACATTAGTTCATTGTCTTTGATGCAGTTTTCAATGTGGGAGAGGCTAAATATACATGCACTCCACTACTTGGGATTACAAGTACTATATGATTGGATTGTTAGCAAACATCCGTAAATACTAACAATGCATTAAGGTTTCCCCAACCATAGCCTTAAGTTTATGGTCCTCTTACTCCCATACATGCAACTAACCGGTTTGAGCCTCAGGTTTCTGTCACTCCGGCAGAACTACCCCCTTCCTTTGCACATACTACTAACCCTATGGTGTTGATCCATGCGCGCACAAGTATAATGGACACCAAAGGACAGTACCATATCAACATACAACTCTAATGAACCATAGACATTCAACAAAGCAATCGAAAGACAAATAAACTACATAAACATGACATAGATCATAGGATAAATATTATAGCATCAAACACCATGTTTA
Organism: Poa pratensis; assembly: GCA_947311845.1. Taxonomy (NCBI): domain Eukaryota; kingdom Viridiplantae; phylum Streptophyta; class Magnoliopsida; order Poales; family Poaceae; genus Poa; species Poa pratensis. The sequence continues at coordinate 158,200,936 of CAMZMU010000052.1, forward strand.
CATAGGACGGTACAGAGGTTTGTGGGAGGATGAACCACTGAATACAAGGAGGAGATGGTGATGGAGATGGCGGTGAAGACGGCGGAGAGGGCAGCGAGAGCGCAGGGCGGCGGCGGCGGCGGTGCGGGGAACTCCTTTCCCGCCGCCGGCAAGCTTGGGGAGCGCCGCCCCTTAGCCTCCTCCTTCATGGCTTCTTGGGAGCCCTCCCCCATGGAGATGGGATCCATGGGGGAGGCAAAAACGTGGCTTTTGGTGGCTGAAATTCGTGGGTGGAGGAGTCCTCCACGAGTTAGGTTTCCTCCCTTTATATATCTTCTCGGATTTCCGTCACCCCCTTTTAGGGTTCCACCAAAACGGGCCTCCAGGCCGCGTCCGAACTCCGATTGGGCTGATCTCGGGCTTAAAATCTTCGTATGGAAAATTGTGACAACTTTCGTAACAGCCAGGTCTCCATTGACGTCATCTTCGAGGGTCAAACTGGCAAACTTCGTAAAAAGTTCTCAGACAGATTTCAGGAAAGTCCCAATTCGACTCCAACAAGGTTTCCTCTTGTATTCTTGATAATTTCTACACATCAAAGAGTAAAACAAGAACATTGTGCACTTTTGCAACTATTAGTAGGTTAGTCCAAATAAATAATAAACTTAATATAAAACAAGTGCTAAAAGCATAAAAATGGCATGAAACAATCAAAAATTATAGATACGTTTTGGACGTATCGAGATCATTTACTGTTTTTACATGAATTATGCGAGTTGTTCAAGTGTGCAGGTATTTCTATGGATGAAGTTAAGAATAAATTATTCTCTTTGTCGCTGTCTGGTAAAGCGGCACATTGGTATAAACTGCTGAAGAATGGGCGTTCTCTTGATTGGAAGGAAATTATGCCTCTATTTTATTCTAAATTCTATCCTCCAAGTGAAATTCACAAAGACCGAAACCGCATATATAACTTCTGGCCTCATGATGGAGAGAGTATTGCCCAAGCGTGGGGGAGATTGAAGTCATTAATGCTCAAATGCCCCATTCATGAGCTTCCTGGTAATGTCATTATTGATAATTTCAATGCAAGACTTTCTTTTCAAGATAAAACCTTGCTAGATACTGCTTGTTCTGGATCATTCACGCGCAACAAAGAAGGGTTTAAATGGGACCTTCTTGATCGGATTCAGGAGAATACTGAAGGATGGGAGAACGACAAAGGTAGAGAGTCAGGTATAAAATATGATTATGAATGCATTAAAGCTTTTATGGATACTGATAAATTTCGAAATATGAGTGCTGCTTATGGTCTTGACTCTCAAGTTGTTGCAAATTTTTATAAAGCCTTTGCCTCTCATTTCGAATTGCCTAGGAAGAGTTTTAATAAGTATCATGAACCTTATAAAGATAAAACTGATTTACCTATAGGTAGATGTATTGAAGTTAAAACTGTTGATCACATTCTTCCTGAAGCTTATATTGAAAAAATTCCTTTTCCTGCTAAAGTGAAGGAACATTCTGTTATAACTAGTGTGGTTAACAAAAGTGCAAAGAAACCTATAGAACCTGATGAGCAAATAACTGTTGAACCTGCTGTAGCAATAATTAAAGACCTTGTAACTGAAAGTGTAGAAGATGGGCACATCATCTTCTGTGAAGATGCTTCTAATATTGTTTCACATGCAAGTAAGTCTAGGAAAGCTAGCGTTCCTATGCTTTTGTTAGAATAGGTGATCATTGTTATTATGGTTTATGCGATATTGGTGCAAGTTCCATTGCTATTCCTTATGAGCTTTACAGGGAAATCATGCATGAAATTGGTACTTGTGAACTTGAAGAGATTGATGTGGTTATTCGGCTAGCTAATAGAGAAACTATTTCTCCTATTGGTATTGTTCGAGATGTGGAAGTTTTATGTGGTAAGGTTAAATATCCTGCTGATTTTCTGGTACTTGGTTCTGCTGCTAGTAAAACTTGTCCTATCATTTTTGGTAGACCTTTCTTAAATACCTGTGGAGCTATTATAGATTGCAAGAAAGAGAAAATTTTGACTAAATTTGCTGGTGAATCTTATGAGTTTAATTTCTCTAAATTTGCAAAACTCCTTATGAAACCGAATTTCCTAATGAGGATTTTAGAGTTGAACAGCTTGCATCTATTGCTCTTGCTTCTAATGATCCTTTGCAGCAACATTTGGAGGATCATGAGAATGAAGTCTTTAGGGAAGAAAGGAATGAGCTTGACGAAATTTTCTTTCATCAACCCATTCTTAAACATAATTTACCTGTTGAAGATTTAGGTACAACACTACCACCAAAGGAAGATCCTGTTTTTGATTTGAAACCTTTACCTGATAATCTTAAATATGCTTATATTGATGATAAGAAAACATATCCTGTTATTATTAGTTCTAAGCTTTCAGGTTTTGAAGAAGAAAGATTATTGGAAATATTGAAGAAACACCGAGGAGCTATTGGATACACTCTTGACGACTTGAAGGGGATTTCCCCTCTATTTGCCAACACGCCATCAACATGGAAGATGATGCAAAGCCTGTTGTTGAACATCAACGTCGTCTAATTCCTAAAATGAAGGATGTGGTAAGAAATGAGGTATTGAAACTTCTTGAAGCTGGTATTATATATCCTATTGCTGATAGTAAATGGGTAAGTCCCGTGCATTGTGTTCCTAAGAACGGAGGGATTACTGTTGTACCAAATGATAATGATGAGCTCATCCCTCAAAGAGTAGTTGTAGGATATAGGATGTGCATTGATTTTCGGAAACTTAATAAAGTTACTAAGAAAGATCATTACCCTTTACCTTTCATTGATCAAATGCTAGAAAGGTTATCTAAGAATACTCAATTTTGCTTTCTTGATGGTTATTCTGGGTTTTCAGAAATTGCTGTTAGAGCTAAAGATCAAGAGAAAACCACTTTCACTTGTCCCTATGGAACTTATGCTTATAGGCGTATGCCTTTCGGTTTATGTAATGCCCCCGCTACTTTTCAAAGGTGCATGTCTGCTATTTTTCATGGCTTTTGTGAAAAGATTGTAGAGGTTTTCATGGACGATTCTTCCGTCTATGGGAATTCTTTTGATAATTGTTTGCGAAATCTTGATAAAGTTTTGCAGAGATGTGAAGAAACTAACCTTGTTCTTAATTGGGAAAAATGCCACTTTATGGTTAATGAAGGAATTGTTCTGGGACATAAAATTTCGGAGAGAGGTATTGAAGTTGATAGAGCTAAAGTTGAAGCAATTGAGAAAATGCCCTATCCCAAGGACGTAAAAGGTATTCGTAGTATTCTTGGTCATGCTGGTTTCTATAGAAGGTTTATTAAGATTTCTCTAAAATTTCGAAGCCTCTTACTAATCTTCTTCAAAAAGATGTACCTTTTTGTTTTTGATGATGATTGTAAGGAAGCTTTTGAAACTTTGAAAAAGGCTTTAACTACTGCCCTGTAGTCAAACCACCTGATTGGAATTTACCTTTTGAAATTATGTGTGATGCTAGTGATTTTGCTGTAGGTGCTGTTCTTGGACAGCGAGTAGATAAAAAGTTGAATGTTATTCATTATGCTAGTAAGACTCTTGATGCCGCTCAAAGAAATTATGCTACTACTGAAAAAGAGTTCTTAGCTGTAGTTTTTGCATGTGACAAGTTTAGACCTTATATTGTTGATTCAAAAGTCACTGTTCATACCGATCATGCTGCAATTAGGTACCTTATGGAAAAGAAAGACGCTAAGCCAAGGCTTATTAGATGGGTGCTCCTTTTACAAGAATTCGATTTACATATTGTAGATAGGAAAGGTGCTGATAACCCTGTTGCAGATAATTTGTCTAGATTGAAAAATATTGCTTATGATCCCGTACTTGTTAATGATAGTTTTCCAAATGAACAATTGGCTGCAATAAAGGTGAGCTCGCGAGATAGTCCTTGGTATGCTGATTATGCTAACTTTATTGTTTCCAAGTACTTGCCTCCAAACTTTTCAGCTCAGCAAAGAAGGAAATTCTTTTATGACTTGAGGCATTATTTTTGGGATGACCCACACTTATATAAAGAAGGAGTGGATGGTATTATGCGAAGATGTGTCCCAGAATATGAGCAACAAGAGATATTGAGGAAATGTCATGGTAGTGTTTATGGAGGACATCACGCCGGAGATAGAACCGCACAAAAGGTTCTACAATCATGTTTTTATTGGCCAACTCTCTTTAAAGATGCAAGAAAGTTTATTTTATCCTATGAATTATACTATTGTTATTGAACCATTTGATTGTTGGGGATTCGACTTCATGGGTCCTTTCCCTTCTTCAGAAGGTAACACTCATATACTTGTTGCTGTTGATTATGTTACTAAGTGGGTGGAAGCCATACCTACAAAAAGTGCTGATGATGAAACCTCTTTGAAAATGCTTTTAGAAGTTATTTTCCCTAGGTTTGGAGTACCTAGATATCTTATGACTGATGGAGGGTCTCATTTTATTCATGGTGGTTTTAGAAAGACCCTTGCTAAATATGGTATTAATCATAGAATTGCTTCAGCTTATCATCCTCAAACTAGTGGCAAGTAGAATTATCAAATAGAGAAATCAAATCTATCTTGCAAAAGACTGTTAATAAATCTAGAAAAAATTGGGCTAGTAAGTTGAAGGAAGCTTTGTGGGCTTATAGAACTGCTTATAAAAATCCTATGGGTATGTCTCCTTATAAAATGGTTTACGGAAAAGCTTGTCATTTGCCTTTAGAATTAGAGCACAAAGCTTATTGGGCTGTGAGAGAGCTTAATAAAGTTTTTAAACTTGCCGGTAAGAAAAGGTTGCTCCAATTGAGTTCTTTAGATGAATGGAGAAGTGAAGCTATGAAAATGCTAGACTTTTTAAGGAGAAAGTTAAGAAATGGCATGATAGAAGAATTATTAAAAGAGAGTTTAATGTTGGAGATAAAGTTCTATTGTATCGGTCTCGTCTCAGATTTTTTGCAGGAAAATTACTCTCAAAATGGGAAGGACCTTTTATCATTGTGGAGGTGTATCGTTCAGGGGCAATAAAGATTGCTTCGCTGAAAGATGATGCTACACAAGTGGTGAATGGACAAAGACTCAAACATTATATTTCTGGAGATTCTTATAATGAAGACGTTGATGTTATTCGAGTGGTGACTCCGGAAACTTTCATCAAGGATCAAATTGGTGGGACTGCTGAGTCTGATTTCGAGTAGGTAACAGTTTTGGTAAGAAAAAGTTCGCGTTTAACTTTCTGAACAATATTTTTGTTGTTTTTATTAAATATGGAAAACTACAAGATAGAAACGGAGTGGAAAAGGTGCCCGAGGGAACCTCCCCACCTGGTGGCGCGGGCCCACCCTGGCCGCGCCGCCATATGGGGAGGGATCCTCGGAGCCCTTCTCCGACCCGGTTTCTCTCCGTACCTTCCTTTTGTCGTGATTTTTTTTGCTATATAATCCCCCGGACCCCCGAGGTCCGTATATCGCCTTTTCGTCGTGTTTTTGTTTCGATCTGTTTCTTCCAGATTTCATCCATGGATCTAGAACCACCATGTCTTCATCTGAGCCCTCCAAAGACGCTTCTTCGTGAACGTCGTCAACCCGTACTTGAACGAGTTGAAGATGCATCCGAAGGAGTTGCTGATTAAAGATGGGGAGTTGCAAGTGGAAGACGTTCAAGGCCCTAAGGGGGAGGGAAGTTTAGAAGCCAGGATGGAGAAGCTAGAGCAAGAGGTTTTGACGTATAAGACGATGGCCGAACGTGAGTTGGACATCTTTAACATGATAGTTTCCGGACTTGAGGCTGAACACAATAAGGAGACCACAAAGCTCTGGGAGGACATTTTCTCGCTTCATGAGACCACTAACAAACTACAGGCGCAACTCTACGATGTGCAGAATCAAAACTGTGAGTATGAAATCAGGTTTAAACGGATAAGCTCTGCTGCCAGTTTCAGGACACCAGAGACCAAGTCATCATTTGTTGACGGAGAGCCTCTACCTTGGAAGTTCGCAGATGAGGACGCTTCATCGCCACCGAAGGAGTAATTCATCATGGGTATTGGCATCCCCTTGGCTTGTTCCAAGCTTGGGGGGAGTGCCGCGGTATCACATCATTATCTTTTACCTTTTTACTTTTCAGTCAAGTCATATCATGAGTAGAGAAGTTATCATATAGGATGGTTTGCAGTGTGGAAGTATCTCTCCTTTAGTTGGTTGTCTATGTATCCCTTTGTGTGAGTTGCCGTTATGAAATATTAATGAGAAGTTTCATCTTTTACTTTCTGCACTTCTTATTTTAGTTTGCAATTTCTGTCATATGAATGATCTTGTTGTTAGTATTGGCATCACTTTGGGAGTATTTAGTGAATCAATTTGGTTTTGGCAAACTTAGCATTGGTCAGTAGCAACAATACTTTGAGGCTTTAGTAGAAAAGAGGGAAGTGCATGTAGATATATTATTTCATTATCTTTCTTTCTTGTTGGCTAATGAGCTTAGTATTCTCAAGTTAAAATTATTTGTGCTTGCAAGGAAGATTGCATGTTTGTTTTTACTATATATATGTTTGTTTGTATCCCTCAACTCTTATGCTTGCTACCTAGCCTTGCTAACCGAAACCTGTACTGAGAGGGAATACTTCTCGTGCATCCAAAACCTTGAGCCAAACCCATGTCATTTGTGTCCACCATAACTACCTATTATGTGGTATTTTGCGCCACTCCAAGTAAATACTTCATGTGCTACCTTTAAACAATTCAAAACCTTATTACTCCTTATTTTGTGTCACTGTTTATTAGCTCATGAGGGTTATGTAGAGTTTCTCTATCACTCTTGTCAGACAGACTTTCACCAATGGACTAGTGGCATATACATCCGCTTATCCAATAACTTGCAAAAAGAGCTGGCAAATGGGGTGCCCGGTCCCAATTAATCTCAACTATAACCATTTGATTCTCTCCACATGCTTGCCGATGATTTATCAGAAGCAAAACCGAAATGTTAAACTATCAAATAGGCACTCCTCCATGGTATGTGATTGTTGGAAGGCACCCGAGGATTCGGTTAGCCATGGCTTGTGTAAGCAAAGGTGGGGAGGAGTATCAAACCAACTTATAAATATGCATGTGTAAACAAAAGAGAAGAGGGATGATCTACCCTTAGGTAGAAATGACGTCCTTCATGGGAGCCGCTCTTGAAAGTCTGGTTGACAAGGGGATAGTGTTTTCTTTACTGCGATTCGTTGACAACGACATACATAGCTCAAACATATATTTTATACTCTATATGATTTCAAAACATAAAAAGCTCTAGCACATGATTTAATCCCTGCTTCCCTCTGCGAAGGGCCTATCTTTTACTTTCATGTTGAGTCAGTAAACCTATTCCCCTCTATCTCAAGCAAGCATTTGAGTTGTTGTGATTCAATCATCTATATGTTATTACTTGCAATCATGTCTTTTATCCTTCCTTGTTTAGCACAAGTCTTTTATCTGAATGAATGCAACTTTGAAAGTTATCAATGATTGTAAGGAGACCGTTGTAGTTGAGCATGCAAGTTCTGCAATATAAGCTCTAATAGAAAGACTCTGATCGAAAGATAAGTACAATCTGTTAATTGTTCTCTGGCCAAGAACGAAGTTTGCCATCACCAACTATGATTTCCTTTATGCACCTTTATTTGTGATTTCCCTTTACTTGTTTCAAGTTAAGTTATATGGGAGGAAGTTGTTATCTAGAATGGCTTGTGTGTTAATAAATGTGATGCTTCTTGTCCGTATTTTATTTATCGACACTTCACTCCATAAACATGTAGTCTTGTTTACTGAGCTCAGTTTTCGCTTGGGGACAAGCGAGGTCTAAGCTTGGGGGGAGTTGATACGTCCATTTTGCATCACTATTTTATATCATAATTTACTGTTATTATTGATATATTTCATATTTAGAGATGATACTTATGTTATTTTACCTGTTTTGCATGTTTCATCATTATTGGAGGATTATTCACCGGAGTCAGGATTCTGCTGGAAAAAGCATCGTCAAGATACTATTTTCTAGAGTTCAACAATTCGAGGAAAATATACAGAAGCTTCTATTTTGTCAGATGACGGAGGGAGCCAAAAGGGGAGACCAAGGTGGGCCACCGTGGGCCCTCCCCACACGGTGGCGCGGCCCCCTATGCTGCCGGCCCTAGGCCCACCTCAGCCGTCGCCCCTTCACGTACTTCATCATCCAGAAACCCTAAGACTCGAGAGATCATCGAGGATAGACAGCGACGCTCCTCGAGGCGGAAAACACCAGAGAGAGAAAAGCTCTCCAGCAGGGAGAAATCTGCCGGGGAAATTCCTCCCGGAAGGGGGAAATCGTCGCCATCGTCACCGTCATCGAGCTAGACTTCATCGGGATCATCATCACCATCATCTCCACCGCCGACACCGTCATCTCCACCACTCCACTCCGTTCCGCTGTAACATCTAGGGTTGAATCTTGTGTATTTCATAGGGGAAACTTTCCCGGTGTTAATTACTCCTTGTGGTTGATGCTATTGAGTGAAACCGTTGAATTAAGGTTTATGTCCAGATTGTTATTCATCATTATATCACCTCTGATCATGATCCATATGATGTCTTGTGAGTAGTTCGTTTAGTTCTTGAGGACATGGGTGAAGTCTAAATGTTAGTAGTGAATTATGTTGAGTAATATTTAATGGTTTGATATTTAAGTTGTGGTGTTATTCTTCTAGTGGTGTCATGTGAACGTCGACTACATGACACTTCACCTTTATGGGCCTAGGGGAATGCATTGTGTATTCGTTTGCTAATTGTGGGGTTGCCGGAGTGACAGCAACCTGAACCCCCGTTGGTATATCGATGCATGAGGGATAGTAGGATCTCAGAGTTTAAGCCTGTGGTTAGATTTATCTTAATTACTTTCTTGTATTTGCGGATGCTTGCAGGGGGTATAATCACAAGTATGTATTAGTCCTAGGAAGGGCGGTGCATTAGCATAGGTTCACCCACACAACACTTATCAAAACAATGAAGATTAATCAACTATATGAAGCGAAAGCACTAGACTAAATTCCCTTGTGTCCTCAAGAACGTTTGGTCATCATAAGTAAACAAACCGGCTTGTCCTTTGCTGTAGAAAGGATTGGGCCACTCGCTGCAATTATTATTACCGCATTTTACTTACTTGTATTTTATTTATCTGCTATATCAAAAATCCCTAAAAACTTGTCTATGAGCATTTACAGTGAATCCTTCATCGAAACTACTTGTCAACACTTTCTGCTCCTCGTTGGGTTCGACACTCTTATTTATCGAAAGTACTACGATACACCCCCTATACTTGTGGGTCATCAGGGCGTGGGGGACGACTAGAGATGCCCTTACCAGATGTTTAGCCAACATCAAAGAACCCTATGTTTCTGCTGATTCTAAACCAAAAGGTAGCCAAAACGCATAAACTATTGTATGCTTCTTCATGCTGTGAACTTTCAAATATTACAGTTTGCCCGTTCCTCTAAATAAAATGTGGAGTGAGTTCTCCTATGAAAGACAGTAAGCATGAAGCATTGAGCACCTATCTTGAAGCAAGTTGGCACCATGCTTGCACCAGATGCGGAATCCTCGTCATCCTTCTCCTCTGGTCGGTCCTGGGGTCCATACCTACATCGTACATACACCTACAGATTGAAGAAACAATGAGACTGTAACACCCCGAAAATTGAACCCAAATTTTAGTGGTGTTTTCCGACACCTGAAAAACTTTTTCCTTTTATCCTAAATATTTCTTCAAATCTTTTGAAGATGATTTGACTTGGGAATTGCTCCCTCAAGAATTTTTCCGGTGATCCACGAACCACTCCGACACCCGTGATAATTTTGGTGCTTAGGTTTTCTCTCGAAAACCCTAGCCCTAATTATTAAACCTTTTAAACCCTTTTCTCCACCTACCGAAGGAAAGCCTATTTCCATAGCTAGAAAAATTCCACTAAAAATACCAGAGGACTCCCATATCCATATTAAGACAATCCATGCAAAAATATTGCATACTTCAATGCAATATTTCCAAGTTGGGCGTTATTTTCCAAAATGCCATTTCTGATCCAAAGATGTTTGAGTCAAGCTAGGTACCTCCATAAATTCTGATAAATTCAGGGGATGAATATTTTTACATTCCCTACACTTCATCGTTTGGAGCCAAACCCATTTGAGCAACTTTTGACCTACTTCCTTTGTAAGGCCATTTTCGTGCCTTTTTAAGATCTCCAAGCAAACCTATACCTAGACAAATCCTATGACCATGAGACTTGGTCACCTTGACCACATGGTCCATAGACACCCAAATCCAGAAGATCACCCCAAGGTGAAGTGTGAAAAATCACTTTGCCTTGATCATGCCGATATGCCAATTTTTGGACATCTTGCCAAAACCCAATTTACCCAAGTCCAATTGAGCTCAAACTCCATAGACACCCTCCTTGTACCAAACCTAGGCAGTGGTAAAAATTTGGGATCATTTGGACTAACTTTTTCTTGCAGAACATCCATCGAACAGCTTCTGCCATTTTGAAACCCGAAAATGTTTACACATAAAATCTTCTCCAAATTGAGTAAAACTGGACCACATTGCTCACATACCAGTAGAACAGCACCAGTAAAAATCCTAGCTCTATTGGGGTAGTGGAAGTCCCTTTTCATTTCATCGAGCACCTTCGGTGTCTTTGATTTTCTGAAAATATTACTCTGCAAAGTTTGGAATCCTTGAGGGATTCTTGCTTCGTTGTGTTGTTCTTGTCGTTACAAACTGAACAGTGGAAACCTTGTTCCACTTGGTGCTCCGAGTCATCGGGAACGCGACGATGCCGCTCGCGTCGCGCTCTGGACATGCCGGTGTCGGCATGGAACTGTGCAAACCCAGCCCCCCTGCCCTTATCCCCTACAGCAGTACCACCACGTGTGTCACTGTGCCTCCAGCACGGCTGCCTCATCCCCTCCTCCTCCTTATCTCCTCCCTGTAGGAGAGAAAACGTCATGCATGACCTAGGTGGCCATCAATGGCCACCACCTACTTCTCCTCCTCTCCCTCTATATAAGGCCACCTCTGAGCAGCCCAGCAAACCCAAGCCATTCACAATCCTCTCCTCTCCTCATCCACTCTCCGTTCAGTTCCCAAGAGTGAGGAAGAGCCACCAAAACCCCCCACAAAATCTTGCCCACCATGGCCACCATGGCCGGAGCTCGGGCAAGCTCGTGGGAGGCCTCCCCGCCTCCGGTTCCACCTCCCCTGGCCGCGGCACACCTCCTCGGAACCGTCCCCACCGCCGGCAGGTCTCCCCGCGTCTTCCTCGGCCAGCCCCGGTCGGCTCCGTGCCGTTCCAGTACGTACTGGAGGTTGAAGACGAAGACTGGATCGATCCCTCTGTTCTCTACTTTTTGTCAAACGAGAAGGCGCCTGCCAGCGGAATCGCTGCCACAGTCATCCGGTTGACGTTTCTTTTATTTTGTCAAACGAGAAGGCGCCTGCCATCGGAATCGCTGCCACAGTCATCCGGTTGACGTTTCTTTTATTTTGTCAAACGAGAAGGCGCTTGCCAGCGGAATCGCTGCCACAGTCATCCGGTTGACGTTTCTTTTATTTTGTCAAACGAGAAGGCGCTTGCCAGCGGAATCGCTGTCACAGTCATCCGGTTGACGTTTCTTTTTCCTTGTCAAACGAGAAGGCGCTGGTCGGCGGGATCGCCGTCGTAGTCTTCCGGTTGACGTTTTTATTTGCTAAGTTGGACATGGATACTATTATTTCTTGAATTATTGTGTTGTTAATGTTTTGTCGTTTGATGTTACATTATTATATTATTGTGGTTGTTATGTTGGACTAACCCTCTGTTATTTGGACTTGTGAATGATGAAACTTGATTAAATGAAAACCCCTCCAAACAACGATAGGGTCAGTCCATGCTGCCACTAATCTGAACTTTGAACGCATAACCATCGTCGTCTCATGGAGGATCGTGACCTAGTAGGTTGTTGAGCCCCTTTTGTGCCATCCATTGGGTGCAGTCGTTCGGTTGTGCAGTCCGAGGGTAGAGGTCGACAGGCATGGGTTCGACTGTGATAGGGAGTCCGGAGCTAGGCATACCCGGTAGCGCCGGGGGATGTGCCGGATTTACTTGCCCGTTGTGCCACGAGCATTGGGTGGTGCAGGAGAGTGTCTTAGCAAGTGGACCGTCATGTGAGTGTATTTTGCTTAGTACGACTTTAGGCGTGAGAAACCTGGAGCGTCGGCTGAGTAGGGTGCATTCTGATAGGTGGTAAAGCAAACTCTCGAGAGACTCAACCTAGCAAGCTAGCCTCGCTCCTGGGATATGGAACAACAGTTCAGTGTCGGTCACACTGTGTGTCTTTGTCATGTCAGGAGGTTAAACTTAAGTTCTGTTTGAAAGAATTAAAGAACGACCTGATCTCACTAAATAAACAAATAAGATGATGTAGGGAATGTTGCATTGAAATGTCGATGGTAACCCGTGATATGGGATGGCGGTGTGATCGTTGGGAGCCTAGAGTTAGGCCTGAGCCAACATCAACCGTGCATGCCCAGAGTGGAAAGATGAGGCCAGTGGGCCTAGCAGTGATCACAGGTGATGTTGTGTATTATTTGGTACCAACTGGTACACTCGTTTACTCGTCACAGGTAATCTCTTTGTATGATTGTCGGTGCACGATCCAACCCCACCTGGCTTGGACTCTGTACTGGTGATACCCCCGTTGCTTGCTTATGACATGTTTAGTTGTCAATGCCATGCTACTTTTAAGTCATGTATCTAGAGTATACCTTGCCATGTTGTAGAATTTTATTTCCAATGTATATCTTGTTCCATGATTGTTGGAATGTTTGTAGTAAGTGGCGATTCTTGCTGAGTGTATACAAATGTACTCACGGGCCTTGTGATTGTGGCCAGATTGGCGAGGATTCATCTTCCACCTTAGCGAGGAGATGGAGCAGGAGCGTGCTAGGATCAGTAGCCCAGCCAGATACCTGTGGAGTGGAGCCGCTCCAAGCCGTTGCCTTAGTCGTCTTCCGCTGTCAATTAATCTCTGTCCTGAGCCATGCTTGGCTTGATGTTTGGTCATGCCTTGATGGCCTTGTAAACCATTTGTAGCACTTCTTGTGCCTGATTGTGTAATGATTTCCATTATGTTGCACTGTCGTGACGTGCGGCCAGATATCTTGGGCTGGCGCACGGGACGACCGCCTCTCTGGCGAGATGTGCCAGGGAGGGGTGTCACAGACGTGGTATCAGAGCACCAGGCTAGCTGTAGACTACCCTAGCATGGAAAGAAACCCCACCTTACTTTTGCCCGACGGTCCACAGTAAGGTGCAGTAGGACGTGTCCCATTCCCTGAGAGAGGCTCGCCGGTTTCTTCCAAGAGAAGGAGCCGACACAACCCAGCTTATATGAGACCCCGGTCCTAGTTGCCGTTTATCCCCGCCCTCGCCTGCTATCCTTGGCAACCCAGCTCTCTTGAAGCAGGATCCCGCAAAGGAATCCCGCGTTCTCATCTCATCCTACACCTAGATCCAGAATAATCCGATGGCGAACCCCAAGGTCATCCTGGAAACCACTGCCGAGGATCACGGCGGTTTTCCACTGATTCTTTGGAAGGCCGTCTGTGTTCTTCTTGGTAGGCCTGCTCGCCCTCGATATGTGGTGTTCGAGAACTCACTCTCGCCTGCCGGGAGTGAATTTCGAGCAGACGTGCATGTCGGCCCGTGTCCTTTGGGCACAAGTCAGCATTACTTGATCCAAGGTAGGAGCATGGCCACTCTTAATCAAGCCATCCAGGTAGCAGCCTGGGAAGGTCTCGTCCGCCTGCGGTACTCGGAACCGGCAATGGCGAAAGGTCGAGCTTTCCACCTTCTCGCAACCAGACCCCAGCCTGGAGTGGAGACTATCCAAACTCCCATTGGAGAAGAAGCCGACCCTGCCATAATCACCCTGGCCACCTACGGGGCTGCGATGACAAGGCTCAGCCATTCTCTGATGGAGGAACTCATGACCACAAGGCGCAACCTTGGTCAAGCTCGCCTGCAACTATTTCGAGCAAGGAACCCACCTACCCTCAACCTTGAGCCAGCTCAGAGTACAGGACTCCCATTCCCATATGATTTGCTGGAACGCGGTCCTGATGCATCTGTGCCGTAAGCACTAGCCCGAGTTCAGCAGCACCCCAAGAGCGAGGTATAATCCTCGAAGGCGTGCCTGCAGTTCTCCACCCCGCGGAAGATGGAGATGTGGACACCACTCTTCGTCTCGGCCACACTCCACCAGCTACCAGAGGCCGTCAAGCTGAGTAGAACCCCTGTTTAGTTAGCCTGAGTGGCGCTTGTATGTTGGTAGGTGAGAATCGGCGAGGTTGGTTGTTTTTCTTGTGTTAGCTTGTAATGTAAGTTGTTGTATGTTTTCTGGTTGATGTCAAATCAGCCGTAATAAAACTTGGTGTTCTAATCCTCTTGTTTACCACTTGGTTGACATGTGATGGAATGTCATGCCTTTTCTTCGGTTAAAGGTTTTGAAGAAATGACAGATCACTTAAAACAGGAACTGCATATGTGAACCCAGACGCACATGCCCACCTGAAAATTAACCCAAACTTTGAATGCCATTATTTTCTATTACAAAAGATATTTTTGTGTGTGTTGCACAAGTTTAATCATTAAGTGGAAGTATTTAATGAGACACTCTAACCACGGTGCCCCGCTCACTTGATGTTAACTCGTGTGTAGGTTTGAAAAACCACCTACTTGGTGTTATACGTGGTTCCCCACTTGGGACGGATCATGTGCCACACGCAAGTAAAAAAAGTTTTTGTCGAGTGTTTAGTAGATGTTGTGTGCTTGATAAACGGTATGGTTGAAATGATTATGCCATACCACTACAAATAATTTTGGGGAGAACCCTATCCCACTTTGTCTGTGAGCCAATTACTGGTGGCACAGATTTTTTTTTAAAAGAAACCCTATTATTTTTCAAAACCTGTGTAAACATGAAAATGTTTATGCAGCTTTTCTAAAAACAAAACCCTAGGCAGGGGATATGATTAGGATATCCCTCAATAATTTATTTTATAAAATTTTGTGTAATTATTCACCCAAGTAAAATCCTTGGTTGTTGGTTGATAGTTTGGTTGTAGATCTTGTTTGATCTTGCCATGTTTGTGTCTGGTTTAGCAAAAACCGTAGATTTAAATTCATAAACATGCTGGTAGATCCTATGTTGATTGATTGTTTGAGCCCTGACATCTTTGAATGCTTGGAGTATGATAGGAATATCATACTTTTAAAAATATCTGGTTTTAATAAAAATCTTGTTGGGTGTGGACCTCTTTTGGTGTAAAAAATCTAGTATTTTGATGAAAAAGTTTTAACCGGGGTATAAATGGATCATTTAAGATTTTTCTTGTATAACCTCCTTAATCTCGAGGACGAGATTCCTTTTAAGGGGGGAAGGTCTGTAACACCCGAAAATTGAACCCAAATTTTAGTGGTGTTTTCCGACACCTGAAAAACTTTTTCCTCTTATCCTAAATATTTCTTCAAATCTTTTGAAGATGATTTGACTTGGGAATTGCTCCCTCAAGAATTTTTCCGGTGATCCACGAACCACTCCGACCCGTGATAATTTTGGTGCTTAGGTTTTCTCTCGAAAACCCTAGCCCTAATTATTAAACCTTTTAAACCCTTTTCTCCACCTACCGAAGGAAAGCCTATTTCCATAGCTAGAAAAATTCCACTAAAAATACCAGAGGACTCCCATATCCATATTAAGACAATCCATGCAAAAATATTGCATACTTCAATGCAATATTTCCAAGTTGGGCGTTATTTTCCAAAATGCCATTTCTGATCCAGAGATGTTTGAGTCAAGCTAGGTACCTCCATAAATTCTGATAAATTCAGGGGATGAATATTTTTACATTCCCTACACTTCATCATTTGGAGCCAAACCCATTTGAGCAACTTTTGACCTACTTCCTTTGTAAGGCCATTTTCGTGCCTTTTTAAGATCTCCAAGCAAACCTATATCTAGACAAATCCTATGACCATGAGACTTGGTCACCTTGACCACATGGTCCATAGACACCCAAATCCAGAAGATCACCCCAAGGTGAAGTGTGAAAAATCACTTTGCCTTGATCATGCCGATATGCCAATTTTTGGACATCTTGCCAAAACCCAATTTACCCAAGTCCAATTGAGCTCAAACTCCATAGACACCCTCCTTGTACCAAACCTAGGCAGTGGTAAAAAGTTGGAATCATTTGGACTAACTTTTTCTTGTAGAACATCCATCGAACACCTTCTGCCATTTCGAAACCCGAAAATGTTTACACAGAAAATCTTCTCCAAATTGAGTGAAACTGGACCACATTGCTCACATACCAGTAGAACAGCACCAGTAAAAATCCTAGCTCTATTGGGGTAGTGGAAGTCCCTTTTCATTTCATCGAGCAACTTCGGTGTCTTTGATTTTCTGAAAATCTTACTCTGCAAAGTTTGGAATCCTTGAGGGATTCTTGCTTCGTTCTGTTGTTCTTGTCGTTATGAACTCAACGGTGGAAACCTTGTTCCACTTGGTGCTCCGAGTCATCGGGAACGCGACGACGCCGCTCGCGTCGCGCTCTGGACATGCTGGTGTCGGCATGGAACTGTGCAAACCCAGCCCCCCTGCCCTTATCCCCTACAGCAGTACCACCACGTGCGTCACTGTGCCTCCAGCACGGCTGCCTCATCCCCTCCTCCTCCTTATCTCCTCCCTGTAGGAGAGAAAACGTCATGCATGACCTAGGTGGCCATCAATGGCCACCACCTACTTCTCTCCTCTCCCTCTATATAAGGCCACCTCTGAGCAGCCCAGCAAACCCTAGCCATTCACAATCCTCTCCTCTCCTCATCCACTCTCCATTCAGTTCCCAGAGTGAGGAAGAGCCACAGAAAATCCCCCAGAAAATCTTGCCCACCATGGCCACCATGGCCGGAGCTCGGGCAAGCTCGTGGGAGGCCTCCCCGCCTCCGGTTCCACCTCCCCTGGCCGCGGCACACCTCCCCGGAACCGTCCCCGCCGCCGGCCGGCCTCCCCGCGTCTTCCTCGGCCAGCCCCGGTCGGCACCGTGCCGTTCCAGTACGTATTGGAGGTTGAAGACGAAGACTGGATCGATCCCTCTATTCTCTGCTTTTTTCCTGCCAGCGGCCCAGCCAGGCGCAGCAGCGCGTAGCGCACAGCAGCGGCCCATTTGCGGCCCGATCTGTTTTTTTTTTCGCGAAACCTTTTTCTTTTTCCTGCTGGACAGTTCTTCAAACGCCCAAAACTTTTAAAACCGTAGCTCCGATTGAGGTGATTCAAATTTCTAAATCTTCGTCTCGACGAGATCTTTCCGTTGGTACTGGTTTTGCTGTCTTTGAAAATGTTTAGTTTCGTTGACCTTATTTAACCCGTTGTTTACCATTCCGGGTTTAGTCGTTTTTCGAGTTTCCGACGCGCGACGACACCAAGACTTCCCGGATCGTTTGGAGCCGTCTTCTAAGGCAAGCTAACCCCTTGCTATAAGCCGTTCAGCAGTGTTTGTTTGCTGATTTACTTATTGCCATGTTGTGTGTTAATATTTTTGTCTGTGCCGTTATATTTATGCATGTCAGAGTGTTGTTCATGTTTAATATGAAACTTGTAATATTGCTCCTGCCATGTTGCATATCATGTTGCATTTTAAATATTACCGCACTTATATATATCTGTGGATCATCGCAACACCTCTTTCTTTTTGTCAAACGAGAAGGCGCTTGCCAGCGGAATCGCTGCCACAGTCATCCGGTTGACGTTTCTTTTATTTTGTCAAACGAGAAGGCGTCTGCCAGCGGAATCGCTACCACAGTCATCCGGTTGACGTTTCTTTTATTTTGTCAAATGAGAAGGCGCCTACCAGCGGAATCGCTGCCACAGTCATCCGGTTGACGTTTCTTTTATTTTGTCAAACGAGAAGGCGCTTGCCAGCGGAATCGCTGCCACAGTCATCCGGCTGACGTTTCTTTTATTTTGTCAAACGAGAAGGCGCTTGCCAGCGGAATCGCTGCCACAGTCATCCGGTTGACGTTTCTTTTTCCTTGTCAAACGAGAAGGCGCTGGTCGGCGGGATCGCCGCCGTAGTCTTCCGGTTGACGTTTTTATTTTGCTAAGTTGGACATGGATACTATTATTTCTTGAATTATTGTGTTGCTAATGTTTTGTCGTTTGATGTTACATTATTATATTATTGTGGTTGTTATGTTGGACTAAAAAAACCCTCTGTTATTTGGACTTGTGAATGATGAAACTTGATTAAATGAAAACCCCTCCAAACAACGATAGGGTCAGTCCATGGTGTCACTAATCTGAACTTTGAACGCAGAACCATCGTCGTCTCATGGAGGACCGTGACCTAGTAGGTTGTTGAGCCCCTTTTGTGCCATCCATTGGGCGCAGTCGTTCGGTTGTGCTGTCCGAGGGTAGAGGTCGACAGGCACGGGTTCGACTGTGATAGGGAGTCCGGAGCTAGGCATACCCGGTAGCGCCGGGGGATGTGCCGGATTTACTTGCCCGTTGTGCCACGAGCATAGGGTGGTGCAGGAGAGTGTCTTAGCAAGTGGACCGTCATGTGAGTGTATTTTGCTTAGTACGACTTTGGGCGTGAGAAACCTGGAGCGTCGGCTGAGTAGGGTGCATTTTGATAGGTGGTAAAGCAAACTCTCGAGAGACTCAACCTAGCAAGCTAGCCTCGTTCCTGGGATATGGAACAACAGTTCAGTGTCGGTCACACTGTGTGTCTTTGTCGTGTCAAGAGGTTAAACTTAAGTTCTGTTTGAAAGAATTAAAGAACGACCTGATCTCACTAAATAAACAA
This sequence comes from Poa pratensis, assembly GCA_947311845.1. Lineage (NCBI taxonomy): Eukaryota > Viridiplantae > Streptophyta > Magnoliopsida > Poales > Poaceae > Poa > Poa pratensis. The sequence continues at coordinate 158,219,873 of CAMZMU010000052.1, forward strand.
ATAAGATGATGCAGAGAATGTTGCATTGAAATGTCGATGGTAACCCGTGATATGGGATGGCGGTGTGATCGTTGGGAGCCTAGAGTTAGGCCTGAGCCAACATCAACCGTGCATGCCCAGAGTGGAAAGATGAGGCCAGTGGGCCTAGCAGTGATCACAGGTGATGTTGTGTATTATTTGGTACCAACTGGTACACTCGTTTACTCGTCACAGGTAATCTCTTTATATGATTGCCGGTGCACGATCCAACCCCACCTGGCGTGGAATTTGTACTGGTGATACCCCCGTTGCTTGCTTATGACATATTTAGTTGCCAATGCCATGCTACTTTTATGTCATGTATCTAGAGTATACCTTGCCATGTTGTAGAATTTTATTTCCAATGTATATCTTGTTGCATGATTGTTGGAATGTTTGTAGTAAGTGGCGATTCTTGCTGAGTGCATACAAATGTACTCACGGGCCTTGCGATTGTGGCAAGATTGGCGAGGATTCATCTTCCACCTTAGCGAGGAGATGGAGCAGGAGCGTGCTAGGATCAGTAGCCCAGCCAGATACCTGTGGAGTGGAGCCGCTCCAAGTCGTTGCCTTAGTCGTCTTCCGCTGCCAGTTAAACTCTGTCCTGAGCCATGCTTGGCTTGATGTTTGGTCATGCCTTGATGGCCTTGTAAATCATTTGTATCACTTCTTGTGCCTGATTGTGTAGTGATTTCCATTATGTTGCACTGTCGTGACGTGCGGCCAGATATCTTGGGCTGGCGCATGGGACGACCGCCTCTCTGGCGAGATGTGCCAGGGAGGGGTGTCACAGAGACGGAGGCAGGGATGGAGCTCCAGGGGATGAAATATAATTATCACATGCAGGATACAGAAAACAATGTCAATGAAAATGCCCAAACTGTGGAAGTGACACACAATTTACTCTTAGCCTCTTCTAATGGAAACTCATTGATTTCCCTGCATAATTATCCCGTGGTTTGCTTACATAGGAAGGACCGATGGATCACCAATTTACCATGGCAGCGTCGGCCTCGCTCTTGGTCGCCACCCTCGTCGTCGGCCATGGCAGCGACGCCTTCGATCCGGACCCTCTCCAGGACTTCGGCATCGCCGACACAGCATCCAAGGTGCGCGTGAAATGGGTGACGTGCAAAGACCGTCGGCCGCGGTGCCAGACGTCTTCTTCTTCGCCGGCGCGGACAATCCTGGCGCCGGCCGGTGGCATGGCGAGCCAGCGCTACGGGTACTCGCCACTGCCCGTGCGGATCCCGGGCCTGAACACGAAGTGTACGAGCCACAGTCAGAAGACTGTGGAGAAGATCTTGGCAAACTTCGAGCGTTGGTCTTTAAGTAGTTGGTCTTCTTGATGGCTGTTCATGGCGGGCGGACAAAGCCAACAGCCATGCTTTTCCTTTTTGTTTTCACATCTCTGTTCTACTGAGCTAAATCGGGAATAACCAATCTGTGAACAAATGAACGAGAGGGCGGCGAGATGGTCCCGACTCTGGATGCATGTTTGTGGGTAATTAGTGGGATGTTATCCAACCTTTTAATTAGTGTGATTTAATAATTATGGACTGTTTTGATAAGTTTTGCTCCATGCAATCCTTTGTTTTAATGCTGATTGATGTGGTGGTAAAAAACGGCGTGTTGACGAAAGGCTGGGAGGCTTGAGGAAGGAACGAATAGTTCTTTTTAGAGAAGTAGAGATAGTAGAGATAGAGATTGGTGGTTGCTTGATATTTATAAAAGGCAGATGGCCTGAAATAGCATATTTAGGTATATGTGAGTCAATTAAAATTGAACGGAGGGAGCATATCTAGATATATGTGAACGTGAGTCAATTAAAATGGAACGGAGGGAGTATTTTGCATAAGATTGGTGTCAAAGGATGGTTTTTATGATCCAACATAAACTCATTTCCGTAAACTGAATGGAGTTTATTTGTTGGCATACGTCACGGGTCAAAAGTGCTCGATAAAAAATGACATAGATGATGAAGATTCCTCGGTTAATGAAGTGGATACAATTTTTGCAAAAGGTCTTCTAAGAGGATCCCATCGAGCTCGATTGGTAAGGATGTATTCGTATCCAGGATTTAGCCGATGGTGGCAACGAAGGCTAATGATTCAGCTTGATGTAGATGGCGCTCGTGTTGGATGAACCAAAGATGGCCTTCGGGGTTAATTTCCTCCGATATTTGTAGCCTTCAGTACGAGGCTCTGTCTTGTACGTTAGGGTTACATCTTGTCTTGTACATTAAGTTTTGGTTATGTGGTTTATGTTATGGTATGTAAAATAGAATCCGAATATGGATTATCAAAAAATTAACTAGGATTATCCGCTGGTTATACACTGAATAATCCGACTATCTACCAAAATGTCTAAACTAATAGAACACAGTTTGTAGTCAGTGAGTTGTGGAGTTCATCTGTTAACTAACAACTCACTTACATGGTCATTGTGTAGCCTACGGAATACAACTTTGTTAGGTTATTAAGTTGTTGGGCGATTAGTTTTGGTTTTGTGGCTTGATAATGTACATTGCATGTATCGATCTGATTAATTTTATTTCCGCACCGAATCTGCTCCATTTCCGTTCCGAATCCGTGATCATATATATCTACCACAGAATTCGCAACCGTTCATTGTCCGATCCGAATCAGAGAAAAAAATATGGTAAATGATATAGTAGAGGCAAATTCCGATCCAACCCAATCCGTTTACATCCCTAACCTTATCTGGTGGGCTCAATGACTTCTTTAACCTGGATGGTGGGTCGAGGGCGGCGGCAACAACCCAGAGGAGTGATTTCGTCCGGTTCTACTCGAGCTGGCTGGGGCGTTGAGGGTGTTCTGAATCTGGATGGTATGTCTCAACGTTGTTCTGGACATGGATATTTTCGAACATGACTGAGATATAAAATCTTACCTCTCCATTGTGTTAGTCATTATCGTATTTCTCGCTTCACTTTCGTAGTTTCTTCTTTTCCGTCTATCATCTCCTGCTTCCTCGCGCATCATGGCTACTAGGAGGCTGAACCAGCGGATGACTATTGCTTCCATTGTAGAAACCTCTCATTCTGCCTCGGTTAGTTCAATCATCAAGGAGCTGCATGCTGAGAGAGACGAGTTGCTTTATGAGTGCATCGGCCTCCGCGAAGAGCAGGGCCGGCTCTATATAATTTGGTGCCCTAGTGTAAGGTTGAAAAAATGGCCACTATATTTACTATAATCTACGTACATGACCCAAAATATTAAAAGTTTACATCTAAGCACATATTATTTTTCCAAGACATACATAGATAATTCATATAAGCAATTAAGCAATGTCATATCACGACAAAAAGTCTAAACAAGTTGCAAAATATAACAAATAATATTCCCTTCTAATTTGATAACCTAAAATAATGCTTCAATTCTTCACAAAAAATCTTCTTCGGGCATTTCTGGATGCAAAATCGTTGAGCACAATTTCAAGATCAATGTTGTCCAAGACATCCTTCTCAATACAACATGTAGCCAAGCCATTCAATCTGTCTTGTGACATAGTTGATCTCAAATAATTTTTCAGTAGTTTCAGTTTAGAGAAACTTCTTTCAGCCGAGGCTACAGTGACAGGTATGGTCATGAGGATCCGATAGGCAACAAAAACATTTGGATAGCAATCTGCGGCTGTAACAAACTGAAGAATCTCAACAGCTGACATCAAATTGTCTGGCAAAGTTAGTTGCAACACTTTTAACTCAGAGAAAAATCATCAAGATCAACATCAGATTTCTTTTTATGAGTATAAGTTTCTGCAAAATTAGTGCAAGCCTTCCGTAGACTACTATCATCCAAAGACTTGAGAGTATTTGAGTTGAATAAGAAACCAAAAACCATTTCAAATTCCTCCAGCTTCTCAAATCGAAAAGTCAATGAAGCAATTGCAGTGTCAACAATGACACGGAAGTAAGTAACCCTAAAGGATTCAATAGCTGAGCTGAGAGTTGTAGTTCTTCCTCTTCATCATTTATTTCATCAAAATGCCTCTTCTTTTTACTTTGACGTTTTGTACGGAATTTTGGCTCTATGTCCATATTCGATGCAATGGCTTTGGCACTCTCAATACTAGAACTGAATCCTTCATCTCTGTACTTCTGAAAATATGAAATGACCCCTTCAATGTGTTTGAGAGTAGCATCGATGCATACAATTTTTTCCTGTAACTTTTTGCTCACCATATTTACAGAAAATAGAACATCATGCCAGATAACCATACCAACTAAAGTCTCAAATTTTCCAAGTGCACTAAACAAAGATTGAGAATCACTTATGGCAGCTGGATCATCAGTTGAATTCTGAACATCATCTTCTCCGGGTTCATCTTCTTGCCTTTCATGATTATTGTTGGCATCAACCGTTGTAAAGTACTTATTTATAGCACCCTTTGTGATTCAATAAATTGATCATTTAGTTTTCTTTGTTTCCTTTTGGCAGCACCGGACAATTGTTTTGGCATTGTAACACCTATAATTGTGAGAGAGGAGCAATTGAGGGCATGAAGGAGGGCATGGAGTGGAGGACTTCATGAATTCGGCAATTATGGATTCATGGAGTGATGGAGGGGAGGGGACATACCGATTACCGAACCTGGGCAGGGCCGACGGCCGACCGTGCGGAGCAGTCGAGGGCGCATAGCAGTCAGGGCGAGGGCGGCCGGTGGCGAGGCGACTCGATCGTCGATCGAAGAGGAGGTGAAGTCGCGAAGACGGAGACGAACAGACGAACAGCCGACTCGATCAATGCGAAGAGGAACAGGTGCAGGAGTCGTGCCGTCGTGCGTTTCCTCGTCAGTTTTTTTGAGATAACATCCCGACTCTTTATTAAACTCTCACATTGTGCGGGATACAAGCGCCCTCAGGCGGATCACTAAACCAAACAAATCTGCCAGCCGGAAACGAAAGCACATAGCGTTCTAGAGTGTGTGGTTCGTTATTTGATGCTCGATTTTCATGCACGAAGGTGATCTCCCCCAAACTCCTCGCTCAGCTCTTGATTTCTTGCAGGATGTGACTATATCTTCCCATGTCTTCTTCTTTTAACGCACGAATGACATTGCTGCAATCACTAGCAACACAGACGGTCGTTAACAGGAGGTCTTGAGCAAGATTCAGACCCTCCCTGACCGCAAGTGCCTCAAGAACCTCCGGGTCAGTGACACCAACAAAGCACAACGACGATGCACCCAGGAATGAACCATCCTCAGCCCGAGCTACAGTAGCCACTGATCCGATCTCCCTGGCCTTCGCCACACCCGCGTCAACATTTATCTTGACCGATCCTGAAGGAGGATGTGAAGGCTAGACTACGGATTCAACACACAGGAACACTCAATCTCAGGGAAATCAAGGATTAATTGGGTTTCTAGCCCGTTCCTCCCAACCGCCCGCCGGGCTAGTCTGGATACATACGGCACTGCCGTCCGTTTCTCGTTCGTTCTAAGCCAACTATTACAGAGCGCAACGACACAGCTTAAGTAGAGGCGAGCTATTCCGGGCGATGGATCCGAGGCTGGTGCGGAGTGGCCCACTCGCCAGTGGCAAGCCAACCAGGAAGCTTCTTCTGCCTGCGTGGCCTTGCCTGATTGGTGTTGACGACGTCGCCAGCCCGTGGTGCCTCCAGGTCATCGTCCAGCAGGGCAGGGTTGCTGACAATCCCCTCGCCTTGAAAACCTGCTTGACCCCAAGCAGGTGCAAAAGGAAACTGCTGCCGGAGCGCCACCATGTCCTCCCAGGTCGCCTCGTCCTCTGCCATCCCGCTCCAATGAACAAGAGCTTGAGCGACAGTCTTGTCACCTTGCTGACGAACTCTGGTCTGCAACACGCGCACAGGTACCTGGAATGTAAGGTCAGAAGGTGGAAGCTGTTTTGATACCTTAGTTCCCGGGCCGACACAAGGTTTCAGCTGGGAAACATGAAACACAGGATGCACTTTGCTCTCAGTTGGAAGTGCAAGTTTGTAGGCAACTTGGCCAATGCGCTCCAGGACAGAGAACGGACCGAAGAACTTGAATGAAAGCTTGTGGTTCTTGCGCTGGGACACAGAAGTTTGGACATAAGGTTGTAGGCGTAGAAAAACCTTGTCGCCCACACTGAACTCACGCTCTGTTCGGTGCTTGTCAGCCTGATGCTTCATCCGCTGTTGCATGCGCAAGAGATGCTGTCGAGCTGAAGCAATGATCAACGTACGAGAGTCGAACCAAGCTTGTATGTCAGCTGAAGCAATCTGGTCAGTTGCTGTCACTCCAAAATACCTCGGTTGCCTGCCATACAGAACTTCAAATGGAGATTTGCCAAGAGATGAATGCCAGTTGGTGTTATACCAGAATTCACAGAGAGAAAGCCAGCGTGCCCACTGATGCGGATGAGCACTGATAAAACATCGCAAGTAACACTCAATGGATTGGTTAACACGCTCCGTCTGCCCATCCGTCTCTGGGTGATTGCTAGTGCTCATTTTCAGTTGAGTTCCTGTTGCTCGAAATACAGCTTGCCAGAAGGTGCTAGTGAAAACTGGATCACGATCCGAGACCAATGACTGGGGCATTCCATGCAGGCGATAGACATTGTCAACAAAAACTTCAGCCACCTTGCTAGCTGTATAAGGGTGTCGCAGGGGAATAAAATGCGCATACTTTGTTAACTTATCAACCACAACCATTATGCAATCATAGTGTTTAGACGGCGGAAGACCACTGATGAAATCCATGGTTGCAGTTTCCCACGGAGCAGAAGGAATGGGGAGCGGTTGGAGCAAACCTGGCGGAGCAATTCTTTCAGGTTTAGCTTGCTGGCAAATATGACAAGAACGCACAAACTCCTTGATCATGTGCTTCATGTGATTCCACTTAAACAAAGAAATGATGCGCCGGTATGTCACTGGAAACCCGGAGTGGCCACCCTGTGGACTATCATGGAAGGCTGACACAATCTGATTCTGAAGCTCAATCGTATCACCCACGACAATTCTCCCCTTGTAGCGCAACAGGCCTTGCTGCAATGTATAATGTTCAACAGCAATTGGATCCACTGCCAACTGCGATAAAATCCCCTGGAGATGAGTATTCTGATTGTAGCTGTCAGCTATGACAGACAACCAAGCTGGTTGTACCATAGAAATAGCGAAAACCTGGGAATGTTCAGGAGGCACTCGGGACAATGCATCAGCAGCCTTATTGAGAATCCCCTTTTTGTACACCACCTTAAAAGTTAAGCCCATCATTTTAGTTAGGGCCTTCTTCTGCCAATCCGTATGTAGTCTCTGATCTGTCAGGTGTGTGAGACTTTGATGATCAGTTCGAATTACAAATTCCCCCAACTGTAGGTAGGGTCTCCACTGTTGCACTGCAAGCAATATGGCCAAGTATTCCTTTTCGTAAACTGACAGACCACGGTTTCTAGGTCCCAAGGCACGGCTGACAAATGCTAGAGGATGACCATCTTGAGAAAGAACAGCGCCAATACCCACATCACAAGCATCCGTCTCAACTACAAAGGTTTTGTTGAAGTTGGGCAAGGCTAGAACCGGAGCTGACATCAAGGCATTTTTCAGAGTTTGAAATGCAGTTTCAGTTGCGTCTGTCCACACAAACAATGCTCCCTTCCTGAGCAAGGCTGTCAAGGGTTGGCTAATCATTGCATAGAATTCAATGAACTTGCGATAATAGCCAGCCATCCCGAGAAATCTCCTCAACTCTGTAAGGGTCAGTGGCCGCGGCCAATTTTTGACAGATTCAACCTTTGCTTCGTCAGTAGCTACTCCAGCAGATGAGATTACATGGCCAAGATATGATATCTTCCTCTGGGCGAAGGCACACTTGCTCAGCTTAACTTGCCACTTATCACGTTTGAGAATGTCCAGTACAGCAGCCAAATGAGATAAGTGTTCCTCGTAGGTCTTGCTGTATATGAGGATATCGTCAAAGAAGACGAGGGCAAACTTGCGAAGGACTGGTCCTAGCGAAGCATTCATCGCATGCTGGAATGTGGCCGGAGCTCCTGTTAAGCCGAAGGACATCACTCTGAATTCGTAATGCCCGTTGTGAGTCTGAAACGCAGTTTTGAACTCCTCACCCGGGGCTAGGCGTATTTGATGATAACCAGCTCGAAGATCGAGCTTAGAAAACCATTGAGCTCCACATAACTCATCTAACAATTCATCAATTACAGGAAGCGGGTACTTGCCTTTGATTGTAAGAGCATTCAAGTGCCTATAATCCACCACGAGGCGCCATGTATTATCAGATTTCTTTACCAACAGAACAGGAGAACCAAAAGCGCTCTGACTATGAACAATGACTCCCTGGTCAAGCATCTCCTGAATCTGCTTTTCAATTTCTGTTTTCAGGTGTGGTGCCACTCTATAAGGTCGAACTGATATTGGTCTTGCTCCAGGAACGAGTGGTATGTGGTGATCATACTGTCGACGGGGAGGCAGCCCTTGAGGTGATTCGAAAACTGTACCAAAGTTTCCAAGCAACTGCTGAACTTCTGGTAGCAAATCAGTATGCTCTTCAGATGGATTTTCTTCGATCAGTTGAATTTCAATCACTGCATCCGGACCAAGTGTATTATCAGTGTCATAAAGTACCACTGTTCTCCCTTCCTTCTGAAATGAAATCCATCCTTGCGCCCAGTGTGTAGTCATAGGACTGAACTTAGCTAGCCAATCCAATCCGACAATGCCATCATAGCTGCCAAGAGGCAGTATCTTGAATGAATCCACAAAGTTCTCACCATTAGCAGACCACTGCAGAGCAGGAAAAAATTCAGTGCTGCGTAACACTGCACCGCCAGCCACCTGGACCTTAACTGTATTTGTCATTGGTTGCCGGCCTTCAAATTGCTGTGCACGGGTCTGATCTATGAAGCAAGTGGAGCTGCCAGAATCGACCAAGAACAAGAGAGATTGACCTTGAATTTCCACTTGTAACCTCATTGACTTCTGAGAAGAAACCTCTGGATTCAGTGCCGCAAGAGAGATCATATTGATATGTTGGTCGGGTATTTGCTGATCCTGTTCAGATTGTTCACTGTCTGAGTCTTCTGCGTTCTTCAATGACTCGATCATCTCCTGCACGATGTGCAACGAAACAGTAGTTTTGCACTGGTGCTCTCTGCTGTATTTTTTCCCCACAAGTGAAGCATAACCCTTTTGCTCTTCTATAGGCCTTCAATTTCTGCCAATTATCTTCAGTGGCTGATCTCTGTGTTTCTGCAACACGCTTCTCTTCTACTGTTTTTGAAATCCACTTCGTAGGTGGAGGCGGTGGTGGCGAAGGCGAAAATGATGAACGCCTACTGGAGCCACTGGAATGATTAACTGGTGATGTGCTATTCAGTGGAGTGCATCCGTCACCCAACTCTTCATACAACAAAGCTAAGGTGTAAGCTGTATCCAGGTCGCGCGGTTGCTGAATGGCTACAAGAACTCGAACACCAGGCATAAGACCATCAAGGAATCGAGTGGTGTAGTGTACTGGATCAGGTTTAGCTTCATATGCAGCTAGTTGGTCCATTAACTCAGAAAATTTTGCCACATAATCTTCGACTGTTGTTACCTGAGAAATGTGGAACAGTCTTCTCACTAAAATCTGATGCTGATTCCTATTGAAGCGGGTATGAACTGCCATTGTAAATTCTGTCCATGATGGCCTTGGTGACTGCTGCAAGTAAGACTCCAGCCATGTTGCTGCTGCTCCAGTGAACTGATCCGAGGCATAAGATGCCCATTGCGCCTCAGGAGTATGCCATCTGCGAAAGGAATCCTCGCAACGCCGTTGCCACAATTTCGAGTTCGAGCCATCGAATTGTGGTAACTCGACACGGGGACCATGTCCGATTCGATTAGCATCACCGAATTCGCGAGCCTCATTGAGTAATGCAAGGAGATTACGGTCGGCGTTCATACCTCCGACCGGAGGAGACGAGTGGCTAGCACTCGTCGGCCCCCGGTTTTGAAGATCGCTGCAGTGCCCAACTGGGCCGGCGGTACGGCTCTGCTCCTGTGGACGCGAAGCAGAAGGCGTGCCCGCCATGGCGCCTGGATCGGGGCGCGGAATCCGATTCAACGAGGCAGCGAGGGAGGCGATCTCGGAGCTCAACGATTCCTTCACGGCAACAAGATCATTGCTGAAGAACGTCTTGGCCTCTTCTAGATCAGAAGCGACCGATGATCGAACCGAATCGACCGCCGTAGTCACCTTCTGGATTTGCTTGTTGGTGTCGGCGACGAATTTGCGGACCGCATCCATGGTCTCCTTCTGGTAGGCGAGGAAGCGCCGCTCGTACTCCTCCTCGGACTCAATCTTGAGCAGATCGTAGATCGCTTTCGCTTCAGGCGACAGATCCTCCATGATCCCCAAGCGAGAACGAGATGAGAACCTAGTAGGATATTTGTGGTGGGGAAAATCCAGATCGGGGATCGGAATGGCTCTGATTACCAATTGTGAAGGCTAGACTACGGATTCAACACACAGGAACACTCAATCTCAGGGAAATCAAGGATTAATTGGGTTTCTAGCCCGTTCCTCCCAACCGCCCGCCGGGCTAGTCTGGATACATACGGCACTGCCGTCCGTTTCTCGTTCGTTCTAAGCCAACTATTACAGAGCGCAACGACACAGCTTAAGTAGAGGCGAGCTATTCCGGGCGATGGATCCGAGGCTGGTGCGGAGTGGCCCACTCGCCAGTGGCAAGCCAACCAGGAAGCTTCTTCTGCCTGCGTGGCCTTGCCTGATTGGTGTTGACGACGTCGCCAGCCCGTGGTGCCTCCAGGTCATCGTCCAGCAGGGCAGGGTTGCTGACAGAGGAGGAATTCATCGGGGTTGAGAGCGAGCGGGGGTGACCGCACCCTTCCATCCTTCTCTGTCTTCTCTACCTTCCGCGTCTTAGCAAGGTCAGCGAGGAAGTTCTCAACAAAACAATGTGTACTGAGAGGGCTCTGGAAGGTATCTTCATGAATCGCTTTCCGCATGTGCATGCCAAATTGCCCACAGAGTGACACACATCCGTGTTAACTGCTCACGAGACACGGACTCGAACATAGTGAAAAGCCAGCTTCGTGCCTCAGGTTCCTGCATTTGGCACATATGATCAAGCAGTTCTTCATCCGCCAAAGCCCAGACAGAGTGTGCCATTGTGTAGTCGATAAGCGAGTGCCGCCATGAGTCCTCGGCGCCGCAAATTCCATAGGAACTGGTCGGAGATATATGATGCTGATTAAGAAGATCATCGGTCGGTAATGAATGCTTTGCCAGTCTCCATAGGAAAACCTTCAGTTTAGCTGGAACCTGAATATGCCAAAGGTTGGTCCAGTTCTTCTGAAGTCCATCATGATCTGAACTAGATGTTGTTTCCTCAAGCCAAGCAGTCCGCCTTGTTTGAGTAAATGACAACATCTTGTAAGCCGATCGCACACTAAAAATCCCCTTCTTCTCATAGTGCCATGCCCAAAAATCAGGTTGCACCTTCGTGCCGATCGGTATGTTTTCTATAATCTGCACATCCATGGGTAGAAAGAACATGTGCAGTCTTGACAAATTCCATTGTCTAAGTGTTGGATCAATAAAATCTGAAACCCTTTGTGGCGGGTTTGTCTTTGGACAGGCGACCGGACGTAGGGCTCCATCACGCGGTATCCAATTAGTGTCCCAAGCAGCCGTGTCTTCACCAGTGCCAATACGCCGGATCAAACCCTGCACTAGAACTGCCCTTCCTTCGAGGATTGAGCACCAAATCTTGGAGGGATGAGACCCAAGATCAGCATTAAAAAAATCTACCTCGGGGAAGTAAACTGCTTTGAGCACCCTCACGCTCAGAGTTTCAGGATTCTGTAGTATACGCCAGCCTTGACGAGCTAGCAAGGACAAGTTAAAAAGCTCAATATCACGGAACCCTAATCCTCCGAGAAATTTGGGCTTAGTCATCTCTTCCCAAGCCACCCGGCACGTTTTCCTCTTGCCTTGTTTGCTGCCCCACCAGAAACCACGGATCATGGCATTGATGTGCTGACACAGCCCCTGCGGCAACTTGAAGCAAGACATTGAGAAGGTAGCAAGTGCCTGTAGCACAGATTTTATCAAGACTTCTTTACCTCCCGCAGACAAGCATTGTTCGATCCATCCATCCTTGAATCCTTTTCCAAATCCTATCCTTCAGGTATTTAAAAGCTCCATTCGTCGACCTCCCCACATCGGTAGGCATGCCCAGGTACTTTTCGCTCAAAGATTGATTCTGTACATCAAGGATAGTCTTGAGTTCCTGCTTAATCGTCGTCGGACAGCGTTTGCTAAAGAAAATTGACGATTTATCCAAATTCACCCACTGACCCGAGGCACGACAATAAGCATCCAACGCATGCCGAGCATCTCGGGCGCTCTCTCCATTCGCTTTGATAAACAACAGGCTATCATCTGCAAAGAGTAGGTGGTTGACTGCCGGGGCAGTGGGAGCCACCTTAAGACCTTGTAAGCTCGATGATTCACTTCTAACTTTTAAGAGGCACGAGAGGCCCTTTGCTGCTAACAAAAACAAATTATGAAATTAAACTTCTACTGCTCATCTCCCAGACGATGGAGAGAAAGGCCCAGCCAGCGATGGAGAGAAAGGCCCAGCCGGCCAGCCCAACATGTTTTTTTAGATGTGTAGTAGTCAAATTATGAAGGAATAAAAAAATTCGGCCCCCCTCTAGCCTGGGCCCTAGGCGGTCACACCTGCCAACTAGCCTTAGAGCCGGCCCTGGCGAAGAGAAGAGCAAGATGCTATCCGTGAGCATTCGCCTCCACGAAGAGAACATAGAGCATGTTCATAAGCATCGGTCTCAAGGAGTCATACACTGTACTAAGAGAGTTTTTTCGCGATGATGACGACGAGTTTGTGCCATATCGATACTCTAAAGAAGGAGGCGAAGTACATGCGCGCCAAGTTATTCAATAGGGAAGCCCTTGACTTAATTGTGTTGTTTGGAAGATTTGTTCTAATTTGTAAGATGGCTATAATTTTAAAATAATCTGGATACTCTTAAACTTCTACTAGACGTGTTCTTTTAGTCTATTTCGTGCAATGAACCTTTTTCGTCCTCTCGTGGATAGAACTGAAGAAATAGGTCGTAGCCCCGCTATATTAATATAGCAACCACCCGATACAACCAACAAAAGACACGGCTGGGGCGACAGCCAACAAACACCCAAAGAAAGGAAAATAAGAAATAAAAGATGACATGGGCGGATTGACTAAGCGACGATGACCCACAACCGTTGCCCCTCTCCGAAATGTACCACCATGCTCCTAATACCGAATCGACGAGTACCAAGCAACACCTTCAAGAAGGACAAACGCTGCTGCCGGACCAGCACACTGGTCCTAGGGTTTCCCCCGGCACAAAGGGAGGCGGATAAAGGGTAGCCACGACGCCCTTCAAAAAGGAAAGATGCCACTCGAAAACGTCACATCGTCGGACGAACCAATAAGGATTTCTCCCGAAAACCCTATTCGCAATCCCAGACGAACCGTAGCACATGAGCTCGCGAGGATGAACCTCGTCACCACCAGACTCACCATCCACCAGCAAGCACCACCACGGATGCGAGGCCACCATCGTCATCTCACGGAAGCCACCGTCGCAAGGTCAGCAAGACAAAGGCAAAGAGTAGGTTGTACCAGGTATAGCGGAACCGCAACCATGCGGGAGGGGACTACCTCCACCGCGACTGGACGCGGACGCAGAGCACACCAGCCCCTGTAAGGTCCGACCAGGCCCGTCGGGGCCTCTAAAGCCCCCTCGAGAGGGCACACCAGTCCTACTAGGGTCCCGCCGGGCCTAGGTCAGGCCCGTGAAGCCCGCCGCCACGCTGCAACCGGCCGGCCGTAGTTGTCACTACTCCTGCACCTCCTACCTCGCACTCTACCGCTGAATCGCGATGCAGATCGGGCAAGCCCGTACCAACCCAGATGGGGCCCGTAGGTCCCCGATCTGGGCCACCGAGGCCCAGGCCAAGCTGTGCCTCTCGCCGCAAGCCTCCCGCGTCGCCCCGCCACGCCAGCTCACGACCGGAGCCGACCGCCGCCAAGTCAGAGAATCCCCGCCTCCTCCAACTGGGCCGCGCCCGACGGCCACTGCCGACGGCGGAGACGAGAGAGGGGGAGGAGTGGGCCGCGCCGCCGACACGGAGGCGGGGAACGAGCGAGAGAGGACTAGAGGAGGGAGGTTTTTTCCAAAAAAAAAAAAGCCTCGTGGATAGAACTAAACATGGATACAGAATTTTCTCGAGCATGTCTTGCCGAGGTATTCAGAATGTAAAAGAACCGAGATTTTATCGTGCGAGCAAAACGCACCTCTAAATTTAAATCTGCTTTCTAGATTTGGTTATCCATATTCGCCATATGCTCGTCCCCAAACCGAATGCTGTAAAACCGCCTCTAAGTATAAACAGCCTTCGTCGACCGGCTCCTCCCTCGTTTGGCCAGTCGCTACACCCCAAAAACCTCACGCGCTCCACTCACCTCGCCGCCGGCGAGAACGGGATTCACACAACCCAAGCTATCCCTGGGATCGAAGCTCGTGGAGAGCGCCCGACGGGATCTAGCCACCTCTCTCTCTTCCGTCTTTGCCGCTCGTCAGGCGACCGCGCCGAGGCGAGGTGAGAGTCCTGATCCGTTGCTCTTGTTGTGGTTTGGGATCCCCCGGATGTCTTGCGTGGTGGATTTCCGCTGGTCTGATGTTTGCGGTTTCATTCCGGAGTTCGAAATTACTCCAGATCGCGTTGTGTTTGTGTGGGGCTACTGCCAGATCTGCATGTGCAACTAGTGTTGCACCTTTACATGGCTGTTTGAGTGATTTTTGTGACCAAGTGTCATGTTAAATTTAGATTCAGTGCGCATTGCTCTGCCACTCTGTCGCCCTCTGAGCAGTGGCAGAAAGGTGGCTGGGTTTAGGACTCTTGCAGGAATTTGGGGTGGGACTGGGAGTGGGCCAAATCTTTCGACGCAATTTTGCCCAGTGTTTCCATTTACAGAAAAACTGTCCGTTTAGCAATTCCTGGGTAGCTATGAGCCGGATGTGACGTCTTTCCCATGTACCTTGCCACTTTACGTTCCTAGGTATTCCTTATTTCGGAACGGAGGGAGTATATGTGATGTTTATAGAGTTTTGACTTTAATTGTCCGCAAGGCAGAGTGGCTTAATATACTTTTGTTTTATGCTCGGAATGAATTATTTTTGTATATAAAAAAGAAAACAGTCAGTTTCCTGAAACATTGACACCGGTGTGATTAGTCATATGGAATTTGACATATGGTCGGACTTTTTTTTCCTTTACCTTTTCCCTACCGATGTGCAAGAGAAATCAAAATGTGATAAAAATTATGAACCATGCATCTGGAGAAGTGGAATAGTAACGAGTTAACTTAACTCAGGTAACTTCTAATACTTCCTTCTTTCCTTCTGATTGCAGTATATAGCTGCTATCATGGCAGCGAATGCAGGAGCGTCAGGATGGCTAAGGGGTAAGGTGAAGGCCGTAACTTCTGGGGACTGCCTTCTCATCATGGGGAGTACAAAAGCAGATATCCCGCCAGAGAAATCCATCACTCTGTCATACCTTATGGCCCCAAGACTGGTAAGATTCAATCTACACTTAATGAAATCTCTTGTTGGTAGCGGAAATATGATTGAACATCTGAACTTGTTGTCTGAATTTTGAGGATGTCTTTGGTGAGTCCATAGTGAACCAATGTTCCAGTTTATGCTTGGGAGCCACTAGAAGTTCATATTTGACACAAGAATTCTCTCCATAAGTGAGTCATTATTCCCAAGATCATCAAGTTGTTGCCAATTCATCCTGAGTGCTCTGAGGTGGAAAATTGGAGGGATGCCCAGGATTTCTATGTTAGGCCTGCGCCCAGAAATTAATGGTGACGCCTTGCCAGCCTTGGCGTCACCTCAGCTAACTGTGTCGCTCGACCACATTTTCCATAAGCTTGAGTTTGGCAAAAATAAAAAAAGTCGAAAAATCTGGAGGAGTGAGAGTCCACTGGAGAGGGGTATCGCTGCCGGCGTGGCCGATTTTCTAGCGGACAGTGACAACGGAGCTATGCAGCCGCCACGGATTGGTGGAGCTGCGGTAGGGGTGGGGTTAGTGAAGAGAAGGCTTTAGGGGCGGCGTGATAGGAGCATACAGGGGGAGAGACTGAGCTGGGCAGCGCAGTAGAAGGTAGCTGGATTGGAGATAGAAGATGAGAGCGATGCAGAGCTGCTCGCATGCTGTTAGTTTACATAGTCCAGTATCTTGGGCAGAATGGGCTCACTCTGGAATACCTTGTTGTTCTATAGTCACCTAATGTGTAATTTGCGCCATATGTGGTATAATTTCATATTGCCCTATAATATTATTATTTCCCCCAACGCTTAATTGCCGTCATGGTTGGCGTCATGTCGACTCAAATCCCTGGGCTCGACTCGACTACGTGAAAAACGTGATTACTTTTACTCTTTGCTTGTATTTTGTTTCTTTGGCTTAATTCTGATGCACCTATTAAATGAGTTGTTGATATTTGTGGCACAAGACATCTTCACTTTTTAGTATTTTCTCCCTTTTTTTTTTACTTTTCTACTGAATTGAAGAGTACATGCTGCTCTAGGCTCGTCGTAACGGAGTGGATGAGCCATTTGCCTGGGAAAGTAGGGAGTTTCTGAGGAAACTATGCATAGGAAAGGTACACCATCTGGATTTTACAACTATTCTAGAATATCCTATACTATTCATTGCATTCACATAAAATATATTTAATTTAATTTTAAAATGAAAATAAAAACTTGTTGCAGGAGGTCACATTTAGAGTGGATTACACAGCTTCTAATATTGGAAGGGACTTTGGTACTGTTTACCTTGGTGACAAGAATGTTGCTTACTCGGTAGTTGCTGCAGGATGGGCAAGGGTAAGTGTGATGATTATTTACATTTTCCTCAGTTGTATTATCCTGCCAAGTGTTCCGCTCATTTATCCAATTTGCTTGATCAGCTAAAGGAGCAAGGGCCAAAGGGCGTTGAACAAAGCCCGTACCTTGCGGAGCTGCAAAGGTTAGAGGAAGTTGCCAAGCAACAAGGTTTAGGCCGTTGGAGCAAGGTTAGCATTCTTAGGGTTCTATTGCATGGACAAATGTTCTATTGAATGCCGGTTCTCTTTTATATGCATATTCTCTATCAATTTATAGGAACCTGGGGCCGCTGAAGAATCAATAAGAGATCTTCCACCATCAGCAATTGGTGAATCAAGTGGTTTCGATGCAAAAGGTTTCGCGGTTGCAAATAAAGGCAACAGTCTAGAAGCCATTGTTGAACAAGTTCGTGATGGCAGTACTGTCCGTGTTTACTTGCTCCCAAGTTTCCAGTTTGTCCAGATATATGTTGCTGGAGTACAGGTATGCTTCTCATGATATCCTTTATTTGCTGCTGTATATCTTTTCCTCTTAGAAGATAAAACATTAAATAACAATGAAATGCAGGCTCCGTCCATGGGAGACGCCCACCGAATCCTACCGTTGTTGCCGAAGTTGAGGGAATTGCTGATGGCACTACAAATGGTGATTATTCTGGGGAAACTCCTGCACCACTGACTACAGCACAAAGGCTTGCTTCATCAGCAGTCTCTACTGAGATTCCACCAGATAGGTTTGGAAGAGAAGCTAAGCACTTCACAGAGACTCGAGTCCTGAATAGAGATGTAAGACACCCTTCTATTTCTTATCCTATCTTTGGAGTCAACATGTATCATCTTTTCATCAGTTTTTGCTGTAAATTTTCTCCAGGTGCGGATTGTGGTGGAGGGCACAGACAGTTTTAATAATATAATTGGTTCGGTGTATTACCCTGATGGTGACACTGCGAAGGACTTGTCACTTGAGCTTGTTGAAAATGTATGAACTATTTTTCCATACTCCAGTTGAGTTAAGATTATTCATCCTAAGAAGCAAGCATTGCAAATTTGTTTCTTGAAGTTATTAGACATTTTGCACTTCAAAATTGTTCTGTAACCCTTGAAACCATCCCATTGCAGGGCCTTGCCAAATATGTTGAGTGGAGTGCAAACATGCTAGATGTCGAAATCAAAATAAAACTGAAGAATGCTGAACTTCAGGCCAAAAAGGAACAGTTGCGAATTTGGACGGGATTTAAGCCCCCAGTGACTAACTCAAAGCCAATCCATGACCAGAAATTCACTGGAAAAGTGGGTTGCATGTTCTCATTGATGGTGTATTTATCTTGATTCATGTGACTGTAACTTATTTGGTTCATGTTGATCTCTTCATAGGTAGTAGAAGTTGTTAGTGGGGATTGCATTATTGTTGCTGATGATGCTGCTCCATATGGCAGTCCCTCAGCAGAACGACGGGTTAATCTTTCAAGTATTAGAGCTCCTAAGCTAGGCAATCCTCGTAGAGAGGACAATAAGCCTGAAACTTTTGCTCGTGAATCTAAGGAGTTTTTGCGCACACGATTGATTGGCAAAGAAGTATGTATGGGCCTGGTCATATTTTGATTGATGTTACAATAACAAGAACTGATATCTTAGTTGAAATGTTATTGATTATTCCTTCCTTTTTTGCTGTTTAAATATTTCAGGTGACAGTGGAAATGGAATATTCTAGAAGGATCAGTACTGTGGATGGACAGAATGCCGTGCCAGCAACGAACATGGCTGATACCAAGGTGTTGGATTATGGCTCAGTTTTTCTAGGTTCACAATTGCAGGCTGGTGGTGATGACACATCTATTCCGAGCACAGGCGGCCAGCCTAGAATTAATGTTGCTGAGCTTTTACTCTCACGGGGTTTTGCTGAGATATCCAAACACCGTGATTACGAGGAAAGATCACATTATTTTGATGCTCTATTAGCAGCTCACTCACGTGCTGAGAAATCAAAGAAAGGAGTTCATTCTGCAAAACTTTCTCCTGTGATGCATATAACAGATTTAACAACGGTTTGGCATCCGTTCTTCGTCCATTAGTTTCCTTGACAGTTCCTCTGCACATTTAGTAACTTGTTATCGATTCTTGCTATCTCAGGTTTCTGCAAAGAAGGCTAAAGACTTCCTTCCCTTCCTACAACGGAACAGAAGGCAGGCTGCTATAGTTGAATATGTTTTCAGTGGCCATCGTTTCAAACTGACAATTCCAAAGGAGACTTGCAGCATCGCTTTTTCATTGTCTGGCGTTAGGTGCCCTGGTAGAGATGAGCCTTATTCGAGCGAAGCTATTGCTTTGATGAGGAGGATGATTTTACAACGTGATGTGGATGTATGACTATGACTATCTCTCTGCTTTGTCCATATCTCAATTTTTGATCTAAAGGATACTACCATTTTGCAGATTGAGGTTGAAACAGTTGATAGGAATGGAACGTTTTTAGGTTCCTTGTGGGAGTCCAAGACCAACATATCTTCTGTTCTGTTGGAGGCTGGCTTGGCCAAGCTTAGTTCATTTGGCTTGGATCGGATTCCAGATGCTCATGTCCTCACAAAAGCCGAACAGTCTGCAAAGCAGAAAAATCTGAAGGTAACTCCTTTATATTGGAGTACATAATACATATTTTTGTTACTGACGCATTTTATTTCAAGATATGGGAGAACTACATAGAGGGTGAAGAAGTTACTAACGGATCAGCCTCGGAATCCAAACAAAAGGAAATTCTCAAGGTTTGGTCGTAAAATATATCGGAGAACACATTTTGTCGTTTGAAAAAAATACTGACATGGCTTTATTACCCGACTTCAGGTTGATGTTACGGAAGTACTTGGTGGTGGAAAGTTCTATGCTCAGACAGTAGGTGACCAGAGAGTATTATCCATTCAACAGCATCTTGCATCGTTAACACTTAAAGAGGCACCGGTCATTGGTGCTTTTAATCCTGTGAAGGGAGAGATAGTCCTAGCTCAGTTTAGCCTCGACAACTCCTGGAATAGAGCAATGGTATGGCTACAGTTTATTCACTCACCTTGAAATGAACTAAATATTCCTGTGTCAAGGTCATGGTTTACACTTTTCCAGCAGTTGATTTCATACAACTTAGCTGGACTTATTTTCTACAACTTCATTGAAAATTCCTTTATGAGTCTAATTATCTCAAGTTTTCCCTGCAAAACATTTACTGTGGTCTTAGTTTAAGTTCTCTGCAAGCACCACCTTTGAGTCGAAATGTGCTCTCAGTTACTTTGAACAATTGGTTTCAAATATAGGACAGTCGTTTGGCTCATTTTCTTACAGATAGCTATGCTAGACCTGTCATTAGCCACTTAACGTGACGTTAATTTAGGAAATGTCTCTACCTGAGCCAGTGGACCTTGTGGCGTCCTTGTTGGAATCATTTGGTTAACTTAATTTTTCCTAGAGGATACTTCATTTTAATGTTTAATGATTTACCGTGCTCCTTTTAAGCACAGTGGAAAGGAATTACACAGTTTCTACTGTTGAACACTAAATTTCTTCTGTTTGCAGAAATTAGGCACATTCAATTTTATAGCAGGCGGTTAGTGTTACATTTGGTTATTGCAAACTATGACCAGAATGCAGTATAAGTGTTATGCCAGTATTGTTGCAAATGTGTTCTCGATGTCCCATTTCTAATTTGCAAAAATTAGGCACATTCAATTTTATAGCAGGCGGCTAGTGTTACATTTGGTTATTGCAAACTATGACCAGAATGCAGTAGAAGTGTTATGCCAGTATTGTTGCAAATGCGTTCTCGATGCCCCATTTCTATGCAGTTCTACGTACTTTTATTTTGTTTTTCTCTAAAGTATTTATTTTAAGACCACCCCAGTTAATTTAAAGTATGATATACTAATGGAGCATTTTGTTATAATTCATTGGGCAGATTGTTAGTGGACCTCGAGGAGGTGTAGAATCTGTAGATGATAAATTTGAAGTATTCTACATCGATTATGGTAACCAAGAAGTGGTTCCTTACAGTCGCATACGCCCAGCAAACCCATCTGTTTCTTCCTCTCCCGCTCTTGCTCAGCTGTGCAGTCTTGCCTTCATAAAAGTGCCTGGTCTGGAAGACGATTATGGTCCAGAAGCAGCCGAGTATCTTAGTGAATGCCTTCTCAGCAATTCAAAACAATTCCGGGCAATGATCGAAGAGCGTGATACTACTGGGGGAAAATCAAAGGGACAAGGGACTGGAACTGTTTTCATTGTGACTCTGGTTGATGCAGAGACAGAATCTAGCATCAACGCGGCCATGCTCGAGGTTTGTGCTACTGACTAAGTATTATGAGTTGCTGTTGAGCTTATGTTTAGTTACTGGTGAAATTTTGCAAAGTTCGCTTTCATCTTTCTATAAGGAGCCATTTTTGTGAGAATAATTTTACATGGTATGAAACTAGGTTTTGGAGAATTTTGCTTAGGCAGCTTTTAGCAAGTTTAACTTGTAATTGTTTCATATTTTTTTCACAGCTAAAACTTGCCTAGGAAAACGTACTGAGTAATAGAATATCCAGACTGTCTATATTAGGCTTTTTGTGCTCCAGTTATCTTGATGGTTTGACGTGTAGTTAGAAAGCCAACGGCACTTGAATATCTGATTCTAACTAGGTCATTTTTTTAGTCATAAATGGCATACGAATCCAAACTTCCAACATTTTGAATCAAATTTTTGTTCATGATAGCTGTAAATAAAATTGAAACGTACAGCACTTGGCAGCTTACTTTTCTTCCGTGCCAGTTATGCGTATGAGGATATACGGATTAAGACAGCTAGCTTTCTTTTACCATGTTACATGTATGGTCATGTATTTCAGAAACTTTATCATCATTCCTCATGCTTATTCTTGAGCAGGAAGGGCTTGCTCGGCTTGAAAGAAGCAAGAGATGGGACACCAAAGAGAGGAAGACGGCTCTCCAGAATCTGGAACAGTTCCAGGAGAGAGCAAAGAAGGAAAGGCTGCGGTTGTGGCAGTATGGAGATGTTGAATCCGACGAGGACGAGCAGGCTACAGGTGCAAGAAAAACTGGAGGGCGTCCGTAGATGAGAGAAAATTGTGAAGACAATATGGTGACTATGTTCATTGTTTACCTATAAAATTTTGGACACCCAGCGGAACTCAGTCTGGAGCTATATGAAAACCAGTGAGAAGACTACATCTGAATTATTCAGTTTTTTACATATTTAAAGTTGAGATTCAAAATACATTATTTTTTCCCCTAATCTTAATAAGGTTGTTTCCTTGTGCACTGTACTCCGTTGTTATCAGGACATTGAATGTTGAGAATTGCAGTCAAATTAAATTCAGGATTGGACTTGAATATACAAATAGAATAGCATGTGTTCTTGTTTCCTATGCTGCGCATGTGACTATTTCGTTTTGCACTCGTTAACATGTAGTTGTAGAATCCTCGACCATATGTAAGAATCCCGTAGAGAACGTGGGGAATCAAATCGAGTCAATTTATTTCGGTAGCAGCAGATCCTATTCCGCTGACTACGAGCAAGAAGTGCAATGCCTTGCATCATACGAAGAATTTAGTGCGTCGATTAAAAAGATTATTTCCCGACTAAATAAGAGTAGAAAACCATTATGGACGTGAAAGAGCTAAAAATCTAAAATACGCCGAGTCCCAGATGTTCATGATGTTTAATCTATAGTTCCACTGCTTGTAAAACGGGGTCAAGTCCCACTACTTGTAAAATGGGGTTAGATGTTCTAAAACTTTCTATACGGTGCAAAACAAGTCCGAGATCTATACCTATCTATACCTAATAATAAAAGCATTAAGTCTTCCTCTCGTACTTCGTTGGAATTGCCCCTAAAGTTAGAGAAAATTACCCACCATTGCCACCCGTAAGTTAAAAAAGATTTATTGTCGTGGATCCCTCATGTCGAAAGTTTCGTTATCGAGTCGCCATCACGTAGAGTACTATATAAGCATACGAGCAGGGTCGATGTTCAAGAGAAGCGAAATACTACGCGAGTTTGTTTGTTCACGACGCGGAAGCAATGAATTGACGCCTGAAGCCAGCCCCTTGTTAGGTTGATCTCCTCCCGTGTGACCCAACGGTCACACCGGACCCTTGACCACGCCCTGATCGGGGGCGTCCAACCGTACACTGGTTGGTGGGCCCCTGTCACCAGCTGCTATAAAGAGAGGTGGGGGACGGCGGCACCGATTACGAGGTTCGACGCTGTTCCAGACCCCCCACCGACATCCCTACCGATCTAGGGTTAGCGCTGAGCTGACGGAAGTACCACCACCGCCGCCACTGCTACCCACTGCATCACCGCCTCCGTCCACCATGGCCGGAGCCTCGAGCGCCTCCGCACAAGGAGAAGGTAAAGAACCTCCTCCCGATCTCGTTTCTACTCGAATCGATCTACCCTAGAAGGTCCTACGGCTTTAAGAATGGTATCAGAGGACTAGTGGCTAGATCGATCTCGGTAAAAGAAAAGAAAAGGAAAAGCAAAACAAATCCCCTCCCACAGAAACCCTAACCCTAATCAGGGCAAAGAAACCTCACCGCAAAAGTGCGCCGCCGTCGCGGCCGCGCCGTCCCTCTCGATCCGACGCGCATCGGCAAGCCGAGGCGTCGGAAGAAGGACCAACCCCTCACGGGGCAAAGAGAAAAATCACCGGGGCAAAGGTCTCCACCACCGGCCGTCAGCCGGCAAAGGGCGCCGCCAGCTGAGCCGCTTGACGGCGGTGCGCCCACCCTCGGGTGCACGCACGCGCCGGCAAGAGGGCCAGCGGAGGCGCCGCCATCACCGTCGCGCTCGCCGGGCACCGTATCGCGTCGAATGCAGGGGAGCAGAGGAGGCGCAGCCGCGTCCATCTCTCTCTGCCACATGCGGCGGTGTTGGATGAAAGAAAGGGGGAAAATCAAGGTCGGGCTCGGTCGGCTGAAATGGTTTTTCGGGTCAACGCACGGCTGCTGTTTTGATCCGGCGAAAAACGTGTTGGACCGTCAGATGGAATCCGACGGCCAGGATTGAAAACCTAGCTCCCAGCTGGGCCAATGGGCCGAAAGATAAGGAGACCGTGGGCCGTGGGCAGTGTTGCACGACGCGCTGCGCGGCAGATAACGCCCACGGGTGAGCGCCGCGCGTGGAAGGGGCTGGCAGGCCGCAGGCCTCTGCTGGGCCTCTGCTGGGCCAAGAGAGAGCAGAACGGGACGAGCGCGCGACGCGCAGAATGCTGGGCTGCGGCCCAGTTTCTGTCCTTTTTCTGTTTATTTTTCACAGAAACTTGTTTTATCTGTTTTTTGTCCAATTTTTGGACAAATTTCATTTATCCAACGAAATTTTGTTTACAAAACAGAAAAGTAAAAGTAATGCTTCTGAAAAGTATAAAGTTCATGGAATTTTTATATCATGTTTTCCGCTGCAAATAAAGAAAAGTGAAGGATAAAATAGAATTAAAGTGAGAATTAAATTTTAAAGAGAATGTTAAAGAAATTATTGAAACAATTATGATTCTGTTATTTTATGACCAACGTTGTTAATAACATAATCATGATTTGTTAATCGTTGAACAGTGCAATGTTTGTGAAATACAGATAATATTTTATAGTTTCTGCTGTAAAGTAAAAGGAATCTCCTCTAATTAAATTGGAACCAACGGGAAAATTTAATTAGAGAGGAGGAAAAAGAGAAATACTTGCTTAACAGATTAATTATGGTATTGTTATTTTCTGACCAACGTTGATGATAGCAATACTATAATTATATGAGTTCTATAGTCAAAGGGCTAGATCTCTGATAATTTTGCATGAAAGTGATCAATTTTTTCAGAGAAAAAGATAAAAGATCAAGAAATGCTCTTGAACTATAGAAATATGTATATTTCATGTTTCCGCTGAAATAGAGTTGATGATAATGTCATTTTCCAAACAGAGTTCCTTATTGCAATAGAAATATTATCAGCATATTGTTTATGAGTTTTATGCATTGATTCTATTTCTGCCCAACGGTGATGTAGAATTAGTGTAGAAAGATGATGTTTCATTCTAATTCTGCTCAACGGTGATTTAGAATATAGAAGAAAGTTTTAAAGATTTAAGGTGCATATCTTTAACCAGACCAACGAAGGGTTATTTGTATGCTCATTATTGTTTATTATTATTGAATATTTTCTCAGACAAAGATTCTCATGTTTTCATTAGTGAAAGCAAAAGGATGGGTACTTGTGACCCGAAAGATGACCAAGAATGGTCATAAAGTGAGAGAGTATGTTCTCTCTAAAGAATGACTGTAAAAGAAAAAGAATTCTTGGATGTTAATCCAAGAATACAAATAAATCATCGAGAGTCTTGTTTGAAAAAAATTCTTTCATGTACTCTCCATGCAGAAAACAAATAAATCATTCAGAGTTTTGTTTAACGAATTTCTTTCATGTCTATATGAAGAATTTTTTTAAACGAGCAACATGAATGCTTAATTTGACCAACGTTGGATTAAGCATGTGTATAAAGAGTATTCAGATTTATTTTTGAATATGATGATTGAATATGCAGTCTAAAGAGCCAATTATGGCATCTATGTCTCTTAATTACCCGCATGACGGGAAAAGACGATAATAATACCCACGTGGTGGGAAAAGTCTGGGAAAATACCCGCATGGCAGGAGAAAATTTTGACAAAGGACTTATCCTGTATGACAGGAAGAAGATGTGATGACTCATGTGTTTTATATCGGCCGCACACTTTATGTGTCATAGTTACAAAGCACCTAATGAGTCAAAAGAGAATAAAGTTACAAAAGAACCTAAAGATGAGAATGGCATGCAAGTGTGACTTGCAAAAGTACCATTGAGAAAGAACTCTTGTGAGTTTTGAAAAGGAACGAGGAAAAAGTACTCCCATACATTAAAAGACAACTTCATTTTGAATGAAGCAGATAAAAGATAACTTCATTTTTGAATTAAGCAGATAATCAAAATTTCGAAATTGTGGCAAAAAGGTTCTTGCCACATTTCGAGGGGAGATAGAGAATGTGAAAGGACATATCCTTCCCCACAGTGTTTTGATGTTTGTTGACAACACACTTAGATGTCTAATGTGTGTGCTAAAAGTGTGCAGGATTGTATCAATTAATATTGCACAGGTTTTGTCTCAAGAAAAGGAAGAAAAGCAGTCTTCATTGCATCAGCCGGTACTACCGGGTTCACCCCGGTACTACCGGGTGTTCTGCCATGCGGAACTACCGGGCCCAGTACCGGATCTCCAAAAGCTCTCTGGACTCGCTCGATTTAATCCGGTAGTAGCCCCGGTAGTAAGCGCGGTACTACCGGGTGGGGAGCACTACCGGACCAGGCGGTCCGGTACTACCGATGCGCGCGTGGAGAGGCGTTGACCAGTCTGGCGCCAGGCCGTCATTTCCCTGTCAGCCGGTACTACCGGGCGAGGCCCGGTACTACCGCTGCGGGCTGTTTACAGCTCCAACGGCCAGATTTCTGGGAGGGGTATTTATACCCCTCCACCTACCTCCGGTGGACTAAGCTTGATTCCTCACTCTCTCTCCACCATTGTTGCAAGCTTCAATCTACTAGAGCTCCCACTCCAACCACTCAAACACGTTGATACTTTGAGGAGTGAAGGAGGAGCCCTAGATCCGCATCTCCACC
This sequence comes from Poa pratensis, assembly GCA_947311845.1. Taxonomy (NCBI): domain Eukaryota; kingdom Viridiplantae; phylum Streptophyta; class Magnoliopsida; order Poales; family Poaceae; genus Poa; species Poa pratensis. Next base: position 158,246,533 of record CAMZMU010000052.1, read on the forward strand.
GAGCCGATTTGTCTACATCGACCTAGTCACTTGTAGATCTTGTGTAACTTGATACATTGGATACCTAGAAGATACTTGTGATTCTTGTGGCTTTGGTAGCCACAAGGATTAGCCGGGAGCCTCCAATTAAGTTGTGGAGACGCGACCCGGCCTTGTGATTCTTGTGGCTTTGGGAGCCGCGGGAATTTGGTGAGAGCCTCCAATTCGGTTGTGGAGTGTGCCTCATCCTTGTAAAGGTTTGTTGCCGACCTCGAGGGCATCATATAGTGGCTCGTGGATCTCCTCATCGGAGGATAACACGAGGGAGATACGGTGTGCCATATCAAGGCTATTCGGAGTTCACTTTGTGACTCCGCACCGCTCCAACGGAGACGTAGCTTCCATTGGGAAGTGAACTTCGGTAGAACATCTCCGCGTCACCGTGTGGTTATCTCTTAACCTTCCTTTACTCGTATTGCTAGCTTATCTTGTGTAGAATATCTTGCTAGCTTGTTTATTGCTCATCATATAGGATTGTTCATCTAGTTGCATATCTAGAGAACTTATATTTGAGCAATTCCCGAATTTGTATTAAAAGAAAAAGAAAATTGTAGTTGCCTATTCACCCCCCCTCTAGTCAACCTACTCGATCCTTTCAATTGGTATCAGAGCAAGGTCTCTTTATTAAGGGCTTAATCGCCTAAAGAGGAGGATGGCTAGTGCGGAGGAGTACAACGTGCTAAAGATGAGGAGTTAAGACTTGCTAAGGAACAAGAAAAATTTGATAGAGAACAACTTGACAAGAACTAATCGAAGCGGGAATAATCCCTCCCGAGGGTGATGCCCCAATCACCATGAAGTCCATGATTGAACTTTTTGGGTTCATGAAAGGCAAAATGGTGGATGAGGTGTATACTCGGGTATCTAATCAAAATGGCTCCTCATCATCCGCTAGCCCTATTAAGGGTGCTAGTGACAAGGATAAAAATGATAAACCTAATGAGAAGCCTTCTCTTAACTTTGCTCCACCTAGCTCTTATCTCACTCAAGTTTCACTCACTCAACCTCATATAACCAACCTTGGTAGACCCCCTCCTAAGCTTGATAATACTCGTTATTTCACTTGGAAGAAATCTATGGAGTCTTATTTTCGCAGCTCATCGGTGCATCTTTGGAGGGTGGTTCTACATGGTTTCAACCCAGTTGATCCCAACAACTTGACCAAGCAAGAAGAGATTGATGAGCAACTTGATGCAAATGCCAAGTACATTCTTGAGAGTGCTATGACCGCAAATGATGAAGATCATGTGCGGAATCTCAAAACTTGCAATGAGGCTTGGCTCTATCTTGAAACCGTGTATGAAGGAAATGAGGGCATTCAACGCTCCAATGCGGCCGTCCTTCAACATCAAGTTGACAACTTCATCATGCTAGACGAAGAGACTCCGACCGAACTTTACCGAAGACTCTACAAGCTTGTGGTGACATGTAGGGAAAATGGAAAGAAGGATATGGATGATGAATGGGTCAAGGCCAAGTTCCTTCAAGCAATTATGCCATATAGTGAAACTATGGTGATGAACCTCCATGCAAGAGCGGATTACACAACAATGACTCCCAATGACATGTTGGCTCAATTTGTCACATATGATACATTGAAGTCCACATCCAAGTCTTTCAACCAAGTCCGTGGCCCAAAGACTCTTGCTTTGAAGGCTCGTGTGGTAGACCATCCAAGATATGAAGAAAGCCCGGTCTATGAAGGTGAAGAAGACTTGGAGGGTGAGCTCAATGAAGTTCTTGCACTTGCCGCCACCCGGTTTTGGAACAAGAAGAACAAGAGCGTCAACCCTTCACCAATAAAAAGAATGTGCTTCAATTGTGGAAAGGACACTCATCTTGTGAAGGATTGCCCCTATGAAAGAAGAGAGGATAATGGTGGTCAACTCATTCTAAAGAAGAACAAGTACCACCCCAAGCCTACCTACATGAAGAGATCACCTCAAAAGGCTCTTGTGGCATCCCATGAAGAGGAATACGAGTCCGGAGGTGAGGAGGATAAAGAACCAAGTGAAGAAGTAGGAATGGCGGCTCTTGCAATGGGCACCCTTCCTCCATCATTGGCCAACCTCTTCTCATCTCCAAACGACGACAAGATCTCCAAGCCCATGTGCCTCATGGCCAAGGAAACAAAGGTGAATTCCCCACCAAAAATTACTATCTCCTCTAACCCATCACTATTGGATTGTGTTGAGGATGTAGGGAAAATTGAAGAAGAGGATAAAATTTCTATCTTCATTAGCAAGCTCCAAGGTCCAACCAAGAAAATGGTTGAGGCCCTCATGTATCAATATGGAGAAGCCAAGCATCTTCTTGATGTGAAGGATGTTAGGATTTGTGAGCTCGAAGGGCATGCATGTGATCATGCCGACAAGATTGGTGAGCTAGAAGATCAACTTGTTGAGGAACAATTGCTCCGTGAGCAACTTGAGGAGACACATGCCATGGATCTTTCCAAGGCAAAAGAAACTCGTGAAACCTCTATTCAAATTGCTATTGATCTAAAAAGTAAAAATGAGGAACTTGTAGAGAGTCATAACAAACTCTTTGAGGGTTTTGAGCAACTTAGGGAAACCCACAAGGTGACCTCAAGTGAGCTCACTACACTCAAGGAGTCATATGCCAAACTACAAGCTCAATTTATCTATGCTAGCTTCACCACTTCTCACAATGATAAAGATGCAAATTCTTGTACCACTAACCCTTTATGTGTCAAGGCATCTCTTATTGAGGAAAACACTAGGTTGAAGGCCCAACTTGAGAAGGGCCTAGCCACTTGTATCCAAGGGGAAAAGAACCTCAATGATCTTTTGAGCAATCAAAAGGGAGTGGTTGGCAAAGAAGGAATTGGGTTCACACCCAACTCTAAGAAGGTCAACAACAAGAAGAAGAAGGCGACTCCCCCTTCCAAAGATATTGTTTTTGTGAAGGAGGGGGAGTTAGCCAAAGCAAATGACAACTCTATTGGGAGTGGTAATGTCACTAGGGGCAATGCCACTCACAATAACTTTGCGGGAAAATACAACCCCTCATATGTTCTTTTGAAATCTACAAATGGTTGTGTTTTTGCTAAATATGTTGGCTCTTCATATGGAGATGATTATCACTATGCTATTTGGGTTCCAAAGACCCTTGTGACTAACAAAAGAGGACCCATTCCAAAATGGGTACCTAAATCAAAGACTTGATTTATTGTAGGGTTTCTCTTCCGGTGGATCTTCATGGCTCATTGATAGTGGATGCTCATCCCATATGACCGGAAGCAAAGAACTAGTAAAGGACTTATTGAAACAACTACTCTCATTCTCTCATGTCACCGTTGGCAACAATGCAAGACTCAAGGTAGTGGGAGTTGGTAAAGTGGTGATCACTCCGGAGTTATCCATTGAGAAGGTCCTCCTTGTTGAATCTCTTTCATACAATTTACTTTCCGTTGGTCAATTATGCAATGCCGGTTACACCGTTATTTTTAATAAATACCACGTGACCATCCTTTTCACTCAAACACTCAATGTCGCCTTTGTTGGATTTCGTGAAAACGGTTTGTATGTGGTTGATTTCTCAAAAGAGACCACTCAAATCGCTACATGTTTAATGGCTAAAGGCGACAAGGGGTGGCTTTGGCATCGCCGACTTGGCCATGTCGGTATGAGAAATTTACAAACTCTTGTAAAGGGTGGACACGTGGTAGGACTAACCGATGTTAATTTTTCCAAAGATCGTCCTTGTAGTGCTTGCATAGCCGGAAAGATGCATGAAAAGAATCACCCCAAGAAGACCATTATCTCCACTAAGAGGCCTTTGGAGCTCCTTCATATGGATCTTTTGGGCCTCCCACATATGATAGTCTTGGTGGCAAGAAATATTGTTTGGTGATTGTGGATGATTATCAAGATATTGTTGGACTTTCTACATCAAGAAGAAGAGTGAAACTCAAAAGATATTCATTGACTTTGCAACCCTAGTTCAACGCCAATATGACTCCAAGATTTTGGCAATTAGAAGTGACAATGGTACGGAGTTCAAGAATTACACTATGGATGATTTCCTAAGTGGGGAGGGCATTCAACACCAATATTCCGCTGCATATACTCCCCAACAAAATGGTGTTGCCGAAAGGAAGAACCGCACTCTTATTGATATGGCAAGAACTATGATGGCCGAATTTAATTCCCCATACAACTTTTGGGCCGAAGCCATCAACACCGCTTGTCATTACTCAAACCGGCTCTTCTTCCGTCCTCTCAAGGACATGACACCATATGAACTCCTCACCGGTAAAAAGCCAAATGTATCTTACTTTCGAGTCTTTGGATGCAAATGCCATGTTTACATTAAAGGTTGCAAAATTGCTAAATTTGAATCTAGATCTTTTGATGGTATATTTGTTGGATATGCCGCAAAGTCTCATGCTTATAGGGTCTACAACATATCCACCGGGTGTGTTGAAGAATCTATGAACGTGGAGTTTGTCGAGGATAATGGCTCCCAAGCGGAGCATATTGATCATGATGATGTAGGTGATGATGCTCCATCTCAAGCCATAAGAACTATGGGGATTGGAGAACTAATTCCTATTGAAGGACCCATTGATGATACTCAAGAAGAAGGAACAAGTTCTACTCAAGTTGAGCCATCCACCTCAAATATTGATCAAGAAGATGGTCAAGACCCACCCAACTCTAGTGGTGAACAAGAACATAATGAACCCACAACTCCAAGAACTCCACTTCGGGTTGACCATGAGCAAGATAAAGGCAATGATGAAGATATTTGTGTTGGTGAAACAATTGGTCAAGCCTCGGAACGCCGGGTCATCCGGCGTGCATCAAAATTGGATTACCAACAACACTTCAAAGAAAATATCCTTGGGAGTATCCGTAGAGGTGTGTCCACACGCAATCAATTATCTAACTTTTGTGGTCATGTCTCTTGTTTGTCTAGCTTAGAACCTCTCAAGGTATATGATGCTCTTGAAGACATGGATTGGGTTGCGGCTATGCATGAAGAGTTGAACAACTTCGAGCGCAACAAAGTATGGTCATTAGTGGAAAGACCCAATGACTCCTCCCATAATGTCATTGGAACCAAGTGGATATTTAAGAACAAGCAAGACTCACATGGTCAAGTCATTCGCAACAAAGCAAGATTGGTTGCACAAGGCTACACCCAAATCGAAGGAGTCGACTACGGTGAAACCTATGCCCCCGTTGCTAGACTTGAATCCATTCGCTTACTAATTGCTTATGCATCTACTCATAATATTGTCTTATATCAAATGGATGTTAAAAGTGCTTTCTTAAATGGTCCACTAAATGAATTGGTGTATGTTAAACAACCACCGGGTTTCGAAGACCCTAAATTTCCTAACCACGTCTACTTACTACATAAGGCCTTTATGGGCTCAAGCAAGCTCCACGTGCTTGGTATGATCATCTCAAGGAGTTCTTAGTAGACCGTGGCTTTGAAATTGGGGTAATAGATCCCACTCTTTTTACAAAAAGGGTAAATGGAGATTTTTTCGTATGCCAAATATATGTTGATGATATTATCTTTGGTTCCACTAACCGTGAATTTAGTGATCAATTTGGCAAGCTAATGACCAAGGAATTTGAGATGTCCATGATGGGAAAATTGAATTATTTTCTTGGCTTTGAAATCCACCAATTTCGAGAAGGAACATTCTTATGTCAAGCCAAGTATATTAAGGACATGCTCAAGAAATTTGATATGAACAATGCCAAGCCATATAAGTTTCCCATGGACTCCAAGGCGGATCTTCACTTAGATCCGGATGGTAAGGAAGTTGATCAAAAGCTTTATCGTTCTATGATTGGATCTTTGCTTTACCTTTGTGCATCTAGACCGGATATTATGTTTAGTGTGGGTATGTGTGCAAGATTCCAATCAAGTCCTAGGGAAAGTCATGAAACCGCGGTCAAAAGGATTCTAAGATATTTGTTGGATACTCCCAACTATGGTCTTTGGTATCCCCATGGTACAAGCTTTGATCTTGTTGGTTATTCGGATGCGGATTGGGCGGGTTGCAAAATGGATAGAAAATCAACTTCGGGTACATGCCAATTCCTTGGTAGGTCCCTTGTGAGTTGGTCTTCCAAGAAGCAAAATTGTGTGGCCTCGTCATCCACCGAAGCCGAATACATCGCCGCCGGTAGTTGTTGTGCACAATTATTATGGATGAGGCAAACTTTAAAGGATTATGGTGTCATTTGTGACAAAGTGCCTCTTTTATGTGACAATGAAAGTGCTATTAAAATTGCACACAACCCGGTTCTTCATGGCAAGACCAAGCACATTGAGATTCGGTATCATTTTATTCGAGACCATGTTGAGAAGGGTGATATTGCAATCAAGTATGTCAACACCAAGCATCAACTCGCCGATATGTTCACGAAGCCTCTTGGTGAAGCAAGATTCAAGGAGTTGAGAGGAGAACTAAATGTGGTGGACATATCCAATTGGATTTAGTGGATTTCTTGCATACCTACCCATATTAGACGATACTTATTTGGTTTAGATGTAGGCATGGACATAGGGGGAGTGCGGTCCTAATCCATTGGACCATCCCTCCCCCCATTATGCCGATAGTAAGAATTCATTTGCATCTCTATATTCGTTCTATGAATTGTGAGCTTAAATGACGAGTAGTGGCCGTGGACTCAAGATATATCTTCGCGGTATCACACCACATACTCATACATGGTGGCCTCGGCCACCACCCTCTTCCTTGTGAAGAGTTGGTTTCATTTGGATTTTATTGGTTTTCTAGTGCTCCTATGGAAAACATGCTCAATTTGGTGTTTTTGTGTGTTTTGATTCTTGCAAATTGAGTATGAAGTACCATCTCCAGTGTGTTGATCTAATCCTATGCCTTTCATCTATCTCAAAACAACTTCCATCTTGCACAAGTTCAAATTCCTTACACAAAAAGAGAAATCTGGGGTTTCTTAGGAGGCCCCGGTAGTACCGCCGGTGGGATCCGGTAGTACCGGGCTCTGAATCTAAGCAGTTCTGCTGCTCGCAAAGATTCAGGCCCCGGTAGTACCGGATGCTCCGCCCCGGTACTACCGGGAATCACGGGTATCTAGATATTTCACCGTGCGGGCAGGGTGGGGGTTATTCCCCATTTTCCCCACCCGCACGAAGCCACCCCGTCGCCTCCTCTGCTCCTCAGCTCCGGCCGCCGCCCTAGGCCGCCGGACTCCGCCATCTCCGGCCAGATCTGCTCCGTGGGAGCGATCCCCTCGTCGATCTCCTCCATGGCCTCCGGTATTTCCCCGTTCTTTGCATTCTTTGTTTCTAGATCTTGAAACCTAGATGTATGGAGAGGAAATGTTGGTAGCTCCGTTGGCAACGGTTAAAGTTGGATGGATGATCACCTAGGCCTTGTTAGCTAGCATATAGTGTAATGTATGGTTGAATCTCTCGATTTGTGCCATTTCAGTCTTGAATCGGCTCAGCCGGTACTACCGGGCTAACCCGGTACTACCGGGTTTTCCAAATTTGCTCGATTCAACCATTCTTTACATCTACTGGCTAGTTTTTGATTCCTTATCCGTGAACTTGTGCACTCATCTATTCCCTGCCCTACCTATATGCTGTTTCACAGGTAGCCGCCGTGGTACCAAGAAGCCACGTCTTGTGGAGGATGAGATTGAAGAAGAAGAAGAAGAAGAAGAAGAAGAAGAAGAAGAAGAAGAAGAAGAAGAAGAAGAAGAGGAAGTATTGCCTGCTCGCACCACAGCCAGAACTCAAGCAAGGGAAGAAAATCAGCTGCTGCATGTACCACCACTGCTCCCCCCATGAGAGCCCGTAAAGCACTTCACTTATGGAAGAATGAGGACTATCAGAAGCTCAGAGAAGAGAATCCCTATGTGAGGAGAGGTCACCTCTTGTGCGGAATCCGCACTTTTACACAAATGATCAAGAAGCCATCTACAAGGAAATCTATCTCCACAAGGATTACTCCGTGGTTGTCCAACACACTCTTGATATTCCTTACATGAGAAACTCGAAGCACAAGGGCTATTTTGATGAGACACTTGCTATGTGTGAAGAGTTTGGGATGATTGACATCATGAAGGAGAACCATCCCTACATCGAGTACTACATCATTCAGTTCTTTGCCACCGTCTACCTTGACCATGATGAAGCCCGGACCCTATTGGATGACTAAGGACACCTTGCTTTCTGCCACCTTGGCGGAGTTTGGAGAGCTTCTAGGCTATGAAGACAAGGGTGAGAGTGTTGCTAGTGGATGGAGATGCCATGACAATGATCGATCCAGCTCCAAGGATGTTCTTGGACCAATCACTATGGAAAGAGGCACCACCGGTAAAACTGCTCATCTTGTGCGTCCTTTTGAGATTCTCCACCGTGTCTATAGAGAAACTATTGCTCCCGTGTGGGAAACTGGGATGAGGTTCATGGCTACATGTTTGAACTTCTCAAGCTCTCATATGAAAATCAAGGCAAAGGCAAGAAGCTTGATGTGATGGATTGGATGTGGAATGACTTGTGGTCCACAATCATTGATAGAAGGGCCCCCATCTATGGCCCATTCATTATGAAGCTCATTCATCGCAAGTGGGCTCTCAAGAAGAATGGAGAAGATATCATGAAGGATGGCAGCTCCGTTGTGGCTCATTTAGTGAAGGAACTGCGTATCAAGCCTCATGCTCCTCCCAAAACCCAGCCCTTTGATCCAGAGGCTGCTGCTGAAGCTGAGAGAGCTAGTGGGAGTGCACCTCCTCTTGAGGAACCTTCTTGGTTCAAGAAGCTGCAGATTAAGGCCAAGAGGGCCTTTTGCCTCAAACTAGATTTGGAAGACCGTTTGTATGAAGCTCATGTGCAACACAAGAAGGCAGCACAGCGACACATAGCAATGATGAGGCATATGCAGATTGATGTCTCCGATGGTTCTGAAGGAGTAATTACTCCAAAGGAGGAATGGGTGTCCAAGCATGGTTACTGGAGTGATGAAGATGCTCCTCCACATGGTGATCGCTTCCAGGCCTCCTCTTCGACCCACCACGGCGCGGGTGGAGCTTGATGCTCCTAGGGACGTGTTAGCATCACGCTTCTCCCTTTTTGGCATTTCGATGACAAAGGGGGAGAATGTGTTCTATTTAGGATGAGCCGTGGGATTTGCATGGGTGGAAACACAAGCTTGCACTTCGTTTGATCTTTATGCTTGTGTTTCATCTTTTTATCTTTATTTGGATATTCACTTTGAACTTCTCTATGCATGTTGTAGACATGCCTTGAACGTATGGTATTGTAATAAGACCTATCTAGTATGTTACTTGCTTATTGTTGCTTATATTGTGCAAGTTGTTTTAATTGTTATCCATATGAACTTGCTTGGTTAGTAAAATATAGGGGGAGCTCCGCCCATTTTATATGGTGTGTTTTTTCATTCAAAAGCAAATTCCTAATAAACACACAATTTGGAGAGCCCCATCTATCTTTTGCAAATCATTTGTTTCTCCTAAGTATGTTGTCATCAAACACCAAAAAGGGGGAGATTGAAAGGACATATCCTTCCCCACAGTGTTTTGATGTTTCTTGACAACACACTTAGATGTCTAATGTGTGTGCTAAAAGTGTGCAGGATTGTATCAATTAATATTGTATAGGTTTTGTCTCAAGAAATGGAAGAAAAGCAGTCTTCATTGCATCAGCCGGTACTACCGGGTTCACACCGGTACTACCGGGTGTACTGCCATGCGGAACTACCGGGCCTAGTACCGGGCCCAGTACCGGATCTCCAAAAGCTCTCTGGACTCGCTCGATTTAATCCGGTAGTAGCCCCGGTAGTAAGCGCGGTACTACCGGGTGGGGAGCACTACCGGACCAGGCGGTCCGGTACTACCGATGTGCGCGTGGAGAAGGCGTTGACCAGTCTGGCGCCAGGCAGTCATTTCCCTGTCAGCCGGTACTACCGGGCGAGGCCCGGTACTACCGCTGCGGGCTGTTTACAGCTCCAACGGCCAGATTTCTGGGAGGGGTATTTATACCCCTCCACCTACCTCCGGTGGACTAAGCTTGATTCCTCACTCTCTCTCCACCATTGTTGCAAGCTTCAATCTACTAGAGCTCCCACTCTAACCACTCAAACACATTGATACTTTGAGGAGTGAAGGAGGAGTCCTAGATCCGCATCTCCACCGAGCCGATTTGTCTACATCGACCTAGTCACTTGTAGATCTTGTGTAACTTGATACATTGGATACCTAGAAGATACTTGTGATTCTTGTGGCTTTGGTAGCCACAAGGATTAGCCGGGAGCCTCCAATTAAGTTGTGGAGACGCGACCCGGCCTTGTGATTCTTGTGGCTTTGGGAGCCGCGGGAATTTGGTGAGAGCCTCCAATTCGGTTGTGGAGTGTGCCTCATCCTTGTAAAGGTTTGTTGCCAACCTCGAGGGCATCATATAGTGGCTCGTGGATCTCCTCATCGGAGGATAACACGAGGGAGATACGGTGTGCCATATCAAGGCTATTCGGAGTTCACTTTGTGACTCCGCACCGCTCCAACGGAGACGTAGCTTCCATTGGGAAGTGAACTTCGGTAGAACATCTCCGCGTCACCGTGTGGTTATCTCTTAACCTTCCTTTACTCGTATTGCTAGTTTATCTTGTGTAGAATATCTTGCTAGCTTGTTTATTGCTCATCATATAGGATTGTTCATCTAGTTGCATATTTAGAGAACTTATATTTGAGCAATTCCCGAATTTGCATTAAAAGAAAAAGAAAATTTGTAGTTGCCTATTCACCCCCCCCCCCTCTCTAGTCAACCTACTCGATCCTTTCAGAATGTTACAGAATAAACTCCTCTATACTTCAGATAATGTGATGCATATTATGCATCTAAGTGATCTATGATGAATTGTGATCGTCTGGGGAGTACGACGGTCATAATAATGATACCCCTAAAGTAAAGAAAAAGATGTATTCTTGGATATTTTACAGCTCCGAAAGGAGACTAAGGACGGTACTCAAAGTGCCATAAAGAAGACAGATTGACAGGTTAACAGAATAAACCCAAATTAAAAGGATTAAGGATACACCATTTTGGAGAAAATGGAGTAATCTGGGGGGAGCATGGTATGAACATACCTAAGGCTCGAATAGACTTTATCTGGGGGAGCTTGTTGCTTTATAATAGAGATGAACAAGCAAACATGGATCTTGTGATTTAGGTCCATGTAAGAGCTATAGCGATAGAAGACTACAGAATTAATTGCCTCTAGGCAATGACAGAGCAACAACATCCCCATATGAGAAAAACAGATGACTATAGAGTCTATATCAGAGAAATTTAAATGAAGGTTGATCCCACCTCATTTACAGAAATTATAAGCAACGCTCAATCGATTTTAACAAGTGTCTACTTGTCTTAATGATTAGAGACTCTGTGAATCCTGACGATGTTTGGCACTCATAAGTAATTTCCAATGTAGCCAAAACAGTAGGCTATAAAGGGTCTACAACGCCAATGTGACTCCAAAGGAAATATGTAAAAAATGATTTTAAATCGAAAGATTTGCGCTAAGAGAATAAACAGATTATAATGAGTGATAATGACACATAATGATCTGAGTTACATCAGATGAAAGTAAAGAACACAAGGGATCTTACGGACTAGAGCAAGTCTCTAGAATTAGCAGTTATTTTGGGTTAAAGAGAATGAGAGGACAATCGTTTTTCTATAAACTTATAGAATGGGAAATTCATTCCCTAATCCTGTGTATGTGGATGATATCCTACTTGCTAGTGGTGATGTCAATCTACTACCGGCAGAGAAAAGAAGTTCTTGTCCTCAAAAAGAGTATTCTCGGTAGAGTGTCTGTCGTTAAAAGTATCGAGATTTACTAAGAAAAGAAGAAAAGGGGTATTAGAAATATCGCATGGACATGCTGAGAAGAAGTCTCTAAAGCATGCATGTCGAGAAAATCTATGCCTGTTCTTATTATCAAGGGTAATGGAATTGAGAACTTTAGTATTCCAAGAGATAACTCAGAACAGATCAAATGGATACAGTACCATATGCTTCAGCTGTTGGAAACTCAATATTACCCTGACAATTCACGTATCCGGGTTATTTTGGCAATGTCCAATCCAGATATAGATCACTGGAATGGAATCAAAGATATCGGCCTCATGCTAAAAGAAACAGAGTGCTCTCAAAAGGTTGTGAGTACAAAGATAGATCTATAAATGTGCTCTCAAAAGGTTGTGAGTACAAAGAAAGAATTTGTGAAATGTATAGCGAAATCCACAATTGTCGCTAAATTTCACATTTGGAGTTTTTGTGTGGAAAAACTCCAGAGAATGAAAAGATGACATCAATGTGATGTAAAGACATGTTATAGCATGATACAAGGCCGAGGGACAGACAAAATGGTTAAGGAAACCTGTGCCCGGAATTGATAATGGTTGACAACAGCAATAACCATTAAGTAATTCACTCCTAAAACAACGAGTCAAGTGTGGTGCCAAACACATTGACACAGAGTTATACGTTGTAAAGGAGAAAGTCCGGAATTATGTTGAAATGCTTGGAGCATAAGAGGAATAGATAAAAGAAACACACAAGTGTTTGCAGATCTGCTAATTAAAGGCTTACCGCCCAGTGTGTTTTGGAGAACACATAGTCGACATGGGTTTATGGTATAGTCTATATAATTTTCGGACAATAAAGAGGCCCAAAAGATTAAAGAATCTATTTCAAAACAGAGACGTATATTGTAGCTGTCTGATTCTATCGGCAATTGAGCTGTGACGATGAAAATGCTCTATATATCGATCTGTGATGAAACGAGTAAAGCGAAAAGTATATAGTTAAAAGTAAAAGTTGAGATCAAGGGGGAGAATGTTAGGTTGATCTCCTCCCGTGTGACCCAACGGTCACACCGGACTCTTGACCACGCCCTGATCGGGGGCGTCCAACCGTACACTGGTTGGTGGGCCCCTGTCACCAGCTGCTATAAAGAGAGGTGGGGGACGGCGGCACCGATTACGAGGTTTGACGCTGTTCCAGACCCCCCCCACCGACATCCCTACCGATCTAGGGTTAGCGCTGAGCTGACGGGAAGTACCACCACCGCCGCCACTGCTACCCACTGCATCACCGCCTCCGTCCACCATGGCCGGAGCCTCGAGCGCCTCCGCACAAGGAGAAGGTAAAGAACCTCCTCCCGATCTCGTTTCTACTCGAATCGATCTACCCTAGAAGGTCCTACGGTTTTAACACCCCTCTCTCCTGGCGACCTTCGATTTGACGCGATTTCATGCCGTCTCTACTGCAGATCAACGCCATAAGTTGGGCGCCCTAGCTCCGCCCGTCGTATGCCTGGGATCTTGAAATCCTGGATGTCGTTCTCGCGATCGTTTTTTTTTTTGCGAGAAAGTCGCAGTTACAGCAGCCAAGCTCTTACAGAAAAGCCCAGAAAACAGAAGAAATTACAAAGACACCCTTCTGAGCTCTGGCGTCGCCGTCTTCGAGCAGAACGTTGCGCCGGCGAAACCCGCCGCACCACCTCCAGCAACCTTGGACTGGGAGGCCCCCCTGTGCGGCAAGGAAGGCGACGCCCCTCGGTGCGAAGCACCTCCACCCTGCGCGTCGAGCAGCAACACCAACTTGGCAAGCAGCAACCGTACCTTCGAGATCGTCAGTCGCCGGATCCGCCACCTCTCGGACTCCGGCGAAGGGGAAGCCCTCTCGAGCGCTCCGAGGAGCCGCGAACGAGGGCGGGACGGCGGATCTGCACCGGAGCTCCACCGGAGCCACGCGAGCAGAGGAGAAGATCGCCGCCACCAAAAGCCACTCCGGCATCGCCGCTTCCGCCTCGGCTCCGCCAGCTAGCACACCACCACGCACCCCTAATCTACATACAGGCCCGGATCCGGGGATCCCCCATCCTCCGCCGCCGAAGCGGCCGCCGGAGGGCGAGGGATCCGACGAATCGCCGGCCGCGAGCTGAGGAGCGCGGTGTCGCCCAAAAGTTGCCTCTCTCGAACAGTAGATGGGGAGAGAGTGTCGGTCCAACTCGACTTGTTCTCGCGATCGTTTGACGTGCGGGCGCAACGAGGTCACGATTCTCCAGCTCGCCGCGATCTGGTCCGTCGGGACCGACAAGAAAACGACGATGATTGGAGGATATCGTCGTGCGCCGGGCCTGTCGTTGCTCGGCTGGTATGTGCGCCGCACATCGCAGGAACGTGAGGCGCTTGAGGCCGTCCGCTCCGCGTCTACCCGAGAAACTGCAGCCAGATATTTGATCAGCATGCGTAGCCGATGAACTTCCTTGCCTACCTGCGCCGCCAGCTCAGCCTCCGTCGCACCGCTGTACGAAACGAAGGACGCCGCAACATGCTTGGTTTCCTGGTACCTTTCTGTCACCCGAGCACCCGGCCACCTGCTTCAACCGTCACGAGACACAGCGCCACCGCTGCCCCTCGGCATACCGATGATACACTTGGGTATGTGGCTTTGTTTATCTATCGCCCCTCGCTCATCTATCGTGATGAGATTTCGTCGCGTGGAATCGGCCGGCGCTCGCCTGGGTCTCCCGTCTCGCGCAGCCTGCATTCTGCCCAATGAAGCGGAAGAAAAACGGTTCGTGTCGTTGCCAAGGTTTCTGTCGTTTCCTCTGCTCACCACGACCAGACCTCCTTCGCATGCGTCGACGTCCACGACGGCGGCCACCGTCCAGTGACTACAACAAGTTTCTGGCGCTCCAAGAGCATGTTCCATGAGATGTCCAGCTTCTAGGACGTCGCAGGCATCGATCAGGCCAAGCTCAAGCTGGAAGAGGACCGGGAAAACGCTGCTCGCCCACGCCATCGCGGGAGGCCGAGGTACCGTTCTTCAACGACGCCGCGTTGGTCGTCGAGCTCTTCGTTCAGGTGGGTGCGTCCAGGGGGAACGACCTGTTCGATGGAGGAGACCATCGACCAGTGGAAACATCGCTCTCATAGTGCTCCCCACGACAAACTGGACAGACGTGCTAGACTCGGCGCTTCCAATGCCTGGAGGTGTGATCAGCACGTCAACGTCCTACTTGACCGTCCACATGTCGCTGGTTGTGTCATGATGCTTCAGCGAGCAATCGCTGGTGTTTAGCTTACATGTGAAACTATGATCGATTGGCTTGCAGCGCACATTTTAGTCTGAATCCTGATAAAACAATCTGCTAGCTCTGGTACTTCACGTCATATAGCTGAGGATTTTGAGCTACCTTTTTTCTGATCACATCCAAAATTAGACTATTACTACAAGTTGCATGCCCCTCCTAGAAATTAGACTATTGCTACAACTTGCAACATAATACATGTTAAGACATTTATCTTTTTTTCAACGCATGCAGGAGGTCTGTCTCATTATACATTTATACTCCTGGACTAATAAAATTAGTGCGTGCTACAATGTGCACAATATTACATGTCTTCTTATGTTTTTCTATTGAAGGAAAAAATACAATAAGATAATAAAAAAGTTGACCATTGCTATAGGTTGCACCATATTGTAAATGTGCTTAAGTTTGAAATTTATTTGTTTAGATTATATTTCTTTTTTTTGGGTAAAAGAATTCGTAGAACATACGATGAGTCCGAGAGTATTGTGGCAGTTTACTCCTACGCTCGTGCATTATGTTTAAATGTGGGGTAAGAGAAAACTTAATAAGCTTTGTGTGCCTCCACGAAGCACTATTGTTTTCCCGTTGCAACGCACGAGCACGTTTTCTAGTAATAATAAAAGCATTAAGGCTTCTTCTCGTACGTCGTTGAAACTACCCCTAAAGTTGATAAAAATTACCCACCACTGCCACCCATAAGTTACTTACCCATTCGTTTTTTCCTTTTTCTTTTTGCCAAACGCTGAGCCGGACTCCACACACCGCCGCGCTAACGCCAAGTCTTCTTCTGGTTCTCTTTCTCGGCGAGCATCCAGCGGCCCCGAGGTGGAGTTAGGAAGTCCGCATAGCTCCAGCGATCGTGTCGCCTAGGCGGATCTCCACCAGCATCGAGGACCCATCCGGCGTGGTTCGATTCGTGGTCGTCGTCGGGCCTGTCGACATGGGCCTCCGGCGCGCCAGGGTCAATTCCTGCCGCTACTGCTGGGGCTGCTGGAGCGCGCTCACGGGGTCACGCGAGCCTGCATGACGGGACCGCCGTCGCCGCGCTATCAATCCTCCGTGAGGCGCGAGGTCTGCACTGCACATTGCGGCCTCCACCCCGAGTGTACCGGCGCGCTGCATTCGCTAAATGCTGCGGCCACCGGCGTGACATACCTTGTACCAGCTATTCGCCGGCAGCTTGACATGTTCTCATGTTCTGCTCTCCGGTTAGCTCTGACCATGTTTCCGTTTCGCGATGCTTTAGCACGACGAGCGCCCAGCCAGGAGGCCACGCCGGCGAGATGGGGCCAGCGAGCGTGTTCTGTCCTAGCTTCACGCACGACCAGCGTCAAACCAGGCGGGCAGCATCGAGAGCAACAGCCGGCGAAGCTGTCTGTAACTCTGTATTGCGTATCGCATTGAAGAGGAAGAGACGCCGTGTGCAGTCTGGGCTGTCGGCGCTTATGCTGCTCAATGGCCCAACTGGGCAAGTGGCAATAGCCCAAAATGTTGTTTCATTTGTTTTGCTAGGTAGTTCTCAAAAAACAAAATTGTTTTGCTACGTCTAGCCGCATCCTACCAAAGATTACACAATATGCACGCAACAATATTATTTTAACTTTTGTCAGTAAAGTAAACTGATGGCATCGATGCCATCATCTTAACCCAATATTTTTTCTTTCTTTCTGCCAAACGTTGAGCCGGACTCCACACACCGCCGCCATGACGACAACATGATCCTCCTCCGTACCTTGGTGGGTGGCCAGTGGCTACCACTCCGTGATCCACGTCTCTCCTCACCGACCCCCTCTCCTTCCTAGATGCATTTGGTGGGCATAGACATGCACATATGGTAGCTATGTTTTGGTTCACTTAGTCACATATTACCTAAGTTCACAACAAATCATATATGCAAATAAATTTTGATTAAATTGCTTAGCAAGTCAAATATTCACGTGAAAAGCAATTTATAAGGCCGTGTGCGGGATATTCACCTGAAAAGAACTTATAAGTATGTGGCAACGCACGAACATTGTACTATAAACATAGATTGTCAAATTACGAATTATCAAATGTGTTTCAGTTGAACATGGTATTATATGGTTTTATTGTACAAAAATATGTTACATGTCAAAGAGAAAGGAATTAATACAGTGTGGCAACAAACTGGCATGTTTCTTTTTTAGTCTTTCTTCTTCTCAATAAACCCAATTGACATCGGACAAAGTTAATGAGAAGTCGTCGGCGCAAACCTAAGTGTCCATGTTTGAGAGGACGATTTATTAGTTTGAACGACGCGGTTTGGTCTCCCGTTGCAACGCACGGGCATTTTTCTTAGTTTAATAATAAAAGTATTAAGCCTTCTTCTCGTACGTCGTTAAAAATACCCCTAAAGTTCGCAAAAATTACCCACCACTACCACCGATAAGTTAAAAAACGATCCGAAAAGAAAAAAACTCTACCACGGCCGCTCTCCTCCGGCACTATCAATCTTATACGAAGGGACCGTCTATTTGTCAGGCGTCTTTTTTTGATTTCGGTCACAGTCTTATTTTAAGCCAACCATTGGTCGACACGTGTAAATCGTGGCCTACTGCATGAACGCGGCAACGCACGGAAGACTAGGATCGGTCGGTTCATGAGTCGTTCGTTTCACATCACAGGAAATCCATGTAGCGTGGTCAGGTCGCTTTCGTGCTACAGTAAATGCATGCGGTCTTGCCGGGTCATGAAGGCAGTCGCTTCTTGCTACAGTGCCGTGGTCATGAGTATGGACTACGTTTCAAATATCGCGTCACAAAATTACTGTAGCAAAATCGTCCCAGCTTTTTCCAAAAGATGTCGAGCTCGTAATGTTTTGCAACATTCTTCCAAAAAAAATGTAATTTTGTTGCAATAATTTTGTCGTCACAAAAATGCTGCTGGAAGCTAGAACAGTATCTCAACAAATAAAATTTTAAAACTAAATTCAAGTCAGAAAATGCCAAAAAAAAAACTTGTATTGCAACAAATCTTTCACCCCGTGTACAAAAACTTGTGTTGAAATAAATATGACTGAAGAAAGACTAAGAAAGGAGAAAAATGGACAGAAGAATGAGACAAATGAAGAAATGACGAAAGAAAGACTAAGAAAGGGGAATGACAAAATAAAGACTAAGAAAGGAGACAAATGGACTAATGAAGGAGACAAATGAAACAAATATGACCAAAGAAAGAATGTACTGAAAAATGAGACAAATGAAACAAATATGAGCAAAGAAAGAATGGACTGAAAAATGAGACAAATGAAACAAAAATGAATGAAGAAAGATTAAAAAAAGAGAAACGACTCAAGAAAGACTAAGAAATGAGAAAAACTGACTGATGAATGAGACAAAGGAAACAAATAAGACCGAAGAAAGACTAAGAAATGAGAACAATGTACTGAAGAATGAGACAAAGGAAATAACAATGACTGAAGAAAGTTGAAAAAGGAGAAATGATTGAAGAAAGACTAAGAAAAGAGAAACGATTGAAGAAAGACTAACAAAAGAGAAAAAATGACCCAATAACGAGACAACAAATATGACTAAAAATGACTAAGAAATGAGAAAAATGGACTGAAAAATGAGACAAAGAAACAAAAAGTGACTGAAGACGAAGAAAGGAGAAATGAATGAAAAAAGACTAAGAAAGGGAAAAATGATTGGAGAATGAGACAAATGAAATAAAAAGATTGAAAAAACTAAGAAAGGAAAAAATGGACTGAAGCACAAAACACATAATCTAACCTCCATTTGTAACTGACCCCACTTCTTTGGGTAATATGTTGCACCTAGCCCAAAAAAATATGATCTATCCCCTTAAACGTTTTCTAACACGTGGGCCCATATTTGTTTACCATATACCCCAATTATATGACATATTTTTAAATGAGCATCAACAGAAAATACTAACATTATGCGCATTCAAATTATTTGGACATCAACATAATATCATGTATTCCCTCCATTCTAAATAATTGTATTAGATTTGCCAAAAAATGGATGCATATAGACATGAAACAAGTATAGATACATCCACTTTTTGACAAATGTAAGACACTTATTTTTGGACGGGAAAGCATATCATAAATTATTTTAATGAATTATTTTAAATGGGCATCTGTATAATCTGTAACCTCTATCCAATCAAACAATGTGTTACAGTAATAGATCCAAGTTGGTTCGGTTGCGTTCGTACCATTACTGAATACTGATACCTTTTCAGCTACACGTTGCATAGGACAGCGATAGGCAGAGGGAGGATACGGGTTAAAAAACTGGCCAGTCTGCCCCGTTTCTAGACCCAATAAAAAAATACTACCCGTTAACAAAACACACACACAGGCAGACAGGGGGAAGGAGACAACACGAATCTTGGAAGAGATGGACGGACACAAATTCAACTGATCGTGAAATAAAAAACAGACGCCTGAGATACAGCAAAATCCTATACGAAACCTCGACGCGACGAGCCGACGACGACTTCCCAATGCGGCCCCGACGCCTAGGTTCCGGCTCGGCCCGCTGCAGCATCCTTCGATGCTGCTGGATGCGGCACTCCCAGATCTCTTAACTGCCGGTTGCCAGCACGCTTGAGCTCCCCATCCTCTGCCGACTGTCGTGATAGAGCGCTGCCACCTATTGTTCGGCCCCACCACCGCTTCCTTTGACGCGGCCGGCCGTGGCATGCCCGGAGCTCTCTTGCGCCGGCCGTCCAAACGCCCCGAGGTCTTCGGCGCTAGCCCCATCCATGACGTGCGCTCGGGAGTAGCCATGGAGAGGAGGCAGCTCGTCTTATTGTTCTGCTCCTCTGCCTCGCTGTATTGCGGCTACCCGGCGGCAAACCATTGCTGCAGCTCCAAAAATTCTTGCTTGCTTTTGCTTGGTGCAGAGATCATGATTCTGAGTTTCTGAGGCCGATAGTGGCAAAGTACTGACAGTCTTATACCGCGGCGATTTGTCATGAGGTTGGTGAGTGGTGACTGATCGGTGACTTGGCTTTTTGAGATCTGATCAAGTGAAACATACAGCTCGCTTGCCTGCTTATGTTTGTGCATGTTTTTTTGAAAGCAACCAACTCTGGATTAATATTCAACAAAATCCGGATACATCCAGAGACAGTCCATCTGTCCCTCTTTTACAGAAAACACCCCAAGGAGAAAAGAAAACACGCACACGTCCCTGGGAGCTTCTTCTTCACCATTTCCGCCGCCGTCCTTGACCTCGCCGTCGTAGCACCGATTCCTGAGGACAAAGAGGAGCAAGGCAGCCGCTGATTCACCTGCACAAACCGATTGAGAACTCAATCCCTTTGGAGTCGCCGCATTAGCCACTTGCCGGAGCCGACAAGATCTTGGCGTCGAAGATGGAGCGTCGGCGAGGAGCACGCCCCGAAAAGTTCTGAGCTGAATCCTGTGGCAGCCTCAGTCGTCCAGCCACAACCCCCAAATCCGACCCCATAGTGTCGGCGGACGCGTCCGGGAGCATCTCCAGTCACAACCCCCAAATCCGCCCCAGTGTCCGCGGACGCGTCCGTGAACACCGACCGGACAACCCGAAAAAGTAGTGCTCTACAACCATACTCCTCATATTCTTCCCCTCAATTACATGCAGCCCATGCAACTCATGCAATTGCTTCGTTTTGCATTACACAAGCTCTATCTAGTGCATGAAGAACTAGCGTACATAGCAATAATAATTATAACTAATATAACTATAGCTCCCAATGCATAGTTAAGATGCATCTCCTTCTTTACGACGTATTTTTTGAAGTTCTTCGACATTGTTAGACGTTTCTCCTTCTTGTGCTTGTACTTGTCGGCAACGTCCGCTACCTTCAACTCATTTGCCAACTTCTTATCTTTTAGAATCATCTTCTCTTCTTCAACCTTAATCAATTTCTCCTCCAACTTCCGGTTTGCACGTTGAACCTCCTCCAAATTGTGTTCAATCTTCTCTTTTTCCTTAATTGTGAAGTTCAAATCCTCCAAAATGAGCATCTTCCCTTAGAGGTAATCGTTCAACTCGGATATCACACCACGGATATTGCAACTACACGCTTGTGAATCCTACATTTTAACAAAATACAACTCAATTCCTACACACAATGCACAACTTTGAGAAAAACACAAAAAGTGGGTACAAGCTCGTACATACCGGATCGGACGAGGTGCTCTCCTCGTATAGCGGGTAGGAGGCGACCGAGTCCTCCTTTTCCCAGGAAACCATGGTCTCGGAGGAGAAGCCGGGAAGATCGACGGCTACGGAGGCGGAGGTGGCGGCGGAATGCGCCAGATCCGTCGAGATGCGACCGAGACGGAGCTATCCTAAGGCCAAAATCTTGTCGGAGGATCTGCAGACGACGGCGGGTGAGTGGGGCGACCGAAATGGTGTGGCGGGGTTGCCGGAGCTAGCTGGAGGGACGGAGGAAGAAGAAGGAGTCAGCGGAGTGTGCAAAATAACTACCGCGGCGGGCAAGGGTTCCGCCCGATTTATGGTGCGGATGGGTAGGTCCACGCTGTCAGCGACCAGGGGGCGGACGCGTCCGGGCGCGTCCGGCCGGCCCCAAACCCACCCCATATATGGGCTGGGTTTGGGGTGTGCCGGACAGCCCGGGCGTTTGGGGCCGATTTGGAATCCGCGGTTGGGTGGTGGTGTTTAGCCCAAATCCTGTCCGGACTGTCCGCCCGGACGTTTGGGGTGGGTTTGGGGGCTTCGATTGGAGATGCTCTTACCACTCTGTATAGTGCCGATCTGTGTATGTTGTAGCGGACGCGATAGGCTCCATGTTTGGATTAATTTCATATAGCCGGATTTGTTTATCCTCTCGGCTGAGGCAGCAGGGATCGATGCACCGAACACAGTCCATTCTGTGAAGAGTTTTATCTTTTTGACTTTACGCGGCCACATTAGTTTCTACGTTACTGTCTTGTACACCCACTTAGCCTTGGTACACGTTGTGTTTAGCCAACTATATAAGGGCATGTTATGTTTCTTTATTTCAACTGCAAAAAAAAAATGTTTCTTTATTTCGACCGCCCAGAAGGCGACATCACCATATTCATCGACAACGAATACAAGAACCACATGGTAGGCGAACCGTCTGGTGGTAGATGAGACCTGGCATGCTAACACTTTGTGCTACATATTCTATTACATAGAGAGGTTTAAGTCTTGCGACATCCTGACATGGACGAGCGGGAAACATGAACAGGGCTGAGTTGACAACGGAGAGCAATTCGCTTGATGGACCGCGACGAGGTCGACTATCATGCATCCCATCTATGCCATGGCGACACTGGCATGGTAAACGATTGTGTTCTATATTCTAGCAGTCCTCGTATTTTTCCCGTTGCAACGCACGTGCATGTTTTGCTAGTAATTCTAACGCAAACACGAGGTTTCTTTTGCGAAAACAGCCCTATATAGAAATATATAGGGCTTTTCATTTTTGTGCCCCACTTCACTTAGTTTTTCTCGGTTATGCCCTATTCGCTTAGTTTTTTCAATTTTGCCCCACTTTGCTCTTTCGAGCTTAGTTTTTTCAATTTTGCCCCGCTTCGCTCTTTCGAGCTTTGTTTTTCAATTTTTCCCCACTTCGCTCTTTCGAGACTCGATGGCCAAGCGGTCGTTTCCATCGGGTCAACCTCATTACTTGGTTGTGGCCTGACCAGTGGGACTGCCTAAAGCTTACACGTGGGGACGGATCCAACCCCCACCACCGCCTGGAGAAAACCCCGGCAGAGAAAAAGCCCCACCGACAAGGAGACTCTGGAGTAGTCGCTACCGGTTGTGATGGAGGACGTGGCTGCAAACAAGCGGACACGGGCGAGCCAAAACCGCAAGAGCCTTCAGCGAGCATCAACTGCATCATCCTCCTCCCCTACTGAAAGGACAATGATCTCGTCTAGAGGGGGGTGATTACCCCCAAGAGCAAGGGATCACTGTAGCACCTCTCAATGTGGAAGTAAGGTATCGATCCGTAGGAGTAAGAAGGAAAAGTTATCTATTCCCTACAACTAAAGTGTCACAAGTTCTAGTTGATTATGCACTAAACAAGTTTAAAGAACAAGGTGGTTGATTTGATGGACGGAAGTTTAATGTAACAAAGTAAGAATGTAAAAGTGTCACAATCCTCTTCAATGCAAGAGGACAAGACAAAGGTTTTCTCTTATAGGAACAATGGACATGGGTTCATGGGCTCACTTAATCCTCTCTCTCATCTACGGTGATTATCATGTTATAGATAAAGTACACACAATTGTCATGTTTTAATGGTAGCTTTTATAACGGCTATATGTCCTAAAACACATAGTTGAAAGAAGTACTCATTTATGTTGCTAGGTCACCCTCGCAAGGCTAGCGTGGTTGTTGTCACTCCCACATCATACTCTTTCTTTTTACCCCCAGATAAAGGATGTTGGGCTGTATTCATGTGTCACTCAATAATACACCGTGTCACATCGGCCATCCTATACCCACATACATCATACTTCTTAATAGATAATATTCTAAACACTAGTGCAATGATTTATATTTCGTGTGTGTGACCACAACTCTCTCATCTATCTACACTCGGTGGTGTCAATCACCTCATGACAAGGATAAACAAGGCATTATGAATAAATCAAAGCATCACATGCATGATAGAATATCTCCAAAGTATGACAAGTCATAAAAGTTCCAACACAACAGTAAATGCATAACAAATCATCTCATACCACAATATCCACTATAGGAATTACATAGATGACCGTAATCATGTTCAGCAGCTCATACGGTACTAATTAGTGAAGCTCAAAGAGAGGAGGATACATAAGTTACCACCACAAACCCAAGTCCAGGGGGTGGACTACTCCCCCTTCATCATGGAGACGGTGGAGAAGTCGTTGGAGAAGATGGAGACCACCCCGGCAGCGCCCCACCGGAGTTTTCCCCCTCCAATCTGTAGCTCCAGGTCTCTGTTTCGTGGTTTCTGTGTTTCGGCGGCGCTGCTTCCAGAGAACGTCGGGGGCTATTTTTATAGTCGGTTTTAGGTCAAACCCGTGTCGGTGGAGAAAAGATCGACGACAACGGAGCGTCGAGGCCAAAGTTGGTGGGCCCCACGCGGCCCCTCTTTTGGGCCTCGGGCTCCGCTTGTTCGCTTCCTTCGCCCCCAAATCTTGTTCCTTCCAAAAATGATGCTCGTAAATTTGCAGGTGATTTGGACGACGTTTGGGTCCCTGAAACTTAAAAAAAAATAGGGTTTTCTGCCTGCGCAGGGTTAATTCCATAAAAATAGAAAATAAATATAATATTCCTAAAAAATCATTATATAACAGTGATATAACCCTTATATGATGCAAATATGATTGGAATATAAGTAATATAGTGCAAAGTTCATGTATGCATTTTACATGCATCAACATCCCCAAGTTTAACCAATACTCGTCCTCGAGTATGAAGGTGATAAAACTAACATGGACTTTGCAATTTAATACTAATAATGGATATCAAAGATGATTACTACTGCTACATAGAGTCAAATGATTCATTCTTCAAAGGAGTAGCAATATGCAAGATAGTTTATAAAGTGATATCAAGTATTCAATGCAAGGATGTTCAATGATAGTTCACAAAGTGTAACATGAAAGAAAGTAATATGGACCACATGTATGCATAATGATAAGTAAGAACATCCTACATTAGTCATAGAGTGTAGATGAAAATCTGAATATAAAAGGTGGACACTTTGGAAAGATATATATGTGAGTAGAGGTAAAGCATGCATAAGTTTCATCTAACTTCCAAACTCTTCTACTTAAGTTAATGATTGCAATGTGGAATCCTTGGTGTCAAGCTCTCATTACCCCTATCATAGCATCTTGAATGATTAAAGTTTAATGTGAAAGCAAATATGAGTAGTGTGCTTGACAAAGTAAAGGTTAGGTGTCTCATGCCCCTTGAATACAAGTACCTACACCATGAGTTACTCAACTTGGGAAACAAAGCAAGTTCAAGTTATATATCATTGTAAGTAATAATAGTATCATCAAGAGCGTCAACTGGGGTACCTCTTGTCCCAGGATATGGAACAAGCCCATATCAAAATGACAAGACAAACAAACAAATGAACAACCTCAACACCCTTTTTATTTACCATTGGAATAGCTTTTTATTATAAGGTGTATCACAGACGGTTCACCATAGTATGTAAGTAAATTTCCACCATGAATGATGCATGGCTTAGATTAGCGGCCCAGGCGTCTCTCTAACCATTTATACAAACTCATTTAAACTACTTCATTTAAACACCATTTCACCATGATAGGCATCCATAAACAAAAGTACATGATATCAACTAAATGATGAAGGAGCATGTTGAAAGATTTGCATGTGACAGCACATATGGGCTAACTCCCAACCTCGACATTTATCAAGCCACTAACATCATAATCTTAATCACAATGGGTCATGTTTTATTTATGCAATAAAAGTAAAGTGTGCATCAAGTTCTTGAGAGCTATATAACCAACTTTTCCCATAACAATCAATAACATAAACATTTTCATTCAGAGGTATAGATAACACAAATAACATGATAAACATACTCGGAATAGCATAAAGCTAATAGGTAGATATGGTGGACTCACTGGAATAACTTTGGTTGAAGGTGTTGGAAACAAGTTTTTACTTGTTGGAATTTTTGGGCTAGCAAGAGGGAGAAAGTTGACCATCTAAATGCATGCATGAGTGTCCATAGAACTAACTAATCCATGTTAAACAAAGTAAAATAACATTCAGCATCAAAACATGAATAAAGATAGCTCTTGATAAAGCATTTGCAAATTATTACTCATTAACAAGCTCATGAATCATGCAATTATATGTAACTTTAAAAATCAACTTAACATCCCTTTTCCCAATCTTATAAAGCATCCAACATATTTCAACCCATATTTCCAGTAGCTCTTTCACATATAAATGATAGTGTGGTGGTCTCACAAAATAAAATCAAACCAAACAAACAAAAAAAGACGCTCCAAGTTTATGCGATAAAGTGTTTCGATCGAAAAACAGAAGTTAGACGTGTGCAAACCGAGAGTGTGTAGGTCCAGTGGGGTTGTCTTCACATCCCAAGCTTATGGTCTTCACCATCCTTGGATAGCTCTTGGTGCATCTCCTCCAATCCCTGTGAAAAAACTTCAAAATACCGTTTCTCCCATTTCTTTTCAGTGGGGTGCATTAGTAGTGATAAACAAATAGATTTCTTGCTGCATATAATCCTTAAACAAAAATCATATGAATGTACATAAAGTATATAATGTTGTATGCCTACTCATAAACTCAATTGAATCAAAAAGATTCAAGTTAAAAGTTCAAACATGCATAAAATAAAATGGGACAGAATCTGTCCAGAAAAACAGCAGCAGCAAAACGTATTTTTCTACCCTACCAAAATTTGTAGAAAAATTCCGAAAAATTCATGCATACATAGGATGAAAAGTTGCAACTACAGTTCAAATATGAGCTCATTCGGAGTTACAGAATAAGAATTAAAAATCATACCGTGCACAGATTCGTGCAGGAATAAAATCTCCGAACTATAAGCAACTTTTCAAACCAAAATGAGTAAAACTTGGCACTTTATTAAAAATTCCAGAAACTAAACTAAAAACTATTCTCTTTTACAGCAAGAGGACACAAAGAAAATCACAAATAAAAATAACCGGGTTGCCTCCCGTAAAGCGCTTTCTTTATAGCCATATAGCTAGGCTTCTTACTTGATGTTTATAGTGGACGAATCTCATGAGGGAGCTTGAACTTTGATGTGTCCCTCTTCCTTGGGAAGTGTTCATGCATAATACCAGGATCCCATGGTGCTCTCAAGCCAATGAAAATAATAGTCAAGTTAAAACCTAGTAGAGAGAAAAACAAAACACAAGAGTAATAACAACGAAGTCTAACTTTCTTTCTATGCATTGGTATTTTGTATATGAATGAATCACAATAAATAGAAGTTTTCCAATGCATATTAACAATAGTTACTTGCAGCCCATAATTATTAGTACCATACAGAGGGTTCTTATCACCTCCTTCATAATAGTTGCAAGTAGTAGAAGCAAATTAAACCATATAACCACAAGAATCATTCAACTTAGATAATTTAGGCAAATAAAGAGGATCATGAAATTTATTTTGGAATTCATTAGCATGCTTCCCTCTTTCAAAATAGTTATTAAGATCAATATCAAGTTTAATATCATGGTTGCAACAAAGATTTGGAACTAAAGATAATTGCAAACCACATAAGTATTTCTCAACATAAGAAAATTTCTCCTCTATGGTGTAATTAGGAGACTTCAGGAACAAAGTAGGACTCTCATTAGTAAGAGCACTATCATAAACAACAAGTATATCATTTTTATCCTCACATAAAGTAGTAACCATACTGAAGCATTATCATATAGCATGTCTAAACCATACTCCTCCTCATCATCAATAAGTTCATTAGTTTCATCATAATAGCATGGGTTATCATAAGCTTCTTTAGGAGTAAAATATTTAAGAAAAACCTTCCTCAAAATACTCCATTCACTTCTTCATCCAAAGACATGTACCAATCACGAGTATTACCAGATAAAGACAAATATAATAGATTCCTTTTTACCTGATCCTCTGAGATACCAGGAAGCCTAAATAAACCACATATTTCTTCAATTGTCTCTATGTGTTCACGTGCAGACTTAGTTCCATCCCCTGTAAATGGATTTTTCATAACTCTTTTAACATGACCAAGGGGAATTTTATATCCCACTTTAGATACCTCAGACACAGTAGTTTCAACCACTTTAGGAGTAGTGGCATAAGCACTTTCATATAAAGCAAGGTGCAGCGATACACGATTTATAAAAGCCATAGTAAAAGTATCAATAGTTTTTTATGTATTTTATATTTTTAATGAGAACTGAAAATAAAACTAATGAGAACCTCAAACCAAACAAGTTTAAAGGAACCTCCCCAAGCTTAGATGATTGCAAGATATAAAACAAGTTAAAGAAACCTCCCCAAGCTTAGTCTAGTGCACACAAGAATAGAAACGTAAGCGCTACGCTCCCCGGCAACGGCGCCAGAAAAGTACTTGATTACCCCCAAGAGCAGGGGATCACTGTAGCACCTCTCAATGTGGAAGTAAGGTATCGATCCGTAGAAGTAAGAAGAAAAAGTTATCTATTCCCTACAACTAAAGTGTCACAAGTTTTAGTTGATTATGCACTAAACAAGTTTAAAGAACAAGGTGGTTGATTTGATGGACGAAAGTTTAATGTAACAAAGTAAGAATGTAAAAGTGTCACAATCCTCTTCAATGCAAGAGGACAAGACAAAGGTTTTCTCTTATAGGAACAATGGACATGGGTTCATGGGCTCACTTAATCCTCTCTCTCATCTACGGTGATTATTATGTTATAGATAAAGTACACACAATTGTCATGTTTTAATGGTAGCTTTTATAACGGCTATATGTCCTAAAACACATAGTTGAAAGAAGTACTCATTTGTGTTGCTAGGTCACCCTCGCAAGGCTAGCGTAGTTGTTGTCACTCCCACATCATATTCTTTCTTTTTACCCCCAGATAAAGGATGTTGGGCTATATTCATGTGTCACTCAATACATACGTCGTGTCACATCGGCCATCCTATACCCACATACATCATACTTCTTAATGGACAATATTCTAAGCACTAGTGCAATGATTTATATTTCGTGTGCGTGACCACAACTCTCTCATCTATCTACACTTGGTGGTGTCAATCACCTCATGACAAGGATAAACAAGGCATTATGAGTAAATCAAACCATCATATGCATCATAAAATATCTCCAAAGTATGACAATTCATAAAAGTTCCAACACAACAGTAAATGCATAACAAATCATCTCATACCACAATATCCACCATAGGAATTACATAGATGACCGTAATCATGTTCAACAGCTCATACGGTACTAATTAGTGAAGCTCAAAGAGAGGAGAGATACATAAGTTACCACCACAAACCCAAGTCTAGGGGGTGGACTACTCCCCCTTCATCATGGAGACGGTGGAGAAGTCGTTGGAGAAGATGGAGACCACCCCAGCAGCGCCCCGCCGGAGTTTTCCCCCTCCAATCTGCAGCTCCAGGTCTCTGTTTCGTGGTTTCTGTGTTTCGGCGGCGCTCCTTCCAGAGAACGCCGGGGGGCTATTTTTATAGTCGGTTTTAGGTCAAACCCGTGTCGGTGGAGAAAAGATCGAAGGTACAGAGGCCGCGTGGGCCCCCCTCTTTTGGGCCTCGGGGCTCCGCTTGTTCGCTTCCTTCGCCCCCAAGTCTTGTTCCTTCCAAAAAATGATGCTCGTAAATTTGCAGGTGATTTGGACGACGTTTGGGTCCCTGAAACTTAAAAGGAAAAAAAGGGTTTTCTGCCTGCGCAGGGTTAATTCCATAAAAATAAGAAATAAATATAATATTCCCAAAATTCGTTATATAACAGCGATATAACCTTTATATGATGCAAATATGATTGTAATATAAGTAATATAGTGCAAAGTTCATGTATGCATTTTACATGCATCAGGGGGTGAAAAAGCGATTAAAACTTTTCCGGTTTAGGCTTGCTAATTGCGGAATAAAACTAGGTGTTTAAATTAACAAGCCGACAACTTAAATAAACTAGGCTCACCTATGTGCACCAACAACTTATGCTAAGCAAGACAAGCAACAAGGTGATAGCAATATGAAATACTTCAAGCACGAAGGTTATCGCAATGTAAAGTGCATAAGTAAATAGCTCGGGTATAGAAATAATCGAGACACGTGGAGATGAGAATGTATTCCTGAGTTCCTCCTTGTTAAGGGAGTACATCTCGTTGGAGAGGTGTGAACCAACACAATGGTTCAACAACCACAAAGGTTTCACCTTCTTCTTCAATGAACCACACCACAAAGGTTTGGTTCACCTTCCACTATCGGAATCCTTCGAGGCGGAATCCGGAGCCTTTCAACAACAATCCGGGGCGCAACCCACAACGGGATTGGGGGCTCCCGAACGGCTTTACAAGTGACCACAAAGGTCTCAACCACCACACAGGCGTCTAGGGTCCAAAGACCCAAGAGTAACAAGTTCACAAGCTTTCAACTTCCACGAATCCTCGTGGAGAGCACACCGATGCACAAAATGCAAAAGGCAAGAGCACAAGTGCTCAAATCCTTCACTCTCAAATTCCAACTAAGCAACAAATACTTATGGGGGGAGAAGAGAGGAAGAACAAAGAGGAGATGCACCAAGAACTCCAAGATCAAGATCTACTAGGTTCCCCTCACTTAGATGAGAGATGGAATGGATGAATGTGTAGATCTAGATCTCCTCTCAATTTCCCTCAAAGATATGCAAGAATCATGAGAGGGAATGAGAGGAAGGCAAGATTTTCCAAAGGTCACAATGGAGGAGAGAGAGGGGAAAAAGTTGCTCAAGAGATGTCTAAAACAATGGGGAAGAAACCCCCTTTAAATAGTCCACTAGAAAAAATGGCCGTTGGGCTGTTTTTTCGCGAGCTAGGCCTGAGAGCCGGCCTAGGCCGGCCAGGGAGCCGGCCTGGCAGCCGGCCTTGGCCGGGCTGGGTGCCGGCCCATGTGCCGAGCCAGCCGGCCTGGCAGCCGGCCTTGGCCGGGCAGGTCACCCAAGCCGGCCGGCCCAGCAGCCGGCCAGGCCGGCCCAACGGCTAGAAACACAGAAAAACTTTCTAAAAATCATAACTATTTCTAGACAAATCCAAATGGAATGAAACCAACTTTGTTGGAAATATTAAGAACCATAAATAGAGTCAAGTTGACACACATGGGAAGGTGTGGAACTCTCCTCATGCATAAACCGATAATATTTCCAACACAAAAACGCAACAAGGAGAAACTTGGGCTTGTCATGAAGATCACGACAAGCACCAAAACCCAATAAGGAGAAAAACCAAGTAAGAACCAAGAAAGATGAAATGTTAAGTATGCAAAGGTTTGAGCTCTCCACAAAGATGCGATCAAGTTACTCACTTGAGAGCCCCTCTTGATAGTACACCGTTTATCCTATAACCCGGTCTCCCACTAACACCATAACACCATGAGACCGGTAAAATAGAAAACCTATCAAGATCATACCTTTGCCTTGCGCATTCCACTTGAGCTCGATGATGATGATCTTGACTCTCTCAAGTTGGAACACCTTTCTTGATAGCACATGCTTGATGACGACTTCTCCAAATGCTCCCCCATACTCCATTATGGGAGGGCCTCGCTAAGCTCCGTCTTCATGTCTCCTTTGCAAGCTTCCATCAAATGATATCTTCCGAGATGCATCATACTGAACTTGCACTTCATCTTCTTATCTTGATATGTATGATGGCTTGGAGGTAAACATGATTGTTCACTCAATCTTCCTTTTCAAGCCATACTTGTAAAAAGCTCAACTCTACACATAACCATTCTTCATATAAACCCTTGAATAGAGCATTGGTCATCATGTCATCTTCAAGATTCCAACACATGAACTCCTATCTTTTCACATGAACATGATCTATAAGAATATCTCAATGTAAATATTAGTCCATAAGGATTGTCACTAATTACCAAAACCACGCATGGGGGCAACATGCACTTTCACCCACAAGATGTTGTACGTCCTCATCTCTCCCCTCCCCTGCAAATCTGGGGTTCAGACAACCATCGTCTCCCGGCATGGCTCCCCCTCTGGCACTCCGTCCCCCTCAACTTCACCGCTGACGGCCTGCTCTCCGATACAGATAGCCAACGCACTCCAAGATCCTTGCCGAGCACCTTGGACTAGCCAGTTCCCTCGCCATTTGAGAGTTCCCATTCAGACAGCAAGGTCGATGCCAAGGTCGAGGAGTTGTTCCAATCTCCCGTCCTAGACCACTGATACGTCTCCAACGTATCCATAATTTCTGCTGTTCCATGCTTATATTATACCATTTGCTACATGTTTTATATACACTTCGTATCACTTTTATGCATTTTCTGGGACTAACCTATTAACAAGATGCCACAGTGCCAGTTCCCTGTTTTCTGCTGTTTTTGGTTTCAGAAAGTTACTTCTGGAAATATTCTCGGAATTGCACGAAACAAAAGGCCAGGTCCCTATTTTTCCAGCACGTACACGGAGTCCGAAGGAGAGACGAAGAGAGCCACGAGGTGGCCAAACCACCAGGCGCGGCAGTGGGCCCAGCCGCGCCCCGGTGGTTTGGGCCCCTCGGGGGTCCGCCGACATCGCCCCTTCGCCTATTTATTCCCCGAGACGCGAAAACCCTAAAACACCGAGCCTTTCATCCAGAACATATTCGCTGCCGCCGCCGTCGTCAACCCTAACTCGGGGGGTTTCTGAAGCTCTTCCCGGCACCCTGCCGGAGAGGGGAATCATCACCGGAGGGCTCTACATCGCCATGCCCGCCTCCGGAGTGATGCGTGAGTAGTTCATCCTTGGACTATGGGTCCATAGCAGTAGCTAGATGGTTGTCTTCTCCACTTGTGCCATCATGTTTAGATCTTGTGAGCTGCCTATCATGATCAAGATCATCTTATTGTAATGCTACATGTTGTGTTTGCTGGGATCTGACTTATATTGATACCTATGTGGAGCTGAATATTATATTATCATGTCTATGTCATTTGTGATCTTGCATGCTCTCCGTTACTTGTTGAAGCCTTGGCCACGTGAATACTTGTAACTCCAAGAGGGGGTATTTATGCATGATAGTTGGGTTCAACCTCTATTTAACCTGGGATAGTGACAGCAAGTTCTAAGGTTGTAGATGTGTTGTTGCCACTAGGGGTAAAACAGCAATGCTTTATTCAAGGATGAATGTATTGTTTACATTACGCACATTACTTAATGCAATTGTCTGTTGCTTGCAACTTAATACTGGAAGGGGTACGGATGTTAACCGGAAAGTGGACTATTTAGGCATAGATGCATGCTGGATAGCGGTCTATGTACTTTGTCGTAATGCCCAAATGAATCTCATAGTAGACACCACAGCTCACACATGCATGTTATATGCACTTATCAATTGTCAATTGCCCAGCTGTAATTTGTTTACCCAGCATGTTAGTTATCTTATTGGAGAGACACCACTAGTGAACTGTGGACCCCGGTCCATTCTTTTACATCTGAAATACAATCTACTGCAATCATTGTTCTCTACTGTTTTATGCAAACAAACATCATTTTCCATTCGATACGTTTAACCCTTTGTTTTCAGCAAGCCGGTGAGATTGACAACCTCACTGTTAAGTTGGGGCAAAGTAATTTGTTGTGTTGTGCAGGTTCCACGTTGGCACCGGAATCCCTGGTGTTGCGCCGCACTACACTCCTTCACCAACACCTTCGAAGCAAACCTCGTTTTCCTACTGGTCGATTAAACCTTGGTTTCATACTGAGGGAAAACTTACTGCTGCACTCATCATACCTTCCTCTTGGGGTTCCCAACTGACGTGTGACGTACAAGCATTGTTTCTGGCACTATTAACCTAGAGCCACCAACACGTTTTCTGGCGCCGTTGCCGGGGAAAACGAATTGCTTCTGCAAGGGGAGTCTCTCACACCCAATCTCTTTACTTTGTTATTTGTCTTGCTTAGTTTATTTTTATTTAGTCTTGTTTGCTCTTTTATCAAAAACACAAAAAAATTAGTTACTTGTTTAATTTTTTTGTTTTGTTTTTCAAAATGAGTACTCCTGAGAACACTAAGTTGTGTGACTTCACTAGCACAAACAACAATGATTTCATATGCACTCCTATTGCTCCACCTGCTTCTACAGCAGAATTTTATGAAATTAAACCTGCTCTATTAAATCTTGTTATGAAAGAGCAATTTTCTGGTGTTAGTACTGATGATGCTGCTGCCCATCTTAATAACTTTGTTGAACTTTGTGAAATGCAAAAGTATAAGGATATGGATGGGGATATTATAAAACTGAAACTTTTTCCTTTCTCCTTGAGAGGAAGAGCTAAAGAATGGTTGCTTTCTTTGCCTAGAAATAGTATTAATTCTTGGACAAAATGCAAAGATGCTTTCATAGGGAAATATTATCCTCCTGCTAAGATTATATCCTTGAGAAGTAGCATTATGAATTTTAAACAACTTGATAATGAACATGTTGCTCAAGCTTGGGAAAGAATGAAATCTTTGGTGAAGAATTGTCCCACTCATGGACTGACTACTTGGATGATCATCCAAACCTTTTATGCAGGATTAAATTTTTCCTCAAGGAACTTATTGGATTCAGCCTCTGGAGGAACCTTTATGTCCATCACTTTAGGTGCAGCAACAAAGCTACTTGATGATATGATGATCAACTATTCCGAATGGCACACCGAAAGAGCTCCTCAAGGTAAGAAGGTAAATTCTGTTGAAGAAACCTCCTCTTTGAGTGATAAGATTGATGCTATTATGTCTATGCTTGTGAATGGTAGATCTCATGTTGATCCTAATAATATTCCTTTAGCTTCATTGGTTGCTCAAGAAGAGCATGTTGATGTAAACTTCATTAAAAACAACAACTTCAACAACAATGCTTATAGGAATAATTTTGGTAGCAACAATTATAAGCCTTATCCTTCAAATGGTTATGGCAATTCTTATGGTAATTCCTACAGCAACAATAGAAGTGTGTCCTCTGATCTTGAAGCTATGCTTAAAGAATTTATTAGCACACAAAAAGCTTTCAATAAAACTGTTGAGGAAAAGTTTGAAAAAATTGATGATCTTGTCTCTAAAGTTGATAGTCTTGCTCATGATGTTGAAATTCTAAAACTGAAAGTTATGCCTAATGAAGTTAAAGATATTAAGTCATTTGCTACAGCAAATGCCATCCAAGTTCGAATTGATAATAATATTAGGATGTTGGCTGAATTGCATGCTAGGTGGGAAAAAGAGGAAGAACTTGAAAAAGAGAATAGTATAGTTAGAGTTTGTACTATCACCACCACTAGTAATGCTAATGTTTCACATGCTAGTAAACCTCCTACTATTGATGGTAATGTTATTGGTGTTGTAATGTCTCTACTACTTCTGCTAAGCGTTTGAAATTGCCTAAAACTGCTGAAACTTTTTCTGATAAAAGTGCTGAAATTTTTCAAACTATTGGAGACAATGGTTCCACCACCATTGACAATAATGATTTTGATTTTGATGATTGTAACATCTCTGAAGTTATTATGTTCTTGCAAAAATTAGCTAGAAGTCCCAATGCTAGCACTATTAATTTGGCTTTTACAAAGCATATTACAAATGCTCTTTTGCAAGCTAGGGAGGAGAAGTTGAAACTTAAAGCTTCTATTCCTAGGAAATTAGAAGATGGTTGGGAACCCATCATTAAGGTAAAGGTGAATGATTTTTATTGCAATGCCTTGTGTGATCTTGGTGCAAGTGTTTCAGTTTTGCCCAAGAAGCTTTATGATATTCTTGATTTGCCACCTTTGGAACATTGTTATTTGGATGTTTTTCTCGCTGATAATGCTATGAAGAAACCTTTGGGGCGAGTTAATGATGTTTTTATTACGGTAAAAATAACCTTGTCCCCGTTGATTTTATTGTTATGGATATTGAATGCAATGCATCTTGTCCTATTGTTTTGGGAAGACCTTTTCTTCGAACTGTTGGTGCCATCATTGATATGAAAGAAGGTAATATAAGGTACCAATTTCCTCTCAAGAAAGGTATGGAACACTTCCCTAGGAAGAGAATGAAGTTACCTTTTGACTCTATTGTTAGAGCAAGTTATGATGTTGATGCTTCTTCTCTTGACAACACTTGATTTTCACTTTCTGCGCCTAGCTGAAAGGCGTTAAAGAAAAGCGCTTATGGGAGACAACCCATCGTTTTTATTTGCTGTTATTTTTGTTTTCTTTGAGTCAAGGAGTTTTGTTACTTCTGTAGCAACTCCTTTGTATCTTTATTTTATCGCAATGTTGTGCCAAGTAAAGTTCTATATTGAAAGTTGATGCAAGATTTGGATTTCTGCGCAGTGACAGATTTTTAGCTGTCACGGATTTGAGCTTATCTCCCTGTAGAAAATTCAAAAAATTCTGAGAAAAATCACGCATATTCCTGAGATATGTACGCAACTTTCATTATTTTAGGCCAGATCCATCTGAGCAACTTAAGTGCCTCGAAAAAATTCGTCATTCCAGACTGTTCTGTTTTTGACAGATTCTGCCTTTTGTTTTGCATTCGCTCTTTTACTGTGTTTGTGTGGATTTCTTTGCTCCACAAAGCATTGGTGGCTGTAGCTAATGTCCAGAAGCTTTGGGATTGATTGTATCATTACAGAATATGAGAATTTTTGATTATGCACTAACCCTCTAATGAGAACTGTCTTGAGTTTGGTGTGAAGGAAGTTTTCAAGGATCAAGCGAGAAGGGTGATATTATGTGATCAAGAAGAGTGAAAAGCCTAAGCTTGGGGATGCCCCCGTGGTTCATCCCAACCATATTCAGAGAGACTCAAGCGTCTAAGCTTGGGGATGCCCAAGGCATCCCCTTCTTCATCAACAAACTTATCAGGTCATCTCTAGTGAAACTATATTTTAATTCTTTCACATCTTATGCGCTTTACTTGGAGCGTCTGTGTGTTTTTATTTTTGTTTTTGTTTGAATAAATTCGGATCCTAGCAATCCTTGTGTGGGAGAGAGACACGCTCCGCTTTTTCATGTGAATACTCATGTTCTTCACTTATATTTGTTGAGTATTCTTAACTAGCTACTGCAGTGCTTTTAGCTCCTGTTTTTCATGCATCTCTTCGAGCTGTTAGCACTTGTTTATAAATACTCTCTTGCTGCATTATATTATCATTTGGAGAGTTTATGTTTAAATTTATTGGTGTTTGTTTGGAAGAAAGAAAATGCTACATGTAGTAGTTGGTATTGGAAAAGACATATGCATTCTTGTAGATCATTGTCTTGTTTTGATTTGATGCTTTGCAATTGTTTTGAGCTCTCAAGTAGATCATGTTTAAGCTCTTGCATCATGTAGTTAAAGCCTAGTAGTGGAGAACTACCGTAGAGCTTGTTGAGACTTGGGATGCATATTTGTTCTCTCTAAGGTCTAGATATTTTCTGGTAAAATGTTTGAGCAACAAGGAAGACAGTGTAGAGTCTTATAATACTTGCAATATGTTTTTATGTGATTCTTGCTGTACCGGTTTATACTTGTGTTTGCTTCAAACAACCTTGCTAGCCTAAACTCTGTACTGAGAGGGAATGCTTCTCGTGCATCCAAAACTTGAGCCAAAACCCATGCCATTTGTGTCCACCATACCTACCTACTATGTGGTATTTCCTGCCATTCCAAGTAAATATTTCATGTGCTACCTTTAAACTATTCAAAACTTTATTACTCCTTATTTGTGTCAATGTTTTATAGCTCATGAGGAAGTATGTGGTGTTTTATCTTTCAATCTTGTCATTTACTTCTGACAGACTTTCACCTGGACTAGTGGCATATACATCCGCTTATCCAATAATTTGCAAAAAGAGCTGGCAACGGGGTGCCCAGCCCCAATTAATTACAACTTTCATTAATAATTCTCTTCACATGTTTTGCCCTGATTTATCAGTAAGCAACTTAATTTTGCAATAGACACTCCTCCATGGTATGTGAATGTTGGAAGGCACCCGAGGATTCGGTTAGCCATGGCTTGTGTAAGCAAAAGGTTGGGAGGAGTGTCATCTATAAAGAAACTAAAATACATGTGTAAACAAAAGAGAAGAGGGATGATCTACCTTGCTGGTAGAATAACGTCCTTCATGGGAGCCGCTCTTTGAAAGTCTGGTTGACAAGGGGGTTAGAGTGCCCACTACCATTCGTTGACAACAACAAACACCTCTCAAATACTTATTTTGTGCTCTCTATATGCTTTCGAAAACTTAAAAAGCTCTAGCACATGATTTAATCCCTGCTTCCCTCTGCGAAGGGCCTATCTTTTACTTTATGTTGAGTCAGTTTACCTACTCCTTTCTATCTTAGAAGCAAACACTTGTGTCAACTTTGTGTGCATTGATTCTTACATATTTACTTATTGCACTTGTTATATTGCTTTATGTTGACAACTATCCATGAGATATACATGTTACAAGTTGAAAGCAAATGCTGAAACTTAATCATCCTTTGTGTTGCTTCAATGCCTTTTACTTTGAATCTATTGCTTTATGAGTTACCTCTTATGCAAAACTTTTTGATGCTTGTCTTGAAAGTACTATTCATGAAAAGTTTTTGCTTATATGATTCATTGTTTACTCTTTATCTATTTGTTAGCAAACTATAGATCATTGCTTTGAGTCACTTCATTCATGACATGAGCCTTGCAATATATTGATCAAGATTGTGTGAAAGCATGTCTCCTCAGAAATTATTTGTTGTTATCGTTTTACCTACTCGAGGACGAGTAGAACTAAGCTTGGGGATGCTTGATACGTCTCCAACGTATCCATAATTTCTGCTGTTCCATGCTTATATTATACCATTTGCTACATGTTTTATATACACTTCGTATCACTTTTATGCATTTTCTGGGACTAACCTATTAACAAGATGCCACAGTGCCAGTTCCCTGTTTTCTGCTGTTTTTGGTTTCAGAAAGTTACTTCTGGAAATATTCTCGGAATTGCACGAAACAAAAGGCCAGTCCCTATTTTTCCAGCACGTACACGGAGTCCGAAGGAGAGACGAAGAGAGCCACGAGGTGGCCAAACACACCAGGCGCGGCAGTGGGCCCAGCGCGCCGCCAGGTGGTTTGGGCCCCTCGGGGGTCCGCCGACATCGCCCCTTCGCCTATTTATTCCCCGAGACGCGAAAACCCTAAAACACCGAGCCTTTCATCCAGAACATATTCGCTGCCGCCGCCGTCGTCAACCCTAACTCGGGGGGTTCTGAAGCTCTTCCCGGCACCCTGCCGGAGAGGGGAATCATCACCGGAGGGCTCTACATCGCCATGCCCGCCTCCGGAGTGATGCGTGAGTAGTTCATCCTTGGACTATGGGTCCATAGCAGTAGCTAGATGGTTGTCTTCTCCACTTGTGCCATCATGTTTAGATCTTGTGAGCTGCCTATCATGATCAAGATCATCTTATTGTAATGCTACATGTTGTGTTTGCTGGGATCTGACTTATATTGATACCTATGTGGAGCTGAATATTATATTATCATGTCTATGTCATTTGTGATCTTGCATGCTCTCCGTTACTTGTTGAAGCCTTGGCCACGTGAATACTTGTAACTCCAAGAGGGGGTATTTATGCATGATAGTTGGGTTCAACCTCTATTTAACCTGGGATAGTGACAGCAAGTTCTAAGGTTGTAGATGTGTTGTTGCCACTAGGGGTAAAACAGCAATGCTTTATTCAAGGATGAATGTATTGTTTACATTACGCACATTACTTAATGCAATTGTCTGTTGCTTGCAACTTAATACTGGAAGGGGTACGGATGTTAACCGGAAAGTGGACTATTTAGGCATAGATGCATGCTGGATAGCGGTCTATGTACTTTGTCGTAATGCCCAAATGAATCTCATAGTAGACACCACAGCTCACACATGCATGTTATATGCACTTATCAATTGTCAATTGCCCAGCTGTAATTTGTTTACCCAGCATGTTAGTTATCTTATTGGAGAGACACCACTAGTGAACTGTGGACCCCGGTCCATTCTTTTACATCTGAAATACAATCTACTGCAATCATTGTTCTCTACTGTTTTATGCAAACAAACATCATTTTCCATTCGATACGTTTAACCCTTTGTTTTCAGCAAGCCGGTGAGATTGACAACCTCACTGTTAAGTTGGGGCAAAGTAATTTGTTGTGTTGTGCAGGTTCCACGTTGGCACCGGAATCCCTGGTGTTGCGCCGCACTACACTCCTTCACCAACACCTTCGAAGCAAACCTCGTTTTCCTACTGGTCGATTAAACCTTGGTTTCATACTGAGGGAAAACTTACTGCTGCACTCATCATACCTTCCTCTTGGGGTTCCCAACTGACGTGTGACGTACAAGCATTGTTTCTGGCACTATCAACCTAGAGCCACCAACCACCTCGAGCGCTACCATCGTCTGTGCTCCGCCTTGCGCCCACACTGCAGTCCGCCAGTTTCGTTCAGTGCCAATCCCCCAGATTAATGCCAAGCCCGCGCTTCTTCTCCCTCTACTAAAGCAGCTCTATCTCGGTGACTTCTGTATCTCGAAAGGAGCCATGAATCTCATGCTCGATGATTGTATTGTGCTCGAGGCCCTTCAAATTATGGCGATCCACGGGTGCAGTACCATGCACATTGTCTCTCCGACTATCTGAACGATTACTATGTGTTGCTAGAGGACAGTTGTCACAATTTGGCCATTGATGCGCATCTCCTTGAGATATTGTGTGTAGCAACTACGGATGGTTCAACAACAATCATGGTCATTCAGGCGCCAAAATTGACACTGTTGGAGTGTTGGCTACTCGTCTATTGAATTCTCACAACCTGTTATTTGATCCATAATTGTTCAAGTACAATAGTCTTCTTCTTCTTTTCTTCTTCTTTAAACACATTTTTGCTAATAATCTTGATATATGTTTGAATGTCGTCCATATTATGATTCACACAAGACTGACCTAGTCTGTACACACATTGAAGGTCTTGGCACTACAATCAGTTGTACCAAGCTGGATGAAGTTCTTTGATTCCTTAGATGCTTTCCGTGCACGGAGAAGCTACACATCAAGGTGAAGCTCTCTTTTCCTATCAAATGTTAACCACAACGGATTTTTTTGTTGATAGTTTTCCCAACTTTAGAATGAAAATTTAGTGTTCAAAACAGGAGATAAAGAGGGGCCCGAAAATGAAAAAAATGCAACAATATAAAAGGGACGGTCCAATCGAATGCCTTGATCTCAATCTAACAAAAAAATACTTTTAACGCCTATTGAGACACAACATCCAAGATTAAATAAGGGAAGTTCTTAGTTCTGAACACAAGTGTTCTCAAGGTTAAGAGTTTGACGTCAATTGGGTGCACAACGTTAGTTGGTATGATGGTCAACGCAGGAAGCTAAACGCTGAATGATAAAGTTTCTGAAGAAGCTGACATTCTTTTTAAAGCATTAAGGTATCACTATAATAAATGCCATTTCAAAAGTACCCGACTTGTCGGTGGCTGATCCCTGTGAACTGGAGAATGCAGTGCGATTTAATTTGAACTTGTATTATTATATTTGAAACTTATATAATTTGAAATTTGAAGTAATATTAGTGGTATCTATTATAGAACCTTGCAATTGTACTTTCTTGTAATTTATTGTTTAAAGTTTGAACACTGTTTCTTCGGCAAATGGTCACGATTTGTCGTTGACTGAGCCATCGGGTTGGCGACAAATCATGGAATTTGCTAAAGAGCATCGATATATTCGGGATATGTGAAAGTCCAATTGCAATCTAATTTTGTGAAGATTTAT
Source organism: Poa pratensis (assembly GCA_947311845.1). Taxonomy (NCBI): domain Eukaryota; kingdom Viridiplantae; phylum Streptophyta; class Magnoliopsida; order Poales; family Poaceae; genus Poa; species Poa pratensis. Next base: position 158,288,254 of record CAMZMU010000052.1, read on the forward strand.
CAATTTTTTGGCACTATGGAAAATGTAAAAAAACGTTCACTTTTATTGTAATCTTGCTTCAGCAATCTTGTTTGCAATGTCAAAACCCATGTTTTGTGTCGACTTCGGTAATGATAGCAACAACTTAGCCATGCATATTGCCTTGACCTTGGTCATCTAGCTTGACACCATGGGTATTTGACCAAGTTTGACCAGTTTCAGAAAACTTGTTTTTTGAAATTGATGTATTCAAAGTTTAATTTTTTTCCTAGACACTAGTACACTAAAAGGAAGATACCCGCAGGATTTCGGATTTTTGAAGTTTTCTTGATTTATGTGACATTTCTCAAAACAGATCCAATTGATAGCATGACCATTCATAGCAAAGTTTTGTATTTTGCGGGTTTTTTGTGCAGTGT